>SMGT01013568.1:175736-244840 GCA_004794575.1 Lanistes nyassanus
GAGGGGACAGAAAAAATGTTGGACAAGACAGGCGAGAGGGGGCAGAAAAAATGTAGGAAAAGACAGGCGAGAGGGGACAGAAAAATGTTGGACAAGACAGGCGAGAGGGGACAGAAAAATGTAGGACAAGACAGGCGAGAGGGGACAGAAAAATGTAGGACAAGACAGGCGAAAGGGGACAGAAAAATTAGGAAAAGACAGACGAGAGGTTGCAGAAAAAATGTAGGAAAAGACAGACGAGATGGGACAGAAAAAAATGTTGGAAAAGACAGACGAGAGGGGACAGAAAAAAGGACGAAAAACAGGCGAGAGGGGACTGGAAAAAAGGAAGAAAAGACAGACGAGAGGGGACAGAAAAAATGTAGGACAAGACAGGCGAGAGGGGACAGAAAAAAGGAGGAAAAGACACGATAGGGGACAGAAAAAATGTAGGACAAGACAGGCGAGAGGGACCAGATAAAATGTAGGACAAGACAGGCGAGAGGGACCAGAAAAAAGGAGGAAAAGACAGACGATAGGGGCAGCAAAAAGGAGACAAGTTGTTGGTCGTCGTGATGGGAGGAGAGTCTCGTAACATCTTGGTCCTTGGAAGGAAGGATTTCAAAACCCAGAATTTACGGTCAAGGGAAATGACAAAGACATCTTTAGGACAATTTAAAAAGAGCAGACCACCCACAGGACCTTAAATGCTAAGGAAAGGCTCGCAACATTTCGCACGATTCGATGACAGGCATGCTGTTGCCAGGGCTGCAGAGGGCCATCTGCGTGCCTTTGATTTCTCAGCCGCCTTCTATTCTTCACAAGAATTCGCTCTGCTGGCAGCTGCTGAATGCAACTCACCCTCGCCGGCAACCGGCAA
The DNA here is from genome assembly GCA_004794575.1 of Lanistes nyassanus. Classification (NCBI taxonomy): domain Eukaryota; kingdom Metazoa; phylum Mollusca; class Gastropoda; order Architaenioglossa; family Ampullariidae; genus Lanistes; species Lanistes nyassanus. Next base: position 176,596 of record SMGT01013568.1, read on the forward strand.
TCTACTCTGTATTCGGCTGGCGTCCTGACAAATGAAGCCGTGTACAAAGGGTCATGAATATTCCTCGGGTAACACGCAGCAACCGTAAATTCTCTCTCTCTCTGTCCTCGGCTGAAATAAGGACGGTTAATCACTTAACGCCTTTCTGAAGTCCGGTTATTAGTGAAAACAAGAAACGAATCAGAGAGAGAGAGTGACATAGAAAAGGGTGAGAGAGATAGAGAGATAAAGAGATTACTGAAGAAGACTAGTATAATGATGAAGATGACGATGATGATAATGACTAGGACGACGACGATGATGAAAATGATGACGGTGGCGTTGTTGTTGTGGAGGCTGCTTTGCAAATTCTGTGGCCTGCCTTCTCCTGTCTGGTGATCTGCATCAGTTCTAACATCAAAGAGCCAGCGTTTTATATCTACGGGTATTAAGGAACTCTCTGACTTTGAAGCTGGTCACGAAAGCACAATTTTTCAGTCTACCCTTCCATTCCTGGCCTCCGTCCCAGAAGGGATTTGCCAAAGACGAAGTGCACTGTGGGACTGCTTTTCAGCTGATGTCATGGAAGGACGTGTGCAAGAAGGATCAAGGAAAGAAGTACACAGGAAAAAACCCTCAGACTTTTCTTGTCTCGCGCCTTGGACATCCAGCCTGTGTGGTCCTTAGAGGACACAGAACAACGTAGTTAAAATGTCGCAAACCTCGTTATTTATTTTTAATAGAGAATTTCTTCGACCTAAACACACGATCTAATTTTAGGGGTATGAAAGTCTATGCAGGAAAGGGCAGGTTGTGTGCATGCGTACGTGTGTGTTTGTGTGTGAGAGAGAGAGAGAGAAAAATTGAAAGTTTGGATGAAGAATCTAACTGGCTTCCCTGGGTAATGAAAGAAACACGCATGAAATACCTGGACTACTGGCACACGAAGCTCTTCTGCGAGAAGACAAACATTTTCGTTTGCTGTAAAACGTTTGCATTCTCTAAACTCCTACTTGGTGTGAGTGTGTGTGAGTGTGTGTGCGCGCGCGTGCTTGACAGCATTTTGTGCGTGTGCGCGCTGCCTGGGAGACTGTGAAAACCAAAGTTTCACTAGTTGTTTACCTGCTGTTTTCGAAAAACGAGATCGAAAAACTTTCCTACAGCTCACACTCTTCCGTTAGCGCGTGCGTTGCGGAGCTTCTGTGGGCTGGGCAAGCAAGGAGAGGGCAAGGAACTTTTGAGCCAGACTACGTCATCCATTCGATTATCTCTTCTTATCGCTCTAACACCCTCCCCCCTTTTGTTTTTTTAAAGAAAACCTCAGAAGACCTTAGCCTGTCTCGGATGAAACATTTACATGCTTTTATACGTGCACGTGGTCGAGCTGTGTGGAGTGGGGAGTGTGTGTGTGCATGCGTGCGTGCATGCGTGTTGCAGCGCACTGCAGAAGGAAACTACAGAGAATCTGGACTCACGTATCACCGCTCCACCTCCACGCGCACCCAGCCTTCGACCCTGCATTTCCATCGCTGCATTCTTCCGTTTAGAAAATCGATAACGTGATTCTTTCAGACGTGCGAGCGAAGATTATGGCTGATGAGTGTCAGGCCTCGTCGAAAATGCACGCGCTGTCAAAACTGAGCCTCCCTTTTCGTTCCCTGTTCCCGTCCAGCTTCAGAACGTTTTACTACAAGGGAGAAGAGCTGATTTGTCCGCGGACCAAAACTCTGGCGCATTCTCGCGACGCAAAACGAGAGAATTCGGCAAGCGATTGCGAGGGTTCACGGGAGGTGTCTGCCACAAGATTGTCTTGGCAAAGATTTCGCGGCGCGGAAAGAGCAATCCTCGCCCATAGCAAACGCACGCAAGACCTAGCCCAGATGATGCAGCGACGGGCCAATTTCCATGTCACTGCTAGAAAGGTTTGGATGAGCTTTTCGTTCAACCTTTTTTCCGTTTTGGTGGGGAAGCCCCTAAAATTGAGGCCAGATATGTTAGAATGACGTCAAGAAAATCCTCCAAACATCCGACCCAAACAAGGGATAAGACTCTAATAACAAGTTGAATGTCAGTGAATAGCATTCATTGCTACAGCTATTCCTCGACACCGTCTAAATAAATTTCACTGAAATGTTAATTGTATCAGAGCCTCACAATGTTTGCGAAGGAAAGAAATCTGATGCCTACACGGCCACACGTGCACAGCAGCGCCGCACTCGAAGTAAAACAACTGGAAATCCCACGAAATTTTGCCGAACGAAAAATTCATCTTAAACATCGCGAACTCGGTACTGTCATGCAGGCAGCCTGGTTCCTCCTACCACAATCGTCAGCAGGGTCATCAAAACCGAGCCTCGTTTTCGCTTCCCGCTGCTCTTTCGTGGCACGCGCGCGTCCAGATTGGCAGCAGACGACGACGTCGTCAGGTGAAAGGTACGCGCGTGGCAGTTTGACTTGCAACAACTTGAAGACCATTTCGCCGCACATGTCCTCCAGCCAACAGCTCCACAGACATGGTCGAAGACCTTGAATATTCATGACGCATTGTCTTGTAGATTTGGCATTTGGTCCTTACGCTGCTGTTGGTTTTGTTTTCTGTCTTAAAACAGCTCTGCCTTAGCCAGCACTCTGTTTCTTAGCAACAGTTTTTTCCCCCTTGGCTATCGCGTGGTAGCAGGGTGTATTTTAAGATCACTCCTCAAATGGAATGCAGAGACGAGACGTATTTATTTGGCCTTTACGAAAAGGAATAGAGATGCCCACGAGTATCTTTGTATGTAGTCTACTTCAGCATGCATGATGTTATCCCCCAGTCGTGCCACTAAGAAACACAAAATCGCCATTTACATATGTGAGTTTTGTCTTTACGAAATCACAGATTTTCATGCGCCATAACAGGCCTGTTAGAACTCTGTGCATTAACAGTCTTAAAATAATTAAACAAACAAACAAACAGCAGACAAAGCTCAAGTACGTTTCTGCTGCCTTCTCGTTCAGTTGTTAGTATAAAAATGTTCAATTTCGACCATTTTCCTCTTCTCAATAGATTAGAACTACCTCTAAATCTTTCGTCTTGTTTCATTTGCAATTGCAAACGTGTGCAATTTTGCAAACACTTGCACACTTACTAGAACTAAGTAATGCCCTTCCATAGAAAGGTGAATGAACTTCGACTGATATAAGAGATTGGACACCCGACCTTTTAATTAATTAGCAGTCTGCAACAAATATTTCATCCGATTCAGTTCAGAACTGCGTCCCACCAATGCTCCCTAGAGAGGCGGCAACAAAAACATGTGTCGGTACAAAAGGACTAATCCAGTCTTGATAAAATCAAACCTCATTTTTACTGCAGGTACTTCGATTTGTTGCATGCCGCTGTCCAATTTTTTCATTCCATTTAGTCAAGCCACGTGCGGGCAGCTTTAAGAGAATATTTTAAATGTCTCGTGGGATGCCGAGCATATGAATGTTTTTTTTGTTCTGAATTACTAAAACTTGATACTGCAAGAACTACAGCGTTTAAGATTAATCAGTAAATCTCGGCCTTCGAATGCCTTATTGTCTATTTCTGGGCGGGGGAACTGTGCAAAACAGTGATCCGTCAAAGCCTGTTCATCAAGGGGGTTTGACTGATTATCAAACAGCCCAACAAAGCGAAACCTGCCCACCACTCCCCTCTTTTGGAACTGCCAGATTACAAAACCGAATAGACGTCATGTTTACACATCCGGGCATCTAGCGAACGGCTGCATGAACACAGACCACCCGCCACCACGGTTAAGTCCGAGAGAAAGCCCACCCGGGATGGATAGACTCCGCTTCAAAGTGCAGGAAGCGAGGCAAAGTGCCGGAAGATGATACAAATTGCAAGCGGAGAATCGACAGATAGGTTCCACAGACAGGTGCCACATGCAGGTGCCGCGGCAATTATCGCGGCGGTGTATCCAGCGCACTGAGGACGGCCGTTTCTGTTCAAGAACGCATTTCTATGGAAACTATTTCCAAAATGATCTTGTGCAAACAGGACTGAAACTATTTCAAAAAAGGCTTTATGCTTTTTAAAAAAAAACAAGATGTGCGCAAATCAGACAAAAACTGCTTTTAAAAAGGTTGTGCGCAAATCGGATTCGACCGAGTGTATGCAAATCAGACAAAAACTGCTAATAAAAGTGTAGTGTGCACATTGGACTGGAATAGTTCGAAATACCCTCGCGTGAAAGTAGGACTTAGTAAAGAAAAAAAAGGTCGTATGCAGATAAAGCCGGAAATGTTTCTAAAAGCGTGGTGTGCAAATAAAATTGGAAACTTCTTCAAAAACTAAAATAAGAATGAAAGCCTAAGACTAAAAATGGATTCAAAAGAGTTGCGCGCAAAACATGACAGAACGTGTTTTAAGTTATCGGGAGAAAAGACTCCATCTACACACGGTCGGACTAACAGTTTCAGCCACTGCACGACAGCCAGACGTGTGACTCTGATGGCAGCGTCACGACGACGACGATGATAATGACGACGACGACGACGACGATGATGACGACGACGACGACGACGACGATGATGATGACGAACTGCAAGCTTTTCAGATACTTAAAAAATCACCTCACGTCATCTCACACCGTACAGATCTGATGAAAAAGGAGAGCTGATTTAATACAGGACTTTACATTTCTCCTTTACAATTCTGCAAATTTCTCATGAATATCAGTGGAGCAAAAATATCAATAGACGTCATAGCTTATAGCATAATAAGTTGTTTATTTATTTATGTAGGCCTGTTTACTTATTCAGGACAGTTGCGACTGTTCATCAGCAGATTAGATATTCCTCTCCCTCCCTCCCCCAACCTCCCTTTTTTCTCTCCTCTGGCTCTCTAGAAAAAATATTCTTGAAGATCGATTTTAGGCTCGCGGCAAACAAAAGACGCTTGACTCCAGATAATGGACTTTTCCAGAGTCTAGAATCGCATGCTGGAGCTAACATCCCGGCCAGCAACAGCCGCATGATCAAACACTTTCCTCCTAAGGTCTAAGCGTGCCCTTCGGGACTTGCGACAGGGCGCTTGTCTGGTAGCCAAGTCCCCGTGTTTACATTACCTCGCTACCAGCACCCCAGCCACGGGACCCAGGGCAGTCGGTACAGCTCGATGCTACAAGACCACGTCGTGTCAGAGCGCTCAACTCTGTCTTTGAGCGCCCCGCCTTCACGATGCCAGACCAGCAGCAGAGCGCGTTCCATGCACGCTACGTCTCTTGTACTCACTGTCACGTGATTACAGTCTTACGAGAGACCTGATGGGTTGAAAGAAATGGTGGGAGTGGAAGGGGGTGGGGAAATCCCCATCCCCCCCCCCAAAAAAAAAAAATCAACAGCGGAAAGGAAAATTACGGAACACATTAGGTCAGACCAGAAGACTAAATATTTCTTCCTGCAATGATTTCTCTTTCTGATGCGCGCAGCCGAAGTACAGGAAAGACTGTTTCCCATAAAGAATACAATGTTCTGAGCGGGTGGAACGATAAGGCTACTCTCTTTCTTCAATCACCGTCTCCTCTCTTTTTCTTCCTTACCCCCTTCTCGACTCCTGTCTCTCTCTCTCTCGAAACCTAATAACATTGAAAGCATTCAAGTTTTCCTAACGTAATATTGTAATAACTCGCTCCTCACCTTCCCACTGTTAACAATGCCCCAAATACCTTACTGTATAAAGGAGACTAACCATATTATCAGGCCTACACTGGATTACATTTCGAACGAAACCAGGTAGATAATGTTTATATCATCACAACATCTGGTCCATGCTCTAGCTGAAAGCTCTACATTTATTTTCAGTTATTAATATTCTGCCAAATCACGTCCCCTCACCTGTGCAGATCGCTTATGGGCTCAGGCCAAGCCGAATAAAGAATGCTGTCTTCACCAACATTGTCACAGCATTTTTCTCTCGCTCGCTCACGCTGGTATTTGTGTAAACTTGCGAGCCCCGCACGGATTTTCTCCCGTTCAATTTTAAATCATAATATTACAGCAAGACCTGGTCTGTTACCGGGAGACATCGACACAATTTTTTTTGGTGGTGGTGGTGGACATGATAAAACATGAGTTTCTATAGATATTCCTAGAATGCAATTGTGCCTGATACAATTATTACCATTAAACATTTAAAACATTCAAAGTCTAACCGTTAAATATTACAGTCAAACAAGGCAATGAATTTAATACTATAGTTACTGCAATGAAGACAAACTTAAATAAGGCAATGAAGCCAAAACGATTTTAGCTAAAAGCCATACACTTACGCAGAACTTCAGATTAGGGTTGCTGGTATTTCTATCTCCGTTGTCAGTCATAAAAGCGGTGGTGAGAGCCCTTCGCGCCCTGTGTATTTTATGTACAGCGTTACGTTTAGAGAGAATATTCTCTTCGCAGTTGGCAACGTAAAATTATGGCAACTTCCCCAATAACAGGCTACTGAAAGCAGATCTAAATCTCGTTGTGTTGAAAATCTCGAAAAGGCGATATGCTTCACTTTACTGGAAGCACTCCCCCCCCCCAAAAAAAAAAAATCAATACGACCCAGACAGCTCGGCAAGATTTATAACAAAAATATGATTTCGCTTACCAAAAAAATTGGCTTAGAAACAGTTATAAGTCTGTCGGTGAGATGTCTCTTCGAACAGGACCTGACCTCTAGGCTTCGCGGAGCTTCCTCGGGGGTGGAATCTAAAAGGGCAAGGTCGGGCGCGGGCACGAGGACCCGGATGAAGTCATCCAATTAAATCATCCTATACAAACGCTGTGTCAAGCGCCTGGAAAGCAGCTTAGTGGTTGCGCCATGCACGGCGGGATCAAGCTGAATCAGATTTTTTAAAGTCTCTTTTTTCCCCCTTGGTGGGAGCTGATGAGAAAGCGAGCGCGCGAGAATGAGCGAGGGAAAAGAAACAGATAAAAGGGAAGAATGAGAGACCCTGGGACCATGCCAGACAGGCGGAGTGTTTCAGCTCGCTGAAAGCATTCGACTTTCCCCATTCCTTTTTTTTCCTGTAATCGAGAACACTGGTGTGGATTGCTTCCCCTTTGAACTTTGGGAACCGAACAACTTCGCTTTATCACAAAGTGTTAAATGCTTGGGACTCCCTCCTGTATTGAGAAAGTTTTTGTGGTATCAGATCTAGTGCTGGAAGTTCGGGGCAGTCACATGAGCATACTGACTAGTATTCGCATGCAAGGAATCACGCAAACATGCACACTTTCATAGTCTCCGATTGTCTTCGATCGAGATTTCATTTTTTTAAATTGCTGAAATCGATGCGAGCTGCTTGAACATCAAAGCGCAAAACATTCAAAATCTGTTCAAGCCCTGTTTCATATTCTTGTCAGGAATTATAGTAGAAATTCCATCTGCATCCATTTTAAAGTGGAAGTTAAACTCTAAAAGCCATTATATGTGCTTTCAATCGTTTTAAGTCACTGACTTTCAGGTCAGTTCTTCATCTTTCAAGCTAATTAATTAAATCTTGTTTTATTCCTTGCAGTGCCGCGAGCTGTTTGAAAAAGCTCAGATTTTAATCACAATGTATGAGTTTGAAGATCAAACGCTCGGAAAGAGAACCCAGACTCTCTTCCCTCTTGCGTCTGGGGTCTGGGGGCGACAATGGCGGGAGTTTGAGACAGTGCATTTGCAAGACATCTAACATAATATGTTGGGAAATGAGATTAACCGTACGAATGACTCGCTTGCTTCATATCTTAGACTCAGAAATCTTTGGGGGGGGGGGGGCTAGAACCAGAAATGTCAACAAGAGAGAAGAGCTAAAGTCTGAGCGAATTACAAACTCCTGATAAGTTTCCCACAGCATGTGTTTATTCTAAGCGTGGCTGTCTCGTCGAGTTTTTATTTAATAAAACGTCCTCTGAATTAATCCACTCTTCTGGATAAATGAAAAATTGTGACCTTATTCTAACATAATCTTCTCTGGTTGATCGTCGTTCTAAGCCAGATTTTGACAGACGGTTTAAATATAACCTCGTTATGAATAACGGTGGAGGGAGGGGTGCACATCATCAGTCACGAGCATGTACGCATGCGCAGACACACGCATTTAGGGCGATACCTAGGTCTAACCTGTTTAAAAGTCTTTTGAGAAAAATGGTGTGTATTCCCTACAAGAAACTAAGTTCTTTTGTTTGGAATCTAATTTTACTGACGAAACGTATTCTATACTGCAAGAATTGCTAATAGCCTCCCCTTAGTGCACAAGATGTCATCTAATTTATTTATAGGTCAGCGCATCAAGCTATTTTTCCTAAGAACCCAGAAAGATTGAAGAAGAGATCACATGATGTGATTTGACAGCCCCATCGCACAGGACCAACCAAGCGCGGATGCTCGTAGACGTAAACGTACACGTACAACGTCTTTCATTGCGTAAAATGTACTCCGACGCATATTACAGAATACAGTTCTGTATTCCTGTCTCACGAAGAAGAGGATGGGGAAATGGAAGGAGGTTAGATCTGGCCTCCAAACCCGAAGGCGTTGGTTCGATACCCGTGCGCAGAAGCACATTCCCCCCCCCCCATCTGCGAATGGGTGCCTGACCCATGGGGGTACCTGACCCATGGGGGTACCTGACCCATGGGTAAGGAGAGGTATGGCAGAGAGGAAGAGGAGATGGGCGCTCCCCCTCACAAGGTCAACAGGTCACTTGAAAGCCTTTACCTTCACTTAAGAAGGTACGCTTTAGTTTTGAATGCATTTTCCACGAAGACTCTTCATAACTTTAGGGACAGGACATCAGACGAAAAAGTGCTCGCGTTATCCCAAAATGAAGGAACGGCTACTCGGGTAAAACTCGCAGCCGTCGGTTACTTCACGACCACGATCGACAGCTGAGAAACCAGGACTGTCTCCTGGCGCTGACGTCACCAGTCTGCTAAATCTGGCTGTTGTTTCCTCCTACAGAGGCGGCTGCAAGTCGGAGAACGCCCCGATTCAAGTGGCTTTTATCATATTAGACACTTTCGCTAACAGGTTTGTGATGAGTTATTTTCAGAAGGCAAGTAAATGTTAAGAGGTATACTCGCAGCTGAGATAAATACGGATCGCGTTTTCAAAGAATTACACCCAAATTTGTTAGCGTTTTCGAAGGATTGCAGCCAGTTTATTGGCGATTTCCAAGGATAGAAGCCAATTTATACTTTGTAGGCTATATGGAAGAGTACTTTTAAATTTTTCGGCAGAGCCAAATATGTACACAACATGTACAACCATGTAGATTGGGATAAATACGGTTATCTAGCGTTTTCAAACAATTACACCCAAATTTATTAGCGTTTTCGAAGGATTGGAGCCAATTTATCAAAGGAAGACCCCATGATCTCTGAAATATGCATAACGAATACACACAGACACACGCACGCAAGCATGGACAAGCACGCACGTACGCAAAACACACCCACACACACACACACGCACCATGCAAATGCAAGAACAAAGCAGACTTGTAGAGATGCAACACACTTGCCTAATCAGACGCGGTTTTTGTTCACATTATTGGAGAGGGCGCTGCAGTCACCGTGAAGCCTTTGATCCCCCCCTAACCAGCATCCCTTACCAACAGTACAAACAGCCGTCTGATCCGTCCAATCCCCTACTAGGCTAAGTCCTCCCCTGCCCTGCTCCAACCCACTCGATGCACGTCCCTCTCTGACTACATGCCTCGCGAAGGGTCGCACGTTATAACGCGCACTGCTCACCCCCACTGCCCGTGTGACGTCATCCTCGCCCTGGGAGACGGGCGCCGGGTTTGTTCGCAATTAGATTTCTTCTCTCCTCGCCCCTTCCGAGATGCGGAGGCAAAAGACTAGCCCCAAGATGGTATATGGCCTCTAAATCCAATCGAGTTCAATATAAAATTCCTTTTCTGTCCATGGGCGAAATCCAATGCCCAGACGCGAAGCAGAAGTGTTCCCGACTAGCGTGCTGAAAGCCATCTACCCCCCTCCCGACTGCACTGCGTAACTGTGGAATGCTGGGAATAAAGGCTCTCTGTTCTCTCTCTCTGCTCTCTTCTCCCCACTTCCCTCTCTCCACCGTCTTTCTCTCTATTCTTTTTTCTCTCACTTTTTTCCTCTTTCTTTGCATGTTCTGCTCCCTTGCTTGTTCTTTTCCACTCCCTTTCATTCTCTCTTTCCCTCCTCCTCTCTATATGTTTTTTCGGGGGTGGGGGGACCATTGAACTAGAACCACGTTCTTTGGAAAACACATAAAAACATATTTTGCTAATATTACGCATTTAGCTAGAACTACTTTCTTTGGAAAAAAGAAACATTTTGTGTCATTCTCGTGTTCATTTCCATTTCCAAAACCGTCAAGTTTAAATAAGGCACGAACTGTTTCGTTGCGGCTCGGATCGTCTATGTCTCGCGCATCACATTTGTCTCCTGGGAAAATAGTAGTCCGCGAAGCTAAAATTTTCAGAATTATTGTGCTAATAAGTTGCGGTAAAGTTTATTAACTGCTAATGTTAGCACAGCTGCTGAGTTTTGGGTAAATTTACATCTCCACTCTTTAAAGACGGCAAGATTAATTTATCACAGCCTTGCCAGATCAACAGCCAAAGCTTCAGTTTAGCGTTAATGCGGCAGACTGTTAACGGTGCAGCGAATTCTACAAGTTCACACTAAACAGAAATAATTTATACTCTATGCCCTGCTAGGAATTGATTATTTGAACCATGAAAACGGGCAAGACCAGCATTCAACAAATATTGTTATTGTACCATATTTTCTAGCCTTCTATATTGCTTTGTGAGGACCGGGAACAAGGTGATTTTCACTTAAAAACCTTTTTCTTTCCGATGACCGGTCAGCGCAGTTGCAAACAAAATCAATACTAAATAAATTAAAATTATCTGCAGGCCGGTAGCGGGAGAGAACGCGTGAAAAGGTGATCTAGTCTTCCAGAGTTGTCTCTCCATGCAGCCTTTCGCGTGGAAGATGCCACGTTGACGAGTTGGCGTCCTTGACATTGAGAAAAGAATGAAGAGAGGTTTTTGAAAGAAATGAAAGTGGGAAACAGGTTATCTACGTTTGATTTTTTTTAGGTCTTTAAAGATTGAAGAACTTCATTTAAATGTTGCTGATTACAGCCTGTTGTTGCAAAAGAGCTACACGCTAAAAGAACATCAATAGATCCCAGCTATCCCTTTACTTATTAAAAATGTAGTATTGGGTAGCCTTAAACATCTCCCAACGAAAGTTTCATTCTGTGTCATGCTGCCTCTTGTACACGAAACGTGCCTGATGGAGAACCCCAACCGCGAAAGCCAGCTCACTGTGGAAAGACAGACGGGTTTTGCTGTTTTCTGTCTAAATTTTCCCACACGGACGCGTGTTGCCTAAAGGCAAGAAATTCTTTGTCCGCTTTGTTGTCTGCCGCATTTTAGCGGCAAGATATTTTGTAGCGACATTCTCCCTCGAGATATTCTCCTCGCGAAAAGAGAATTTCTCACCTGTACGCAACGCATGTCTGCTTTTTGCACTTGCTCATCGAATTTGCCTCTGTAGCACTCTTGGCGAAGCTTTTCAAAGGGAGTGAAACCGTGCCATTAAGGGGAGGTCAGCGCCTGCTTAATAACGCAGGCCGATTGCCGAGGGAGGGACGTGCTCCCAGCGCTGCCACGTGATGAGCGATAACTCCTGAAGAACTTGGCAGCATCGGTAATAACCCCAGACCCCACTTGGTAGTCTCACTGGTGTCGGTAGTGGGCTGGCAATAAATATCTCATCTACTGGTAGCACAGATTGTATCAGCAGTACGACTTGCACGAATGGAGGATTGTGTGTTGCACATACAATTCTACTGCCTGCCTGTCTGCCTGCCTGTTTGTCTATAAACCTCCATTTTCATACGGTCACTCGAGAACAATTCGATTTGACCATGCTGGTCTCATTTTTAGATTCTCCCGTCGCCCATGATAATGTGGTGCAAGTCCGTGAGTAGTTTGCACTTTCAATGCATTTATCTCGCCTCTTCTCCGTTCAAGGGCAATGCCATCACGGCACATTTATAAGAGGGCAATTCTTGATCACCGAGAACTACTTTTAAAAGCATTTCTCTGCGAAGAGCTAACAGACAATGAATTTTTGACGTCATTAATTAACTAAAACGAAAATTTAAAACGGACCGCCTGTGCGACCACTTGCACCATCAGTTTTATTGCCAGCGGTGCGCTTGCTGGGCAATGCTTGCTAAACACACATAATTAAATCCACATCCATACTGTGCTGATGACAGAAAAAAAGCCTCCAGACTAGCGGAAGGGAAAGGGAAAACATCACAGCACCTCTGTTATTTAAACACCTCTTTCCGCGCCTGCTTTTTCTTCACTGCGGGCTGTGTGCCTGGTACGTGTCTAAACACACCTTGTTCAAATACAGCCTGACTATCGACTGATCTTGTGTGTTTGTTGAGGACACAAGGCCCCCTCCCATCCCATCCCCACACTGCACCTCCGGACATCTTTTCCAAAAGAGACAATACTAATCAGAGTAAAATCTTTGCTCAGAGAAAGCACGCGTTTATCTCGCTAACTGTAGATTTTCCCCATTTACTCGAAATATGCAAGCGCGTTCCCTCTTTGCGCGAACTATTGTTTCCGTTTTGTTCGAGTGATGAGACGAGCATCATGGGCAGAGAGTTGGGCGTGTAGAGGGATCGTGAGTTCCTTAATCATTTATAGCACTTCTGGTTAAACAAATACATGACACGGCAACGTGCTCAGAGAAGAGACGGAAAGATAGAAGAGAGAGAGAGAGACTTGTGGGAGAGAAAACGACGAAATGAGAAAAGGAGGATGGGAGAGAACTGAAGAGAAAGACTGACATCTGACATTCTGATTGTGAAGTCATTACACAGTACACCTGTCAACAGAATTAATTTACTGCTTTACAATTTTAATTAATGACTGCAATACCGTTGGAACTATCTCTGTAGTAGCAATTTTCTGCGAGGAAATATCGGCTGGTAGGAACAGAAGCCTTATAATAGAACATTCCAGAACTGTGCAGAAATTTCGAGAACACGGTGGAATTTTCTTGGAAGCATAGCATTCATGCACAATGCATCTGGTAGTTTCCAAAAATGGTTTAGTGCAGTAGAAAGTTTCGTAATATAACTCAAAATTTCCATAACCTGCCAGAATTTTATTAAAGACATAACATATATTTCTTTAGAGAAATGGAATAAATGTTCCAAAGGAACTATGTAAAAGTTTCGAGAAAAATTTATGACTTATTATTTATAAATGTTGTATTGTGGAGTAGAGCTTTCAAAAGGTGCCAACGAATACACAAAACACGATGCCAATTTTCAATGCAGCATGGCAATCCACGAGTTGGGAAACTTTTGCTTCACAGTACCTTCTGAACAGCTTAATATACAGCCGAAAATTCTGCAATATGACTTGATGTTTCAGCGCATGACATTACTACGCAAAACTGACTGACAGCAAAAATACTCATCCTATACAAATATAGGTGTAAGTATTATAAACTTTACCAACGATGAATAAGACACAGCTATCTTTGATAAATGTAGTGTTTATGAGAACATAATTATCATTTAAAAAGCATATTTCAAAGCGCGCACACACACGCACACACACGATGGCGCGCACACACACACACACATGCATGCACAGCCAATATGTATTTCAGAGACAGGAGTCGGGAGGGGGGGACAGTGTTCAATAGTCAGAGGCTGGAAAGAGAGAATAAATAGAGGTTAAAGGATCAGGGATAGTTACTGTGACTCCCTGCTTTTCAACACTTTATCAAAGGCTACTGACAAGGGCTGGCTTGCATCAACGTTCGTAACTGCTCTTATGGTCATAGCAGTAGTCGTAAAGCCAATTAGTCCTGTGTATTTTACGTGCATCTTTACGTAAAAGCAGTGGGTAAGAACTCTCATGCAAGCCAGTCAAGGAGAGCGACTGCTATTACAAAAGGAAAAGAAAATAAAAGCACGCATCCCCCTCGTGGACGACTACAGCAAAGGCGCTCCACTCCACCCACCCACTCCCCCAAACAAAAGTCTCAAATCTGAGACTGGATTACCTACCCTGAAACTCCTTCCTGGCTGCGCTGACGTTAGTGACGATGTTGGCAATGTGGCCGAGGAAAGTGGCGAAGAGAACGAGAGAGAAGATAAGCTCGAAGATGACGAAGAGGTACTCCCCGATGGTCCTGGGGAGGGGCGGAGTGCCGCTAGTGGTCAGCGTGATCAGGCTCCAGTGAAGCGCGTGCAGGTACTGAAGCGCCACGCTACCCTGTTCCTTGGGGAACCGCCAGTTGTCGTTCGAGCGATCCAGCCGCGTGGCCACGAGGTAGTACAGGCACGCGTTCCAGTGGAAGAGTGCGATGACGTAGTGCATCAACGTGGCCGCTCTGATGACGTTAGGGTAGTTGGTGTGGCGCTCCGTGCGGTCCAGGAACGCCCAGAAGCGGTACACCTTCACCAGCCGAAACCCGCGAAGGATTGAGCAAAATCCGATGGACAGGTACAGGAAATCCAAGGGCAAGAGACACAAGCAGTCGATATAGAACGTCGTTGTGTTCGTGTAATGAATCCGCAACTTCACGGGGTCCGTCTGCAACACGCCGTCCTCCAGGTATCCTGTCCGAAAGTGGAAAGCTATATCCAAGGCGTACAGCAGGTCGGCCGTATAATCCAGGGTGAACCACACAGCGATGTTGCTGGAGTTGATCTCCTGGAAGGCGAACCGGTAAATGATGACCCAGAAGTTGTACAAGAAAGCCACACTGACAACAGACGACCACCAGTAGCACAGGCGGCCGGACGGGTCGAAGACAAAGGTCCAGTTACAGCCATCGTGCTCCGTGGAAACGGTGGTGGCTGTCTCTAACCGGTCCCCGCGGATGCTTTTCCGCTTGCCGAACTTCTCCTCGATGTCCTTCCGTCGCTGGCGCCGCTGCACGCGGTTGATGTTGAGGTTGGCCTCGCTGAGCCGCGGCTTCTTCAGGAGAGAGCCCTGCGCTATGGAAAAGCGCTTCCGGTTCTTAACGCGATCCAGCTTGTTGCTGAAAACCTCCAGCAGGCTCTGGCGGGACTGCGATTTGTGGCGCTGCTGCTCGACCACTTTGTTGGAGTAGATGGGCGAGGACAGCGAGATCTTGTCAGCCGAGCTCAGACGCTCTCCGATCAGCTTGGTCCGGTCCGAGCTGGTGGGCGGGAAGAGGTCAAGGCCGGGCAAGTGGCGGGGCCCGTTGGCAGTGGGAGTCTGGTTGGTGGAGGAAGACGAACCTCCAGCAACGGGCACGACCGAGGGTCCGGCTGGAGCCGGGTGGGTCCCGCCGCTGGTGCTGCTGACCCTGACCCCGGACAAATCGTTGCCCACTCTCCTTGACCCCGACCTTTGCGACGACCCTCGGCTGCCCGCGCGTGACGCGGAAGGGTCACACTCTGCCTGAGAGGCTCTCGCTGACTCCGCGAGCTCAAGGTCAACACGACCCGAAGAGGAAACGTCGGTCAGGGCACCCTGCCTCGAGAGATTATCGCTGGCGGCGTCGAAATCTTCGATGTAGTCCTCAAACTCGTCGCCCGCCACTGCGCGGTTAGCTACGCCGACACGGTAACCAACACGGGGCCTGCTTGCTGTGCTGCTGTTGCTGCTGCTGCCACCCCCACCAACAACGCTGCAACCATCACCGCTACCTCCACCTCCTCCACTGCCCGCACTCCCGCTGCTACCGTCCGAGAAGAATGTACCGGACGCGGTTGGCGCGCCCTCCTCCTGCAGGCCGTTACCATGGTTACTGGGGTGAAGGATGGAGATGGTCTGCTGATCCTCTTCGTCTTCCTCCTCCCCAGGGGCGGACAACTGCGGGTCGGCGCGATCACTCTTGGCGCACGGGGTGTAGCGCACGGTAACGCCCGCTTCGTTCGTTCGCCGCCGTGTCAGGACCCCGGACATGGTAGTCGTCGTGAAAGGGGATGGTGTTGTTGCCGCAGAGAGGAAGCTGCCGCCGGCCCGCCATGCATTCGTCGTCAGGTGGACAGCGTGAGGACAGGTAAAGATGGAGGAAGCTGGGGACCCGGATAACTGGAATAACTGAAATCAGAGAAAACCAAAAGAGAAAGGAAACTTTTTGTTTGTGATTTTGGTTTATTTGATTGATTGGTGTGTGTGTGTGTGTGTGCGCGCGCGCGTGCGTGTGTGTGTTAAGCGGCGACGGTGTGGACAGAAGCGGAGTGTTTATTTGTTTCTTTGCCTGTTTGTGTTTTACGGGAAATCTGTGACCTTTAGCAAAATCAAAAGATCTGTCATGCCAAGAAACTCTTTCGGTCATCAAATTCCATTTTAATAATAGAAACAAAGGGAAAAAAGCAAGCAAGAAGGAAAAATTACAGGAAGACGGACAGAAGGAAAAAAAATGACACATAAGCAGCAAAGAAGCAAAGAAAAACGACTTACTGACAGAAAGAAGAAAGAAAAGAAAAAAAACCAACCATGAAGCAACGAAAAAAGCCGTATTGACAGTAAGAAGACAAGAAAGAGAAAGAAAGGCCGACAGAAAGAAGGAAGAAAAGAGAAATAAGCAAGCAAAAAGGAAAGAAAGATAGATACAGACAGATGGAAGGATTATGATGAGAAGGAGCAGAAGTAGAAAGGAGGGGGTGAGGGGGAGAGAATGATAAACACGAAAATGAAGACGATGGAAATTTCGTGTCGATGTGTCTCGAGCAAAGTCAAGGACACGACAGAAATTATTATTCCAGGGAGTTATCGTGGAACGCGGGACTATTCGGTCAACTAGTTCTTAACAACAGTAATTCGTCAGTGACGCCCATGATAATTATGATGACAACAACGATGATGATGATAATAAACACGTCAGGTAGTAAGATATGTAGATCTCATGGACATACTCGAGAGAAACAAGAAAAAACTTTACGAGGAATGCGAACTTACAATAACTGAATCATTGAGGAAGCTGTAACACAAACTTTTTTTCTAAATAAATATCAAGGCCTCGCGAAAGGTCAGAAAAGGCAGTCTGACAGATGATGCCATCTGCAGTTACGATGTTTTTTGCCAACAGGGTAATGCGGAGGAGGAAAGTAAATAATGGGATATGATGTTAGCGCGAGGGAGTTGAGCAGATTTTTGTGTCCTTCATTACTGAGGTTATCAATGTAAGGATATCACAAAGAAGGGAACTTTGAAGGGAAATGATCACACAATTACTACTCCCTCGCCCACACACCCGTAATAGAACAGGAAAAAAAAGTCGAGCTCTTCAGCGAGACTCGATTTAAGTAAATGGGTTTCTTTGAAAATGATGAAATGCGCGTGCATGTTCATGCCGACACATTTAAGTAGGGACGCACGTGCCCACAAGCTGCACGCGAGCAGGCACAATGCGAGACGTACCTGCACGGGCACTTGCACACAAACACAGAACAAAATATAAACACATGCACGCGCGCGCGCACACACATACACACACACACAGAGGCAAACAACCGCAGGGTATGCACAGCGTGGGACAGAGAAAGATAGGAGAAAGACATGTACAGTGTCACCGGAAAGTGCTTTGCACTGGACAGTGCCATACATTTGCCACCAGCAAATCAAATCGTGTCCTTATCTGTTAGTGATCCAGACAGAACTGCTTTGCCGTGACGTTGGGAGTGACTTCAAACGGCAGCTGGCGCCTTTGATCTACACGGATCAACAAGTACGGTAGTTTGTAGAGTCAAACGTCACAGTTGATGTGGCTTTTGCACTTAGGGAAGCCAATATATACTGAGACAGCCAGCCAGAAAGAGAGAGGGAGAGAGAGAAGGAGAGAGAGAGAGAAATGCGTGTTTCAGGGAAGGGAAATTGTGGAGGGAGAGAGTGGGGAAAGAGATATTTCTCTAGAATGTTCGATTCCTGTCCTCGTATATTCCAGAGTGTGGCTGGCCTGCTGACCCATGTCTTAAATATTTATGCGCCCAACCACGCCTGCAATAAAGTCCTTTTCATCCATTTGCTGTGTACATTTTCGCGCCTCCCTCCTATCGACAAAGAACAGGCTTCGTCCGGATTTATTTGACGTCAGGCCCGTGAATCTCTCTCTCCCTCTCTGTCTAAATGTGCTTGTGTGCGTGTGTGTGTGTGTGTGTGCGGCTGCGTGCGTGCACAAAGACACACACGCGTAGAAAACTAGTTGATAAGCTGCTGATAATTTTCTGACGAGCGTGTCGATCCCATCTGTCGTTTTCAACGAGACCACATCCCCATATTCTCTAAACCTAGCCATGCTCTTTCACAGACTATTTGTAGCTCATCGCGGTGTCTTTACAGGAGTCCTTCAGATGATTGTCATTCACAGCAAATTTCAGATATCTCTGATGTTTTTTTCACAGAGATGTTTTTCATCAAACTGTCAAAAAGTTAAAAAAAACCCTTAAAGGACTTGCCTTGTAAAGCCGCTGTTTGTATAGGTACTCAGTTATTTTGAACAACGATAGTAACACACAGTAATAAAAAGTAATAACCTTGTCCTCTTTGTCTCTAGGCGATTCCATACAGTTAAACAAAGGCTACATTTTGTCTGTTAGGACCATGATCGGGCTTAATAATTATAGATACATAATGGAATAACATCCGCATACAATTGCTTTGAATCCAGACGAGTGAAAGTTGTTACAAGTCCCTAATGTTCGGAAATGTGTGTACGCAAAATGTACACATGACATGAACAGCACAGTGGGCTGCTGATGTAATATTGTCTCATACATTTGACACAGGTAAGGGTATTCATGTAGTCTAGTCGTTACGATTTTTCAGGGCAGGCTGTTATTGATAGCAAGCCATACTTAGACGTAAATGCTTGGCTAACATCTTGGCAGGTTAAGACGAAATTTGAGAAAAAAAGGCCGTTTACAGCTTGCGTCTGATATCAGACAACTTCCTTGAACTTTCGAGTTGGGCTACATATATGGAAACAGCAAACAGCACTCAGCCCACCAATGTTTGCCAGATCACGAAACAGCCATTAAGGAATCTCTAAGTTGCTGACGTCGGCAAGGTCACTTGTCGCCGGGAAGAACGATGGACGGCTCTAAATCTGCTTTGTCACGTGACTGCCCAATAAGGGGAGTTAACTCTTGTCATAACAGAGACCAGGTTTTGCGACCACCCGCCAAGAGCCCCCCGTGAGCGCTAAGAACAACGCCATCGATTTTCCCAGGTGCATGATGGAAAGGTTGACAGGCGTCGGATGTAAATAAACTTGAAATAAATACCACTTGCCAAAAAAACGCATGCGCCAGAAGAGCTGCCTGTTAATCTGACTCAAAGTGCTGTTACGTCTAACCTGGAAAGTGGCGCCGCCTGTTCCACAAAGTCAATGATCCGGCTTTAAAATACAACAGGCCTGTGTTCTCTACTTCATAACAACAAGATTACAAGGCCCACAGTAAGTGTTGTTACTTAGTGGACCCGTTTTGAAATAATTAAAACATTATCGAATATTTTAATGATCCTACATCCTGACTGAAGAATAAATATGGTTTACAACAATCAACTTGTATTTTTATAATGGCTCACATTCGCAAGTGCATCTGCACGTCAGCTTTGACTGACTGACTGACTGACTGACTGACTGACTGACTGACTGACTGACTGACTGATTACAAAACGTTAACTGCTAAAAACTTGCACACGTATCACGGTAAAAGTCCGCCGTGTGCGCTGTCAGGCGTGATCCTCGGTCCAGCGCGTCCATTTCAAAGCTGTCATGGTTGGTCAGCAGTTTCTCTTGGAAACAAGGGAAGTCAATCGCAACTCCACCGACGCGAGAAAATGGCGATTAAACACCAGTTAGGAGGCTTTTTGAAGAACTCTGCATACGTGACCTTGACACCAAGTGCTGTATCAAAAGTTCCGGTTTGCGAATCCTTCACATATTCTGTGTAATGTCGCTGTCGGCGTCTGTTGTGAACAACTTTGTTGAGAATGTTCAGTACCTCAGCGCACAACATTTGACTTTGACTTTATTAATTGACTTTATTAATTGACATTATTATTTGACTTTATTATTGGAGATTATTATTTGACAGTATTATTTGAGTTTATTATTTGACTTTAGTATCCCTACCCTCGTCCCACCGCGCTACAGGAACTGTGCATTCAGATGGACGAATACATTCCTCCTATGTTTACTAAAATACGGGTCTCCACATTAGCAAACATAAAAATGCTCATACCACTTCCTACACCAAGCAACACACCTACCTACCACCTACATACTCCCCTTATCCCCCCGCTACAAAAAGAACGTTGAGATTTACACGCTAGCCCTCCTGCTACATCCATAAATATATCAAGACTCGCGTACGCCATATACACCAAAACGAAATTGCGCATACCAAAGCAGCCACGCGCACGGATGTTCTCATGTGTGCGCGCACACAAAACCCACTGTCCTTAACAATCTGCACTATCCTTCGACCTTACATAATATTTCAATCAGTAAATATCGATCTACTCTTCTAAAAATTTTTTGTCTTGTGTTTTTTAAAACTTGTAATCGAATTATATGTGGAAGTTTATTTTAATTACGTGTGACCCTTTTCTGACCGTCTCCCATCCCCCTTCCGTGTAACTGTATTGGAGGAACAATTGTACTTATCGACGTCTATTTTGTAACAGAAACATTCTTGCTACATTCACAAAATTGCGCACTAGTACATGCATATGCATGCACGTGCGCTCATTACTATCACGACATCAAAAAACAACTTGAGCCCTCCACACACACACACATACACACAAGTAGTGGCGTGTTCCCCAACACCCATTTAATTGATATTGTATATTTCGGATGGCATTTTAGAACTTACAACAATTTCTTTATAGCTGTTTGTCCTTTCTTGTGAATCTTTGTGTTCCTCGGAACTTTTAATAACGCGATCTTTTTATCACTCCCCCAACCCCCATCCCACCCCCCAAAAAAACCCACACTACCGTTCACCATCATTGCATGAGAGATTGGTTTACGTATAGCCATCTATCTGTATATAGATTTTTAAACAGTTGGAGTCCTAAACCCTGACAATAAACCATGACAGTAATCCCCGGTGTTGCATTAACAATGCCACCAGTTAATATTGTGCATTGCGTAATCATTGAGACGAAACAAGATGCAAAAACATGTGTTTATTATATTAACAAATAATAATCGCTGTCAGACACTTAATAGTTAGGCAGGAGTTGGTGTGACTTACTGCTAGGCCCTTATAATGGGGCTATGAAAACAATCTTGAAAACTCTGCAGTAACATGTTTTCACATTGTTCCCACTAATATATTTCCAACCATCTTAAAACTTCAGCTACAACACTTGAGCGGAGGGTTTAGCCATGCTAGCCATGTACGATAAAACCCGCGTCGCCGGAAGACACCTTACAGCACTATGCGCAGCGAATGTCTCGCGCATACTTCATTACGAAAAGTCCCGAACGACTGGACGCAGATTTCCTGTCAGTCTCGGACAGCTGCTTGGCTCGCTTTTGCGCAGGTGTCCAGACGAGGGTGTTCGATGTATTACTAGCCACTGCAGTCACATATGGTGAATTTCACTTAGTTGGAACTCCGGCTAATTGCAGGTCGTGATTGTCGCCAAGTGACCAGTGAGTTTCGTCAAGTCGTAAAGATTCACACCGAGGCTTAACTGTGGCTAATCCATTTATGCCCTTACATTGTACGTCTCATTTCGTTTGAGAATTATGTCTATAGGTCTATTGACTACAGCAGCAGTGTTAGTCTGATGACCAATAGCTAAGCACCGATAAAATTCCTCCTAGTTGAAATTAATTTTTCCTGGGTGAAATTAATTTCTGTAAGGTGCAATTTGCCCTATGTGACCGTTTTGGCCAATCGTACTGTGTGAGGAGATTATAGATCTTGCGCCCCCGCACTAATAAAGTTTTAAAAATTTAAGCCTAGCATCAAAGCGATGCAGGCTAGCTTTGGACAGTTCTGTAAAAAAGAATGCTAGTTATTTCAAAAATATTAATAGCATATACTAGTGCCTGGAAACATATTCACAGCATGCTAGCCATTTGAAAGATATTAACAGCATTCTGGTTATTGGAAAAAGATTAACAGCGAGCAGGTTACTGGAAAGATATTGAGAGCATGCTGGTTATTGGAAAGACATTGACAGCGTGCTGGTTATTGGAAAGGTGTTAACAGCATGCTACATATTGGAAAAAATATTCATAGAATCCTATCTACTGGAAAGGTATGGACAGCAGCAAATGAGGGACAACAGATAAAGACTTTTAAAATAAGTAAAACTTCTCTAACGTAACAAACCGCGCCATGCCCAAAAGACAAGACACAACTGGATAACAACACAACAGTGATTACCCAGCTACAGGCGTGTGTCTATAGGTTTAGGTAATGAGTCATCGAAATTAAATTCGCGAGTTTACTGCATTCAGGTGTACTGTCGACAAAGATTTGACCTAATTCGCTTGCCGGGAAATGTGTGTTTGCAATGTCAGGAAACATGTATAGGCCTATAACAAAACTAATTCCATCACAGTCGGCATATACCTTGAGTCTGCTCTAAGCATGAGCGTTTTCGAGCAGTGTCTGTCACTGCCAAACTACAGTCATTGTCAAGGGGACACTGCAGTCGCTGTCAATTATTAATCCCAGCACAAAACTGAAGAAACTGCCATCGTGAAACTGCAATCATTGTCAAGTTGAATCAGCGGTTATTTTTTTTTAACCCAGAACTTCAGTCACTGGCAACGTGAAACTGCAATCATTGTCAAGTTGAATCAGCGGTTATTTTTGTTAACCCAGAACTTCAGTCACTGGCAACGTGAAACTGCAGTCATTTTCAGTGTCCCGGTCACTGTCAGGGGTCATTGTGAGCATGAAACTGCAGTCATTGTCATCTTCATTCAGAAGATTCTTTCGGCTTGAAACTGTGGCAACGTCAGACTGCAGTCAGCATAACAGGACACACACACACACACATATATATATATGTGTGTGTGCGTGCGTGCGTGTGCGTGAAAGAAAGCCTGAGAAACTGAAACATTCAAAGGAGATGTTTCACCTGACACCAGGACTAGTCTTCCTTCAGCGCACGGCACAAATCGTCAATCAGGTTATGGCCAGGTAAGACACGTGTGCATAATTCAGGTAAACAAACACAGAAGGACCGGTGTGGCCCAGGTAACCTCATCCACGCGCCATCGCTGTGAGACCTGCCACACGCATGCGAGACCGGGCACGGCATCGGCTGACCAGACCTTAGTTTCCCGGCAACGCTTGGTCGCGTGCCTGTGGGATGTCAGGGCGATCAGGGCATCAGGCTGTGGCCTGAGCGAGCAGCTGTTGTACTCAGTGTTAAAACAACTTCATTCTGGAGCCCAGGCCCCATCCAACCAGCCTGTCCCTCCCCCACCCTTTCTCCTGCCTATTGACTCGCAGCAACGCTATCCGAATGAAGTTCTTGCCAAGCGATCTGCGGTACGTAGGCAGCGAACAAGTACAAGAAAATAATGAACGAAAGATTTGTGTTCAGGCTCGCAAGATAATAAACGTACATTTATGATACAATACTGGTAAAAGCATACAGAGGTTTCCTAAAAGATTTAACGCTAAGTCAACAAGTGAGAGCCAGTTATTGTGCTTACAAAAATAACAGTACAGAGTGAACCTTACTAAACTAAACCAGAAACACGAATTATTGTACCAGAGAGACAGTGAAAAGGGAGAGAGAGGGAGAAATGATGAGAAAGAGAGAGAGAGAGAAGGACAAAGGAAACGGTACTGCAATAAACCTTTCTGTGGGGTGGGAGGGGAGGTGATGAGAGAGTGTATGTATGAAAATTAAAACTTAAATTTGCCGTTGTGAAATCGTTACAGCAATAACCGACCCCCGCTCCTTTCCCCTCCAAAAAAAAAAAGACTTACAGTCCGTATTTTCTCGAGTCACCTGTGGCTTTCTATCTGCATAAATACGGAGGGCGTGTGGGGGTGGCAGACAAGAAGTGATGTGTCAGATGACTCCCATCCCTCTTCGTTTGTCAGGCCCAGGTGGAGGGCGGACATAGTTTCAGTAATTATGACCGTCTTGGCCAACCATAGATATAATGGTTCATTGGCTCTAAGGTTTGCTGGCGCCCTTGGAATAAAATAGATGCTGGATTTGCACACGCATGTGCGCACAGATGCGCATAAAACTCTGTTGCCGACAACAGGTGAGACTGTTCTGTCTTACTAAACAGCAGTAACGACAACAGTGAGTGGGTGAGCGAAGGAACGAGCGAACGAATAAACGAACGAACAAACGAACGAGCGAGCGAGCCAACGAACGAACGAACGAACCAAAAAACGAACGAACGAACGAACAAACCAACGAACAAACCAACGAATGAACAAGCGAATGAACAAACGAACAAAAGAACGAGCGAGTAAGCAAAGGAACGAGCGAGCGAGCGAGCGAGTGGGTGGGGTGTTTGGACAGTCTGTGTAACAGATGGTGGCGCATGTATGCACGCCCGCACATTAAGGGTACAAACCTGGTAAGTGTAACACCTGCAGCAACAACAGCAAAACTCGGTGCCCACAGGGAAGCGCGAGTCGGCCAAGCAGCAGTGTTTACGATGGTATCAGCCCCAACATGGCTGACCCTGGCTGACTGTCTAACTGCAGCCCAAAGGGACAGTCGGAGAGATCAAACAACTCCCTAGGCTTCTGCAGTTCGCAGGCTGCCTGCGCATGCGTGTGTCAATGACTAATAACACCTAATTTCGTGATTATAATCCATCCATGCCTTTTGTGAACGTGCGAAGAAACCCTTTGTTCTTCTCACTGTGCCTCATCATCTGGATATTGTTCACTGAACATTATACCACAAGGCGGAATCAGAAGTTATTTAGTTCCCTGTCGAATAAGACTAAACCTGAAACAACTGGTTCTTTGACTTCGGACCTGCAGTCGTACAGTAAAACGACTATAATGAAGGGAAAAGAAACGACGAGAGAATGAACGAAAAAACGAAATGAAAGCAAGATGGAACAGTTGAAAAGAAAGAACGAAATCAGCGACAAAAGTAACGAAGGAAAACAGACGAACATAAAAATGACAGCCAGCCAAGACTGCAGTTAGCATTCGCTTATGTATGTCGCGAAATCCACACACTCTGAATACAGTGGGGGCTGGGTAGTTCGGCAGGTAGGTCTGTGGAGTAGTGTGTGTGTGTGTGTGGGGGGGGGGTTAGAGGTTCGAATCCAAACGATCACATCCTGCAGTGAAATATTGTGCATATTGCATGCCCATCCCCCGAACATTCAACTGCCTTCCTGGAGTGTCCGTCTATGTTTGTTTTGTTTTGGTTTTTAGCTTGGCGTTTCTTTTAGCGTGTACTTTAGCAAAAGGACACAATTCCCCGACAACAACAACAACAACCCCAACAAAGTACTGGCAGCGCTAGACACAACCGTATGCTGACGTATGCAATCAGGGGAGCCTACCGTACCCAAACACGTAGCAAAGAGAGAGTCGAAAGTAAAGAACATGGCAGATCTTCAAAAAAGATATGCCATCCCTTTCTTTTAAACGACCCTAGTCTTCACACGGCTAGCCCCTGGTGTACCACGTGTGCATACAGCGAATCCCTATTTTATATCGTCAGCTCGCTCACTAAGCGTAAACTAACAATTGGGATTCGACACAAACACAACATAGGACAAATACATGAAATCCTCAGGGTGCACAACATAATCAAACAAGAACAAATGAGGACAGAGCGCTATAAAATCGTCAAACGACAACCCCAACAAAGTACAACAAAAACACCGCCAGGTGGAAGCACCGTCCGTCTAAAATTACCTACCTACCTTCCTGATGGCTATTGACTGAGGACTGGATGTCACCAAATGACGCTGGAAACAGTTTGATGTGCTCTGTGTAACGAGAATCACGTGGCTGCCAATCGCCTGTTCCCGTCCCTAGGTCATTGACGTCATCTTCATGCCCGCATGCGCGCCTTCCTCAGCGCCCTCTACACGCGTTCTATTTCCCCTTCCGCGGGCCAGACTCATGGCTTCCGCTATAACGTCTTTGATGGTTTGTCAATCAGTTGTTCTGTCAGCTGCTTTGCCCTCCTTGTAATTTACAGTTCCAAGATTCCAGCATTTCCTCAAAGGATACTGAAAGAAAGAAAGAAAGAAAGAAAGAAAGAAAGAAAGAAAGAAAGAAAGAAAGAAAGAAAGAAAGAAAGAAAGAAAGAAAGAAAGATGAGAAAAAGAAAAAAGAGAAAAGGAAAAAAATAAAGAAAAAAAGAAGAAAGATAAAAAGGAAAAGACGAAAGAACAAATTAATGAATCGATGTATAAATCAATGAATGACTGAAAGAAAAAAGAAAGAAAAACAAAGAAATAGAAAAAGAAAAAAGAAAGAAAAAGGAAAGTGAAGAAAGAAAGATAAAATGATGAAATTGGAAATAAGGAAAGGAAGGAACCAAAAACAAAGGTTAGGAAGGAAGAAAACAAAAAAAGAGACAGGGAAAAGTAAGGAAAAGGGATAAGTATGCCTTCAGACTTTATATTACTTATCGAAAAGAAGACAAGGAGGTACAGATAGTGCAGGGTAAACTAACGGAGACTTGTTTTAAACTCTATACACAAACCAAAATATCGGATTGCTATGTACTTAAGGTGACCCACGAATGACATTCTGGGTGTACAGAATTCTCTATACCGTACGATGGGGGCGGGGACAAGGCTGTTTCAAACTTTGCGCACTGGGTAAAAGTTCCATCTGAGCGACAGCTGTGAGCCTCTTCCAGATTTAGTGGACAATGAAAGGTTCACACGTTAATATAGGCTTTCGAAATAGCCGAGTAATGCTTCTTTTATGTCGCTCTATTTCTCCTTGCTGACGTTTCTTCTGCCATGAAAAGATGCTAATCCCAGCATCCCCTTCGCCAAATAATGCTACTCAGCATTAATACCCTCGTTCCATCTCCTTAACGCACGAATCCACCTACGCAAGCACTCAGGGATTCGATATGCGAGCAAGCACGCACTCCCACGTTCACCCCCCCCCTCTCTCTCGATACCCGCTCCACATAAGGGCATTAATATTCTCCTCACGGTTTCAGGGGAAAAAGAAAAAGGACTGAGCCGGGCTGCACGGGTGTTCGTGTCTCCTTTTCACACGTAGCGACGCACATAATGTGCGCCGGGTAAATATGACAAGATGCACAAATACGACAGTGCGATCTGCCCCGGAGCTTTGCAGAGCGTCTTGCGCTAACGCTGAGCAGGTATTCATCATTCATTTTATTGTACGCTGCGCACAGAAATATTGAGTGTGAAAAGAGGAGACGAGCGACTTTCGTTTACTCGAGACATACGCACGGTTCTTCTGTGATCTTGAAAAAGCGCAGAAAAACTGGAGCCAATCAAAATACAGTCTTACGTCAAATATGCTAAACTCTTAGGGTCACCGCTGAAAACGTTGCAGTTTCCTGGAAGAGCTTTACTGCCTATAACCCACCCCACCCCTCCACGAACCCCCACCTAACCCCTAGCCCCACCCTAACCCCACCCCCTTCCCCTAAACCCCCCTCCTCCCGAAACATCCCCCTCTCCCTCCCTCCCCCCAGAAAGACCTGCAAATATAGCTCGCCATTTGATTGGCTCCGCTTTTTACGCATCCTAAATAGAGCTCGTCATTTGATTGGCTCCAATGAATTAAAGCTTTTACGTGCTGCTGTTGCGTCGCATGGTAGCGCAGTGTGAATCCGCACCTCACTTAGCCGTGTGTCTACTGCGCACGCCCTGATTGGCTGGAGATCAGTAGCTCTTTCGTGCAGAGGTGCGAAATTCACAGCAATGCGGCTCGCTGGCGTTCAGATCGCCTAGATCTTTTCTGCCACATATATTCGAACGCGAAAGCTCCTGACCCGTATGCAAGAAACCTGAACAGCTTACTGATTCCTGTCCTGAGGGATATTCTAGAAAAAGTTCCTTGAATTTCCCATGCACAAATACCTTGTTATTTTGGAATAAAGTTATTCGGTCGTCCTAGGAACAAATAGCTTATTCGAAGTTCGCTGAAACGACGTTTTCAGAGACAGAAAAAATCCGTTCGACGTACTTGATGATTTAGATATATATCAGAATAACTATTTCCAAGAGCTGACGTTTTGTTTTAAAAATGATTTTCAGGGTGCCTGTAGCCAGCAATGCAGGTCCTTTAACTGTCAGTTCTTCAAGCAAAGTTTCAACGTCACTACTGGTTCTACTGAACCCGTTTGGTTTTCAGATTTTTTTCTGCCAGCGCACTGATCGCAGTGAAGAAGTTAAGTGCTGACCATAACGCATGCGCACTCAAGGAGAATTAGTACTGTCTTAAATAACTCCCTGAACAGTTATTCGGGTCTTGCGTGGACGAAATTTTATTCTGGTATAATACAGGATCGAATACCCATCCCAGAATAGTGGCTATTCGGGTATAAATTTAGTACATTTTACGGTCATACGGTGACTGAAGTCAGCACTGCAAAGTAAGCTGCGCACCTGTTTATTTCAGCCGCTTCGGTAAATTAGAACACGACCCCAGGTAGCTGAGACAAAAGTACCACGCGGCACCAAAGTATCTTCTGACATAAAGGTCCACGCACGACTGCCCTACTTAAATCAATAGTTCGACAACCTTTTCATCCGAGACTGGGGTTTGGGGGCTAAGTTTCTCGTTCGGTTAGAAAAGAAGAAAACTGTAAAAAGAAGGAATGACATGAGACGAGTGACAAGAAAAGGATCTATCTTCAATTTCTTTTCTTTACCCATCTCGCTTCTCTTGTCGTTCTCCATTTCCTTTACTCGCTTCTTGTTTCTATCTCCCTCTCTCTCTCTTCTCTCTTTCTCACATGCATGCTTACATTCTCGCAAATACACACACGCACACACGTACGCACACCTGGTCGCAGAGCTCTACAAAGAGATGGTTTGGCGCTACGAAGGCAGGAAAGAGCAAGGAAGGATGAGAAGCAGACTTGTCCCAGCTACTTCCCGTCATTTCGCTTGCAGGCTAGGGGCGGCCATATTGATGCGGAAACAGACTGTGTGAACAGAGCGAAGAAATTATCGAAACTAAAAAGCTTGTCCTCGATGAGCGAATAGCTGTGGAAACAATCCCTCGCCAAGCCCTGAGTCTAGTCTCCGCTGCTGAATATTTATGAACGCCCAAGATCTGCAGCTGGTGTGTCATGACAACGAGATGCTGCTCTGCAGCAAGGCATTTTTAATTTATTTTTCACTTTTATTTTCAGATTCGCCGTTTGTTAACCCATTTGTCCTCATCCGCCTGTCATCGGATTTATCAATGTGTCATATCTCATAGTTATAATATGGAAATAATGATCCTACATTGTATGGTGAGTAAAAAGACGTTTGCTGTTTCATAGACTTGAAGACTGAACGGTATTACACAGAAGAGGCACAACAAATTCATGTAATGGATATTTGTAAGCATATATACACACATATTTTGCGCATCCTTCCTTCTTTGTGCATGCGTAGTGCCCCAGAAACCAACCAGTGGTTTGTGTAAGCATCAATATATGTTATCCATACATAAAAGCGATCTTAAGGCGTCTTCATCCTGCGAATTTTACGGGGACTGTTACTTGTGCAAATGGCATTTACAACGGGCGCCATAAAAGAACTAGCTTACAAATTCAAGCTGCTCATACTTCTTTTAAAAGCACTTACAATTTTTCCCACAAAGCTACACACCCAAACATGTTTGCAGTAAAATTACTCACACACGGGAAAGCGGGGTGGCCGGTGGTTAAAGCGCTGGGCTCCGAACCTGAAGACAATGGTTCGATCCTGTGCACCGCACCACACTTCCCGCAGGTCACCCGCCTACAAATGGTACCTGATCCATGGGTCGGGGAAGGTAAGGCAGGGAGGGAGAGGAGATAAGCAGCGCCCTCGCGATGCTGGCCCACAGAAGAGTGGGGGTCTCATACACCCCCACCCTCCTACGACCTTAATGTTATGGGACAGCATTCACCTTACCTACCTCGTTTACCCACACGCACCTACAATTTTACAGCAGCTTGAATTACGCGAATTACCGGGCCAAGTAGCACTAGATTGCCAGCAGCGGGGAAAATCGGACTGGATAATGATTTTAGAGCCCAGGCAATTTAAGAAATTCCATCAGAGTAAAAAATGGTTTGTAAAGGTTCAGGTACAAGTGTACTATACAGGTAGACCAGTAATTACAAGTGACCCAACTGTGCAGCCTCGTGCACCTGTCAGCTGCACGTGTTGACAAACCACGAACAATACACGCGGCAAATTCGTTTACCTGGGATTATCCGAGATACTGACAAAACGACAAAACAATGTGGAGTTATAAATAATTAGTTTTTTTTACAGGTTTCCTACCTCTCAAAAGAGGTTTGTGCGTGTGTATGTGTGTGTGTGTGTGTGGGGGGTATGTTTGTGTGAGAGAGGTGTGTGTGTGTGTGGGAGAGAGAGATGGGGGTATGTGTGAGAGATAGGTGTTATGTGTGTGAGTGAGAGATGGGGTATTGTGTGAGAGAGAGGTGGAATGTGTGTGAGCGAGACAGGAGGTATGTGTGTGAGTGAGAGAGGGGGTATGTGTGTGAGTGAGAGAGAGTGTGTGAAAGAGGGGGTACGTGTGTGAGTGAGACAGGAGGTATGTGTGTGAGTGAGAGAGGGGGTATGTGTGTGAGTGAGTGAGAGAGAGAGTGAAAGAGGGGGTACGTGTGTGAGTGAGACAGGAGGTATAGGTGTGAGCGAGAGAGGGTGTTTGTATGTGAAAGAGGGGGTATGTGAGAAAGAGGGGGTACCAACAAGAATATTTTATTTATTTATGACTGCGGCCGTTCGGCCCGTGCAATCCACACCCCATTTGAAAGTAGTAAACAAATAAAATGTTAACAACTAGGTAAAAAGTTTACTTCTCGCACCGTTCTTGAACAGAACGAGTGGCTTTAAGAGCCCATAAACTCAGTCAAAACATTTCTCAAAATCGATGAATACTTCCTGGAGTTTACGGTTAACGCTGAATTGTTTCTGAACACACACCATTAGTGTGAACGCATGATCAGTAGTGTGTGG
Organism: Lanistes nyassanus; assembly: GCA_004794575.1. NCBI lineage: Eukaryota > Metazoa > Mollusca > Gastropoda > Architaenioglossa > Ampullariidae > Lanistes > Lanistes nyassanus. Next base: position 207,787 of record SMGT01013568.1, read on the forward strand.
TAAGATTTTTTTAAGCCAGCCGGCTCGACTCTGGTAAACTGTAGTTGTGGTAAAGGACTGAACACTCCTCATTACACTGCTAATCTAATCTAGATACCCAGGAAATGGAAGACATTGAAAACGACCTGTACAGCTACAATCTTGAGCTAAATATAAAACTGTCTCTGAACTCTACTAAACAATACGGCGATCTATAATAGAAATGAGAATGCAGGTAGTGAATGGCCACCCAGATGTAAGATATATTTAAATAACGAAAACTTCAAAAAGGGAGATTAACAAGTAGCCTATGGAAAGAAAGACGATAAGATTAAAATGTGTAGGAAAGGTCAGTTAAAATTAAAGTCAAAGCATTCTAAGACTAAAGACATCCACAGTTAAAACAAAATCTAAAGGTAGAGATCAACAGAACTTCGGACGAGGGCCAAAGTTGGTTCGGGCAACGGGGAGAAAGCCCCACTGGCACTCTGCACCACAGACTAGCTGAACCATTACCAGCAGGTGAGAGCCGGACCGACGAAGACAATATTCAACAGGGCAACAGTACTCTACCAGCACCAGCACAGACGACAACCACAGAGCCCTTTCCCCCCCCCCCCCCCGCCTTCTCCCATAGTGCGAAATCACAGCATAGTTGTGGAATCGCTGCCCGGCAAAACCCAACAACAACGTCAACAGTTCTAGTTATATTGTCTTTACCCAGTCCTGTAGGCGTTTATCAACAAACGCACCATAAAGTGTACTGCTCACGTCACAGAGATTAACTCCACTATAACTTCCAGGGCTGTTTCCATCATCTTCCCTGTTTAGGGGTATGACAATGGATTCAGTTGGTTTCTCACGAGGAATGCCCTTATCAAATAGCATGCCGAACAATTTTACAATCAAGGATGGAGAATATTCACATCTCTTCAGCTACTCCATCAGCACTTGGCGCTTTCTTGTCCTTAGATTAATGCTGCGAAGACCTACTCTATTTTAATTGTCCGTCAAAGAAATTATCATCCCTGTCATCACTCTCGTCAAACTCTTCAAAGGCTGTGTCCATATTATTTTTCCCTCATAACGGTTTGTAGTATCCAAACTAATCATGCCACGAGATTTGATGTCTCACTGTTTTCCTATTAGGCATGATATTACAGTATCCTAGAAGTTATCCTAGAATAAACTTATCAATATTCATAACATCACACTGCTTCATTGTACAGATAAGCACGTTTTGTATTCTCTTCTAGACTTACTAAGGACTTAGTGTCTTCATATATCGTGCATCTAAATCTCTTCAGGCACGCGTTTGTCTTTTGTGGTTCTTACACTTATAGTCAAACCAGTGTAAATGTTGTCTGAATAAAAATTTTGTTTTCCCCCCGTGCACTTAACTACCCCCCACCACAGTATTAAACAGTTTCAATGCTTCGTTTGCCCAAAAGTCATTAAACTGCATTCCTCTATCAAACACAATGTGTAGCCTACATCTTTGGTACAGAGAGGATCTTTGAAATGCTGAACGTTCCCATGCCCCCCACATCTTTTTCAACACAGATTTTATCGTCACCGTCAGTAGAGATAAACTCATTTTCTTGAGAGAGAGAGAGAGAGAAGACAGAGGAGAGAGAGAAAAGAGAGAGTTCGCATACACGAATGTTAGCGCGCAAGCGAAATATAATAGCCTTTTCATGGCAGGCACTACGTCTCTATATATTCACCTCTAGTTCCCGTCTGGCCATTTTCCTTTCATCCTCGTTTCATTCTTTCCACTTTTCATTCATCCTACTTTCTTCTATTGCATTTTTCTTTACTCCTTTTTTTCCTTTTAAATTTCCCTCTCCTTGTTTCATCTTCGTTTCTCTCTCTCTCTCTCTGCATGGGTGAGCGTATGAGTGGGTGTGTGTTGTGAATGCACGCCCAAGGCTTTCCCCACATGGTGCGCTGAAATACATACGGTCTAGGGGCGGATTATAAGGGGAAAGAGTGAGAGAGAGAGAGAGAGAGAGAAAACGAGAGAGAGAGAGAGGTGGACGTTACATTAAGGATTTGTGTCAACAATTAGAAATGGCCACGTTCCATTCGACCATTCGACCAGACCTTACTGCCGCTCATGTGTATGCTGACTTTTATCGTTTTGTTGGCGCCCCCCTCCCCTTCAAGAGAACCACGATCCGCCCCTGCGGTCCTTTTTGTCTACCCATGTTTATTGCTTTCACACCTGGCTATATGTCACGGGCCGATTGTTTATTGTTCATGTGTGTAGCACGTGATATTTGTCTCCCCCCCACCCCTTACCACTGTTCTTAGCGATGGTCATTAAATACCTTGATTTGGGAATGTTGTGAGTAATTTGATACCAAGCAGCTATACTCGCTGCGCGAAAGTACCGCGCGGTTCCCCTTGGGGTAAACGCACATTTCCATGCCGTGACTGTCACACAGACACGCAATGGTGCGATGGGGACAGTCACCAATATTCGTGTGGGGCTTGTGGGAGGCTGGAAGCCAGTGACTGGGTTAGAAACTCGACTGTCCGACTCTGGGCTGGGTTGCATAAGCGTTTATATCCGCTGTTCTGTCGTTCGTAAATGAGGTAGTAGTGCAAAGTTCACTCTGTGTCAGGACTGCACAGGTGAGCTGGAACCCAGCCCAAGGGGAAATGACGTCATCTTCCTGTGTGGCTCTTGCCTGAAGAACCATTACCTGTCTGCACTGGCCTACTTCTGGTCCAAATTATAATTAATAAAGAACGAATAAGGACCGAGCGCTTAAATTATCGAAAGATAACTCCAAAAAAGATACTGGCAGCGCTCAGACATAGCCGTATGCACACGTGTGTGCCCAAGGGAGCTTACCGTACCCAAACACGTAGCAAAGAGAGGTCCGAAAGAAAGGAACTTGGCAGATCCTCAAATAAAGATCTGCCATCCCTTTCTTTATAACGGCGCTATTCTTCACACAGCTAGCCCTCGGTGCACGAAGTGTGCATACAGAGAATCCATGTTAATGTAGTCAACCCGCTCACTAAGCGTGTGTTGACAACTAGGATTCAAAGACGAACGGTAAGCTCCCTTGGCCACACACGTCTGCATACGGCTACGTTTGAGCGCTGCCAGTACCTTTGTTGGAGTTATCCCTCGATAATTTAAGCGCTCGGTCCTCGTTTGTTCTTTATTAATTATAATTTGCACCTTGAGGATTTCATGCATTTGTCCTATGTTGTGTTCGTCTTTGAATCGCTGCCAGTACCTTTGTTGGAGTTATACTTCTGGTCCCACAAAACTGTTATTTATCAGGCGACAGGTGCACTGATATAATATTTACACACACACACACACACACACACACACACATATATATATAGGTAACGGAATGTTGAGCGAACCATTCTGCACATAGTACGCTGGAACGATTCTCAAATCCACTGTGCAATGGATGTCGGATGAAATACGACAAATTAATTGCCTTGTGTGCGTCTGTGCGTGTTTTCCGGTGAGCGCTCATTCACGTGGCCATGCACGCACTTGTACGTGCGTGTGAGTGAAGATGTCTCTACGTGTAACTGTGTGCATGAATTTTAACATCCGTAAATGCGTGCTCCTGCGTGGAGTTATGCGCGTGCAATCACCTGGGTCTATGTGCGGGCATGTGTGTTCGCGTGATCGAATTTGCGTGTATGAGCGGTTGTATGTATGAGCGCTATATCGAGTTTGCGCGCGTGAAGCTGGGTGTGCGTGCTTGCATGGTTGCATCGATGCGTGTGCTGGGGCCAGAATAGTGTGGTTTATTAAGTACACAGCTACCTGCCCGAGGTCGATACTTATATAAACACATGGGTAAGCGACTATGGTACACCATCTGCGTGCTAGGTCGCATGTGTAGGTACAGACAGCAAGCGAGGGTACTCAAAGCGCGCATTCTAATTTCAGGACCTCCCTTTGTTTGCTTGTGTTATGTACTTTTCATTAAACTGGTGTGTTCTTTCCATTAATTATGCGCGCCGCCTGTTACCGAAGGCTGTTATTAAAAAAAGGCGTTTTAAGTGAGGATGATGCACTCTAAATATCCGTGTTTTCTTTTTCCAGAGCAGCTTTTTTTCCCCTGAATATTTCAAGGCCTTGCTTTTATCGGACCACAGTTCGGTCTTGTTCGCAAACCTGGTGTGTGCCCCGTTAGGAAATGCCATTAAGCATTCTCAAATCACCAGCCGTCCTCGTAACGCATCGAACTAACGGGAAAAAAGGCTGGTTTGCTGCAGATGTCTAAAACACCAGCATATTTTCGACAATAAAACAATTCTAATAAAAGAGCTTCACTAGTTTATACCCCCTTCCACATCTGTGCACAACCACTTATTTTCATGTCGCTTAATATTAGACGAATGTCTATGAGTTGTAATATACAAGGAAGCCGTGTTTACTTGTCCTATTTTTACATACCGTTAAGACGTGCATGGCTAATCACCCGTTTTGTTCCTAATGTTTGTAATGTTTTCAGTCAGTGTTTATTTTTTTTAATTTTTAAAGGCTTAACAGATGGAAAGTTAGAAGGTTTGCGTGACAAACAGTGAGTCAGAAGGAATGGACAGAATGGACGATCAATTGATCAAAAGATTTGCACGGATCTGACACGTTCTTTGAGAAATTCAAAGTCTACACAAAGATCTGTTTAAAAAAACTGTAAAAATTTTTTTAACAAAAAAACTTGTAAACATTCTGCAAGAATATTTTGTTGATCCATGTTCTAAAAGTCAAATTTGACCCCAGATAAAAACGTGACAAGAACTGAGAAAAATGATTAACCTCTATTTCCACTGAAGGTTATCTTTATCACTTTCAAATGATTTCGAGATTTCATTGATTTCACATTTTAGTTAGATTTTCTCCCCACTCTTCTGAAAAGATCTGTATGAGAATGAAAACGAATTTATATAAGACAGAATGCCGTACAACTCTGAGAGTAGAGTTTCGTCTGGGACTCAAGCTCGAGTGAGTGAGTGAGTGAGTGAGTGAGTGAGTGAGTGAGTGAGTGAGTGAGTGAGTGAGTGAGTGAGTGAGTGAGTGAGTGAGTGAGTGAGTGAGTGAGTGAGTGAGTGAGTGCGTGCGAGGGCTAGCACTTAAACGAACTCGACTTCATGAACCAAACTATTTGATGACCCTATTAACTTGATGAAAATCAACATCAATCGTGGACGTTTGTCACACATTACATTATGCAAATCGAATCGCTTTCATCTTGACAACACACGTCATCACAGATAAGACACAAATCAGGGCGCTGCACTTGCACACCGATTTATCACGCAGACTGGAGGCAACTAAGCACAGGTAAACACAGAGCGTCAACAGCAGTTCATTCATCTACAGAAACGACTGGACCAAGTTCCAGAAAAGCACGACGTGCAAATGAGGCAAACAGGTGGGTAGCGCTATTCCCAGAGAAAGAAATTTTCAGTTGCCTCCATTCTGAAGCGGAGTTAGCCCTTTCGGTAAATATCAGACCGGTTTCCATGCAAACGACTGATGAGAGATCAAAGGACATCTGTTTGTCTGTTCCTGTTCAGGTACTGTTCTGTGATTCCCTTACGTTTTGAGTAGGTCAGAGTTGCACCTGGTTCCTTACGTACAGAGGGCATACAGTGGACATCCACACGTGACAAACTTCTGACCCGGTAACCCGCTGCCGCCTTATCACGTTCTTCCGCGCGCTTCCAGTGTCTCTGTGGAGTCGGGGTGGGGGCTGGCTTGCATGAGCGTTCGTAGCTGCTCTTCCGGTCTTATGAATGGTCTTAAGGCCCGTTCGCCCTGTGTATGTTACGTGCATCTTTACATACGAACAGGAGATGAAAACGCTCATGCATCCTACCTTTGGAACCTTATGTTAAAGGTGCGCCAGCAGGTGTGTGCACTTTTGCATGCTCGCGCGCACGAGTATGTGGGTCATCCGGGGCAATATGAATTTGGTTTCCCCTGCCTTGACATCGTGACGTCAGTGTTGGATGGTTGCCCAGTACAGACCCTGAAATTGCGTAGTGGTGGGACACTAGGTATTTACGAAAAACTTCCCCTCTCAGCCCCTCCAGCCTTCTTTACGAAGTGGAACGAATACTTTAAACATCCGCACTTGGAAGATATATTTACTGATATCATCACCACAATGCAAGATGCGAAACTGCGTTGGTTCCAGTACAGAATCCTAAACAGGAGGATCCTCACGGCAACTGGTGTGTTACATCATATGAAATTAGCCAACTCCAGTGCCTGTGGCTTTTGTTGGGATGAAAAAGAATCTATAACACATCTTTTTGAATGTCCGGCGGTACATTGCTTCTGAGATTCACTACTGGTAAGATTACAGGAGAAATGTCCAGATTGTGAAGATTTGGAATTAACTGCAGAGTTTGTTGTCCTATCGATTTCGTACTGAGAAATATATCTCTGTCATAAACGACAACTACAACATGTTTGGACAACAATGGCAAGCGTATGGCGCCCTCTTTTACGACGCCCGTTGACCCCCCCCCCCCCACTTGTTTCCTTATCAAAAGTGTGGGCCTAATTAATCAAAATGTGTAACTTAACAAATTTGTGGGCCTAATTAATCAAAATGTGTAACTTAACAAATTTGTGGGCCTAATTAATCAAAATGTGTAACTTATCAAATGTGTGGGCCTAATAATGAAAATGTGTAACTTACCAAATGTATAACTAATCAAATGTGTCGGCCTAATTAATGAAAATGTGTAACTTATCAAAAGTGTGGGCCTAATTAATCAAAATGTGTAACTTACCAAATGTGTAATTAATCAAATGTGCGGGCCTAATTAATGAAAATGGGTAACGTACCAAATGTGCAACTTATCCAATGTGTGGGCCTAATTAATGAACATGTGTAACTTACCAAATGTGTAATTTATGAAATGTGTAACTCATCAAATGTGTGAGGCTAATTAATCAAAATGTGTAACTTATCAAATGTATAGATCTTTAAATGTGTAAATAATCAAAATGCGTAATTTATTAAATGTGTAACTTATGAAATTTCCAAATCATCAAAATATGTCAAGTATCAAATGTGCAACATATCAGTTGTGTAACTTATCATCTGTGTGGCTCATCAAAACGCGTCTGTATAGAATGAGTTTTGCGTGACTCATCGAGTGCACTCCGTTTTAAATCATTTTTTTCCCGCATCCCTTTTGCTCCAAAATAAAAAGTGGAAACTTATTCCGTCACTGTGATCCCCTCACCCCCATCCCCATCCCCGATCGACCGTAGGTCACTCACTGACTGGACCTGTGACTGACAACTGCTGAGATCACTCTTGAGTGACAACCCCTATTGTTCGCTGAACGGCCAGCGCTGTGCACAGCTGATGACATGACATGGAGGCAGTCGACAGCTGGTGACAGAGAGAAAGCCGTGGTTACTTCTCTTACAGACAAGGAAATTTCCGATGAGTCATTGGATAACAGAGAGAACAACGAGAAGGAGAGTAACGAAAAGAAAGAAATGATTCCCGGAAAGTCTCAGGACGCAGTGAAGGCAATTGACACCAGCAGGAACTTCCTTCAGCAGCAAAACATCCACAATGTGTAACACACTAAGGCCACGCTGAAAAGGGCTCTGAACCAAGAGGTTAGAGATCACCCACAGACTTCTTCTGTTTTGAAGAAAAAAGACTTTAAACTAGAATGTGCTTTTTGTCTAAGCGTCCTATCGTCTTCGTGTACCTGTATCTAAACATACATGTTACCTGTAAGGTATTGTTAGGTGGGAAACCGCTGGCTTCGGTTCATTGTGTAACGATATTGCTATTGTCCCTACACTCCTACCCTCATGCGACTAGAGGCAGCAGCTGCCTAGTAAGGCTAGCCTTCCAAGACCAGCCAGGTGCTGGGTGATGCGTCCGAAAGGTGATACGGCGGCCTGACCCTGCACTGGACATTAGTTTTACGACGAGCTCCTTTAGTAACTGGTGGAGTAACCCCAGAGGGCGTCGTGGGTCTGTCCAGTCGGGGTTCAGCAGGCAGCGGGCAGACCAGCACCTGGTGCCGTAAATCAGAATGACTAGCGCACGATTGCCTGCATTTAACCAGGCCGCGCCAGTGACTTGGACACAGGCTTTGGAGAGAGAGCGAGAGAGGGGACACACACACACACACAGAGGGTCCCTTCGGGGAGAAGCCTCTGAGACTCGGAGGAACACACAGAGACTTAGGCAGGCGCAGAGAGAATGCTTGAGAACTATGCGAAGCTGCGAGCTAGGACGAAAGGCTAAACCTTTGATGCCTTTTGTTGGAGCTAGCGACTGTCACCGCCCCAACGGTTAAGAGGAGGGAGAAGAAGACTATGGCTAGACTGGAAACACTGAGCAGAGGTCCTATATAGTAAGAAGTAGCTAGACGGTGCCATTCAGTTATGATGTTTGTAACCTGCAGTAGACTCTCGGCCAGCCAAGCAGAAAAGTAGTAACTTTTTTCGTCGGCCCCCGTTGTCAGAGAGTGTGAGGCTGGGTGGTATGACGTAACAATTGCAACTGCCGGATAAGTGCAACTTTCTTGGACAACTGAGCAGTTTTAAAGTAATCAATGCATGTGCCCAACCACGCACAGTGGAAGGTGAAGTGAGTGGAAGTGATGCAAAACCACGAGAAGGACAGACAGGAAAAGGAAGTTGGAGGCAGAAGACAAGATAAAGGAGTGGGGGCTGATCTCACACATTTCGATTCAAGTCTGTTCAATAGTCGACTTTTCATCGAGACAAATTTTTCTCTCGTCATCAAAGATTTTTAAAAAGACGCCCGTAGAAAAGTGGCCAATCTAGGCTCACAGACAACACGTTTTTAATTAATAAACTCCAACAAAACAGAGGCAAAGAGCCACTCTAACGGATGGCAACAGAGCGACAGTTTCCCCAACCCCCGACTTCTCTATGAAACCACAGCAAAAGTTTTGCGTCTCCACACAAACCTCTGTTCAGTTGCGATGACCCTGAACTATACTTCAGGGTTTACACGGCTCGACCAAGTCAGATAAAACAGTCGTTTAGAACTAATCAAACCGAGTGCAATAAATAATTAATCTCATTTCGATGAAGAACTTCTCTCTCAAATACTCCTCTTCCCCAAGGTTTGAGTCCAAACGTGCGTCTGTAAAAGAATGTTAGCGGTAAGTTGAAAAACAAATAATTTATGCTTTCTGGCACGCGAACGAAAACTGTGCATAAGTAAAAAAGAAAGTGCTGCCACCTGTCAGCCGCCCACGGCATTCAACAGCATTCAACAGGCATGCTTTCATCTTCTGTGTGGGCGTGTTAGTCTATATACCGTCTGGTGTATAACAGGCTGCTACAGTCAACGCACAAAGACTGTTGCCTCAGCAATTGCCTTTAGTCTCAGCTTAGTCTTATCCAGCTAATAGCAACAGGACAACTGAATACCGAGCTTCGGATCAAACTTAAGCCGGGCATCTGGATTCGCTCCTAATCTCTACGTCACGCAGGTTCTGATCTCTGAAAGGGACTTGAACTCCTATTCTGGGAGTATCGGCATAAGCCTGGTTTAGCAGGTCAAAGGTGTATGAACTCTGTCGCTATGTCAAGATGGCCCAGGTCATATCACAATCAAGCGAGTCTATGCTAAACGTCTGCTTGCTGGAGGAAGAGCGATTCTTGAAAAGTTTTTAACTGGTCGAATGTGTGTTTCGCAATGCTAAATTAAACCATTTATACCCGACTTTTTTGTCAGTAAAAGTAATAGAAAAGTCATACAAATCTGTATTTTATGAGACATAAATTAATATTATACCTTGAACAACATTTTCTCTTATTCAAATCCGTTAGAAGGATGCTGTTGTTCGATCTACGGACTTTCGATACTTTTTCCTCCGTTGATTTCCAAGCATCAATTTCTGGGTGTTGTCAAATTTATATCGCCCACGTAATTCTGATAAATTCCCCCTACAAGTGATTTATTAAGAGGCATGCCTTTAATGAACAAAACAGAAATCATTAAAAATATAATAGGTTATTTTATTACCCGTGTAACCTCTAAAGCGCCATGAAAGTAGGACGCTAGGCTTTTATGTGTTAACCCGAAACTAATCCCTAATCCACTGAAAGAAACGCTAACGAGTTGGGGGAAATAGTGTTCGGAATTTTAAAAAAAACTTATTTGCAAAGCCCACATTGGAAAAACACAAATCCTTTTCATTGAAAATCAAAATAAGAGAGAAATGTATCACGACAAAGTCTTCGGGGGGAAAAAATGAACGGACGAACAGACAAAAAGACGCGCAGAAGTTTGCCGTGAGAAAAAAAGTTACGAGAAGGTTACTAGACTCAGCAGCTGAAATTTTCAGGCCCCCAAAACAGCAAGGTTATCTTGCCGGAAGTGCGGGTAATGGAAGTACAGGGGACTGACAAGACGCATCAATTCCGCTTGCAGAAGCCACCAAATTACAGCTCACTCCCAGCATCTGCCAGTCCACGCGAGACCTTCCTGTGAGCGCGCCCTGCAATGAAACTGTTTCAACAAACATCCCCCACCCCCAGTCACGTCGCCAGGACGGGTTATCACCCCTTTCGATTTTAAATAACTCGGTGTTGTAACCCCAGCAGGAACGGCTGAACAACCGGACACACGGTTGTCGATGGTTGCTACCTAAGCCCATGCAATATTTATAGTTAAAACAATCGTAAACAGACAGGAAGTTTGGTTTTGTAAGGGAACAAAGATTTCCCTGCGGTGGCGTCAAGTAAATAACGCCTGAGTAGTCTAAAAAAAAATTCTCTGCCTGAATAATCAAAAAGACACTTCAAACTTTGCTCGCTGTACAGTAAAGCTTTCGCTTCTACTGCATTTTCTTTTTTAACCTACTCATTTTGAAAGCTCATTTTTTTCTCTGACTGCGCAATCACTAATGAGTAATGAAAAATGCTGGCATGTTTTACAAGCCGATTCCAACGTGACGTACTGAATCATGTCTGATATCTCAACATGAATGTTGATGTGTTTATAATGCTACCTGCTGTTTCCTCTCCAGCATCGGATACAACTGAAGGTGAGGTGTTACGTCTGGAATCTACTTTATTCTGTTTCAGAATAGATACAATGGAAACCAATACTTTGCATTGTCGCCATATTCATTTTACTTCCCCTAGATGCCAATATCAGGTCGCAAAAGTAGCTGATACATATATTACGTTCAATATTTGCTGCTTGCATATATAAATATATTAAATACAATGGACAGAGTTTAATTTGGCTTCAAAATATAAAACGTGTGCCTGGATAGGCTGACGTCTTTCAATACCTTTTCCCCCAATAAAAAAATTACTCAATAAGCTGTATTTCCTCAAACGTAAAAATTTAATCAGATCTTTTAAAAAATGGCATACAAGGACGCTTCATGACCACATCAATTCTGAAAATAAAAATAGACAAAAAAGAGTGAAGAAAATCAGATCGATAGTTCACCAGCTCCGTGTGGGAGAATCTCGTTAAAACAGGAAGCATGTGTTTTCTGTACGACCTCGAAAAGGCTTTGTGCTAAATTTTATTTAATAACGGACATCCAGAAGCACGCGTCTTGGAAACTGCTTTTTGCCTTGCTGAAGGAGATTGGTTTTAAAATACAAACACTGGAAGTCACGATTCTTTCCTCTTTTGTCACCATGGCAACGGATTGTCAGATGCTGAGTGACCCTCGGCCACAAGTCAAAAACGAAATGGAGGAAATTCGCAAACCACTATCAAACTCACACGTGAAGCTTGTTTCTTCCAGAAGGGTTTACTCCTGTCTACATCATCTCCTCCGGAACTGTGTAGTCGAATTACGTGATTTCCTGTGGACAAGTTTAGCTGAACTTCGCCACTTTAAATTGGTGACCTAGACTGCGTCTTCTGATTCCAGAGTTGCAGTAACTACGTCATCTCAGCAATAGGTTTTAAAAAAATCATTTCTAAGTAATTTCTTCCGAATCTTGTTATCCAGACTACGTCATTTCTTCCGAATCTTGTTATCCAGACTACGTCATTTCTTCCGAATCTTGTTATCCAGACTACGTCATTTCTTCCGAATCTTGTTATCCAGACTACGTCATTTCTTCCTAATCTTGTTATCCAGACTACGTCATTTCTTCCGAATCTTGTTATCCAGACTACGCCATTTCTTCCGAATCTTGTTATCCAGACTACGTCATTTCTTCCGAATCTCGTTATCCAGACTACGTCATTTCTTCCGAATCTTGTTATCCAGACTACGCCATTTCTTCCAAATCTTGTTATCCAGACTACGTCATTTCTTCCAAATCTTGTTATCCAGACTACGTCATTTCTTTCGAATCTTGTCATCCAGACTACGTCATTTCTTCCGAATCTTGTTATCCAGACTACGCCATTTCTTCCAAATCTTGTTATCCAGACTACGTCATTTCTTCCGCATCTTGTTATCCAGACTACGTCATTTCTTCCGAATCTTGTTATCCAGACTACGTCATTTCTTCCGAATCTCGTTATCCAGACTACGTCATTTCTTCCAAATCTTGTTATCCAGACTACGTCATTTCTTCCGAATCTTGTTATCCAGACTATGCCATTTCTTCCAAATCTTGTTATCCAGACTACGTCATTTCTTCCGAATCTTGTTATCCAGACTACGTCATTTCTTCCTAATCTTGTTATCCAGACTACGTCATTTCTTCCTAATCTTGTTATCCAGACTACGTTCTGTCTTCCGAATCTTGTTATCCAGACTACGTTGATCATTTCCTCCGAACGACTTACAGGAGCGACTTTTCTCACAGTTCGCTCTTAGTTCGCTCGTGCCCTGACGAAGGGGTAATGGCCCGAAACTGTTGTCTTTATGTCTGTGTCATTTGTAGCTTGGCTCAGTCCCTCTGTTGCTAACTCATATCGAATCAATGTGCCTGGCAGTTCTCTGGCTTATTTCCTATATGTGTGGTAGTTGTGGATGAATGACTAAATTGCACGCACGTACAGGAGACATATTTTGAGAATAAATGTCCCCCATACAACATCGAACAGAACCAGACATCTCCACAAGACAAAAAAGATCCCAGGTGCTTGTAGAATTTACAAAATACAGACACGTACACAGCTGTAACTTGTAATATTAGCCTCTTCTGGAACCAAACACCCCTGGATAGAGTTCAGCTGCGACACGACACGCTGGCTACCGGAAAATCTGAGTACAGTGACAGTAACATTTTGAGTCATTTTTATCTGTTCCACAGACGACTGTATATCGAAAAATATACGCAATAACACTACCGCGCATACTTGAATATAAACCAAACTCTCTGGTTTCGTTAGAGAAACTTTCACCCAAGGAATAACTGCTACCTGCAAAATAGTGGTGGCATTAAGCTACCACGTGACTCTACTGTACTGTACTATACTGTACTGTACTGTGGTTTGTGCTAGTCGGTCGTCAGGACAGAGCTACACACGCAATCCGATTTGTTGCGTGACCTGCCCCCGAGCTTACATCCAGCTACAATTTCCGATGCCAGCAGGCAGAATAGCAGCGAGTAGCATGTCTCTGGCACATTTTCCCTGGGATTTTCCTTGCTCCCCCCACCCCCACCCCTCAGCACACTCACGAACGTTCGAAAACTCTCTCTCTCTCTCGGGGAATGAGACGGGCAGACATATATACTCCTCACAAAACATTAAGCAGCACGTTTGGCATCAGTTAAATCGTACTGATGACAATGCGTCGTGTTTGGTCTGTTGCATAATGGAAGCGCACCATCCCGTGCAAATAAGGCTTTTTCCACTGTCTTGCGGCAACACGTGCAGGACAAGTAACGGACTGACAAACTGTACCGCTGCCACTTTTTACCCTGTTCTGTATCACAGGTCCGACCAAACTGTGCCCTTTGTGGGTGGAACAGCCACTGGGGGACCAGCCAGTGGCCCCATATTTTCAGTGTCCAGTCCAGAGTTTGTCTGGACTTCCATGTTGGGAGTCAGCGTGTCGTGGAGAGCGATGCGAACGCTGTGGTGGTGTTGTTGTTGAGCATGACTGGTACAGTGGTGGCAGACTCATGGTTTGGGTTGGAATCTGGCGGGGCGGACGTACGGACGTTACTGTCTTCAGAAGGAGCAGTGTGAACGCTGTACGATATTTGTACGTCATCATCAGACCATTGGTGATGTCCCGGGCAAGGGAACTTGGCGCTGGGTTCATTTACATTGATGATAATAGAGTCAGTCACAGACTTCAACCTCAGCAACACCGCACGTCTGCCCTGGACATCATGTTTCCCGGATGTTAATCCCAAAGAACAGGCATGGCGAATGCTTTGGAGAGCTGTGGACGACATACCTTCCCGTCAACAAACCCAGGTTGGAAGAACAATAAAGGAAGCGCTGGTGGATCATTGGAGGGGAAACCCTCAGGCAAAGCTGGACAGGCTGATTACGTCGGTGCCGAGCCTTATCCAGGCGTGCGTTCAGGCTAGGGGAGGTCACTTTTACTAATAATGACTACAGCAGCCACCAAATGTGAGTTATTTTGATCTTTCTTTGGAAATGTCTTTGCATGTGCGTTTATGACATTTGTTTTATATGTAAAATAGTATCGTGACTATCGAAACTGGTTTCATCCCTGATTGCGTTGCATTTGGTAGACGACAAGATGATAATCAAATCCTCGTATGTACCCCTGAATGGAAATTTATTCATTGTGATTCTTCAAACGTGGTTTGCTTATCTCTTTGTGAGGAGTATACTCAGATACTTTGGTCCCTCGCATCCCGTCCCTCACAACCCTCGCATCCCGTCCCTCACGACCCTCACATGACCCCACCCCCAGCACCACCTCCATTGTGGGTGCCAGTGGATGGTGAAGGATTCCTGGTCAGGGGCCAGGGGTCAGGGAGGACAACGATTTCAGAAGCTCACTGGGACAAGACATAACAAGAACTCGAACGAAGCCAGTCCATCGATAAACCTTAGAAACTCTTTCAGCAATGCGCGTCCTCCGTGTCGCATCTCCGAACCAAAGCGCTATGCACTTCACAGCCGCAAAAACACGGCAGGAGACTTCACGAAACTGGGCGCTTTGAATAGGGATCAGAGATACATATACTTATCCCAGAGGTTCTTTGGCATCCAGTCCAAAACTGCTTTCCCAGGGGCGCGGAAGCTATAGACTGGACGCAAAGCAGGACCTCTAGGGCGTCTGAGAACTTAAGTTGTTTTTAAAACAACCGTTCGTGTTAATGATGATTGTTTTACTGGCATAATATCAAACAACACTGAGTAAATAGTCATGGTAACCGCTACACAGACAGCCAAGCAGCAAACCAAAGCAGTTTATTTCTCAGTCCTCAAAGGGGCATTTATGGAAACGAAGTCATAAGCCGTACACACACAGCGTAAAGGTCGGCGTGCAGGCAGGCAGAAAGATTGACAAACAGATGTACAGAGCCCTAAAATGTAACAGAGACAAGCCAGCGTGGTCAACAGACGGATGGACTGATAGAAAAGAATGTAAATACAGAGAAAGAAACACAAAAGCAAACAGATATGCAGACAGGGAGACAGAAAGACTGACAGGCACTTGATCGCCTGACAGCCCGGCAGGCAGACAAACACGCTGATAAATCGGTGGGTTGGTTAATAAAAGGAACATAAAGACAACAACGGATAGACACGATAGATGATCAAAAGATGGATTACAAGAAAGAAATACAAACAGACAAATAGCCAGGCTGGCAAGCAGTATACACATGGACAGACAGAGGGACGAGCAGACAGACTTAAGCAGACAGACACATAAAGGGTACAGACCAGACGTCATTCCCAGCCCTATAACGGCACTCACCAGACCCGCTACTAAATAACATAACTTTCTTCCTGCATCTTCAGCCATTATTTGCATGTGTGCTGGGCGCCATTTGCATGACCATCGATTTCTCTGGGGCAACATGATGACGTTAGTACTCGCTTTGTCAGCAGACTTGGTGCCGACCGGCGAGTGGGGGGTGGGGTGGGTCAGAGGTGGATCGAGGGTGTGGAAGAGAGAACTGTCATTTCCCACAAGGATTCTGGGAACGGAGGAGACAGGATGGCTGCAAGGAGTAATAGACATCATGCATACGCACACACATAGAGAACTCCACTGGGTCACCCATTCACTCATTCACTCGCTCACAAGCGCAAGGAAGTTGCGACAACGAGGAAAGTGGACTGAGCTAGGCAGTAACCAACCATACAACAACCAACAACCAACAACCAACCATACAACAACCAACAACAACCAACAACCAACCATACAACAACCAACAACAACCAACAACCAACAACCAACCATACAACAACCAACAACAACCAACAACCAACCATACAACAACCAACAACAACCAACAACCAACAACCAACCATACAACAACCAACAACAACCAACCATACAACAACCAACAACAACCAACAACCAACCATACAACAACCAACAACAACCAACAACCAACCATACAACAACCAACAACCAACCATACAACAACCAACAACATCCAACAACCAACCATCAGGCCAGAAAACTAGTTAACCAATCAGCTGACATACCGACTGACCAATCGATCGAAAGAACATATGAGGCAAAAAAATCACAAAAGAAATAAAAGAAATAAATAAAGAACACACACGCGCACACACACACACACACACACACACACACACACACACACAAGCACACGCACACGCACACACGCACATACACACACAATTAATCAAACTAGCAAAGCAAAAACAAAGCAAAACTTCGAAGACAGTGCAGCAATGAAACGGAGTAGATGGCCGTTGTCTATCAGACAGTATGACCAAGCTTCGGCGTCTTCAAGGGAAGTCGACAGCCACTCGCTCCTCCCACCTCCCAAAGCTTACCCCCCACCTCCCCACAGGGATTTTTGTTATTGGTGCGTGTTATACAAATTCAGCAGCCATACCTGTATCAATACATCGCGTCCCGTAAGAAGCCGGGGCTATACGCAGATGGTGCACTCGAAGGTCGAACACGGAATCTGAACCATCGACACCCTGTCCTAAGTATCTTGTTGATCTACCGCTGCGCCACGGATTTGAAAAAAAAAATCATCCGTCAATAACATTACCAAATCAGGCATCTGTCGTCCACCTTCCGTCCACCTATTCTTTTCTGCAGCAGGTACTGTACATTGGACACCATAGTTTCATGATAAATACAAATAGAACACAAGAAGAGCAAGGTCTGTTTACTTGTTTTGAAATACATTTTTCAAACCCTGAATTTCATCAACTGGCTTTAAAAGTACAACCAGAAATAGCACACTATACTAGAATACGGCGAAAGTTTGCGGTCGCCAAACAAGATCACTTTAGTTAAAAGCTACTAAAGGGCGGATTTTTTTTCCGTTCGAGGCACTATGTCAGTCGTCTTGTCAGTATCTTGCCTAAACTTTTTCTTTTTGCTGTTTTAAAATCGAACGGTTTCAAACCTCTCATTCTTCAGCAGAGGCATTATCAATCAATGTCAGACAAAAAAAAAACATTTTCCTCTTTTAAAAACGTTTGGTGCGAAACAGTAGTTTATGCACATTACGTTTTAATCAAGCCTATTCTATTTTCAAAAAGAATTAAACCTGCTGTGCAGTGTGCTCAATAATGGAAAGAAATTGTCTGGAAGCAGAGCGAACAGGGATGCTGTGCTTTTTTGAAGATCTAAAAATAACTTGCGAGAGAAGAAAGATATATATATATGTGGGACACTGTGCTCGCTTTAAGACCCAAACAGCACGCGTAAATCCAACACGCATGCCTACCGCGCACGCTTCAAGACTACGTAACGTTAGCAAGTACTGTTGCACTAGGATTAACATCTGCCACTCCCGTAAACAACAGACTTATGTGTGCACGTTCATCGTTGTAAACTACTGTACAAGTCTGGCGACAGGATAATTGTGGAGTGAGTGACTGTAATCAAAGGTCAACGCCCTTCCTTGGGCTTAACAAGGGTTCCATTTACACGAAAGCCGCTAGCAATGTATTCACGGCCTACTAGCTACAAATTAAATTTATCTGATTCTGATTTTTAAAGTGCTAATTCTTGGTTACTAAGAATACCGATCAATGAACAATAAACACGTCATAGTAATAGTTTCTTTCAACTTTAATGACCTAATTCTCGTAGATGCATAGAAAGAAAAAGAACCCGAATACTATTGTCAAATTTTTAAAAAATAAAGGCTTCTCTAAATAGTAAAATCAGCTTAAGTTCAAAGCCCATGTGATTTATAATCTGCTTGCGTGTCATTTGAAGGCTTTTGTTCTGAGCTGCACGCCTGTAGCCTGACAGTGTGAATGCCATTACTTCACATGTCATTAAATTTGCACGTGCCTTCTTTGCGTGACAGCTTCACTGTGAAACGCTTCGCGCAGTTCAAGAATGGAGAATGCCTGCTCGCTAAGTGTTGTAACTTGTCTCGCAGCTTTTTGGGAAGAGTTGCGGCTGACGGTCTAGTTGCCTCCCTTAATCAATGCCACGTGACCAAGAAAACGCTTGCAGAAAATGGGAAGAATGGCGTGCGTTGGGGGCAAAATTACTCTTCCGCGAAATATTTCGCAGAAAAAGCCAGGTATTGGCGGTTTGTGGTGCTAGTGGAACAAATATATTTTTAAAACGTTAGTCTCGTTAAATTATTAACATTATCACATGGTCTGGCAACTCGTGTTCCCAAATGCAGTTAAATATCATTTTGGCAACAATCCACTTGAAGCCGAGTGGAGAAAAAGTTTTTACAGAGAGAAAATATTGATTGAAATACGAGTAATTATTTAATGCATGCCATTCGATTAGTTCTTAACGACTGTTTCATCCGACTTAGTTGATGATGAGCCGTGTAGACCCCGCTTTGAGCGTCAGAAAATTCACCATCGTCTGATTCATATACTG
Organism: Lanistes nyassanus; assembly: GCA_004794575.1. Lineage (NCBI taxonomy): Eukaryota > Metazoa > Mollusca > Gastropoda > Architaenioglossa > Ampullariidae > Lanistes > Lanistes nyassanus. The sequence continues at coordinate 226,732 of SMGT01013568.1, forward strand.
ACCTTATGACCTCGACCTCCAGTCAAAACCTGACGTGTTTCGTAATATAGTTCGCTATATTTTCAATCTTGACGTACAAACCTGAAGTGATGCGGATCTGGCCACTTAACATGCTAGTAAACGAACCACATTGCATAGCAAATGCAAAAGCATTGGAGCCAGAGGCGGGTTCCATGGATGTTCGTATAGACTGTCCTCACGTAGGCCTAAAATAATAAATTACACAGGGTTAGCCAGACTTACGACTGAAGTTGTCATGTTTTATATGCTAAAGCAATCCAATCCCGATGTTGAACAAGATCACGTGACTTCTGGAAAGAAAAGGAGGCACTGAATTTTGATTATTCTGGGTCCAGGATAACTGAGGGGTTTTGAAAGAAGACAACAGTCGGCCAAGGCATAAAAGAAAAAGAGAGAGAGAGAGATAAAGAAAGAGACACAGAAAGACAGAAAGATAAAGAGACAGAGAAAGAGAGAGAGAGAAAGAGAGAGATAAAGAAAGAGAGAGATTACGAGACAGAGAGAGAGAGAAAGACAGAAAGAGAAAGAGAGAGAGAAAGAGAGAGAAAGATAAAGAGAGGGATAAAGAGAGATAAAGAAAGTGAAAAGAGAGAAAAGGAAAGAAAAAAACAAAGAAAAAAGAGAGAAAGAGAGAGAAAAAAGAAAGAAAAAGAGAAAGAAAGAGAGACATAAAGAGAGAGAAAAAGAAAGAAAAGAGAAAGAAAGAGAGACAGAAAGAGAGAGAGAAAGAAAGAGAGAAAGAAAAAAGAGAAAGAGAAAAAAGAAAGAAAGAAAAGAAAGAAAGGTGCTGTCGCAAAAAAAAAATCTTACACTTTCACACTTCCTGCACAGCCAGCGGTGTGGCGTGGAAACCTTATGACATATCATTTCCTCCTTCGAGACAGAGCTTCAGCAAGACCACACAGCGAGCCACGGGCCGCTGCTGAGTTTCTCGAACAAAGGAAACGAGGGTAACAAAGTGGGTTAGCCAACGACCCGACCTTCGCACACGTCACATCACTGGTGTCTGCCACCACAAGCACCAGAACTGGGGCAGCCAGCAGACACCGTGCGCTCGCCGGCCTGTCAGGCGGTTCCAGCACAGAGTCCCCTTCCTCCTTTTTCCTCACCCCTCCCCGCTGTTCTCGTCCTTGACCAGTCATTTGTCAGCAGAATCCCTGGCCAAGTAGGTGTGGGATGTCTGGGATAGTTTTCACTGGTTCTAAGATGCAGGCTCAGCGTAGAACTCACACAGCAATGCATTCTGAGTATGTAATCATGTTACAATCCTCGGTAAGGCTAGCGTTGTATTGAATTGTTTGTAGCTGCAGTTGATAACTTCCAGTCAAAGCTTGCTCTCCTCAGAATTTATTAGGAGGATGCAGCTTTCGTCGAAACAGAACCCCCGAGATCATACCACAGTTTATGTCAACTGTCATCAAAAGGAAAGGCTTGCCTGAGTCAGAGGAACTGTGCAGGCAATACTGCACACACACACACACACGGAAAAGGGAAACTCAAGGAATACTGCAGACACACACACACACACGGATAAGGGAAACTCAAGCAATACTGTACACACACACACACACGGAAAAGGGAAACTCAAGGAAAACTCACGTAAATGCCGAATGCTATGATGTTCTACAATCGGAGGGGGGGGGGGCAAAAGGGATGGTTCCTTGCTGGCTCTGGTCTCCCTTCTGGCTGCTGATGGCGGTTCCCATCGTTCCCATTGTCCCTGCAGGTCGATTCTACTCCCCCATCCATTCCTAAGTTTTATCTCTACCTTTACTTTTCTCGATGTCTTTTAGTTTCTATAGCCTGGTTTTAATTTTTAATTTTTAATTTTACTGCCCTCTTTTTCCGCGCATGTAAATATCAGCGTTTTTATTTCCATAGGCGACTGGTTATGGTTCAATGAGCTTACTCCCCTTTCTGAAGATTATTATTATTATTATTATTATTTAAAATATATATCTAGTGCCCCAATCGTAACTATAACGCTACTTTATTGGATCATGTTAGAAAGAAGAGCAAATGTCTTTTTCTTTTTTCATAGGTTTTCCTTCTCCCCTCTTTATCTTTCTTTTTCTCTCTCCGTTTTTTTTCTCTCTCTCGTTCATTTTTTTTACATCAGGGTCATGGAGCACGAACAGAATGATTCAAAATAGTATCGCGAGTTCTGACGAGAATATCGCAGCTAACCAACAACATCTACAGTGGGCACAAGACGAGCTCGGGGATTCCGACACATAGGCTACATGCGGTCTGCGCATGCGTGGACTCGAACTCCAACAGTTCTGCTTCCTTTTAACTACGTCAAAGGCAAGGGTAAAGAAACGGGAGTGAAAGCGGAATTTTTTTTTCCTAAAAATCGTGTTGCTGTATGTGTGCTCTCCAAAACCACACCCCTTCCGTGTTTCTAATGTTGGTTAGAACCAAACATGCTTTCTCCAAGAATGAGGACCTCAAGTGCGTGCCCGCTACAACACTGAAGTTTACCTGAAGTTTACCTCTCGTCTGAAAAAAAAATCTAGGCGCATGTATGCAGTAATTTTGCTCGTATTTACGAAATCTCATTAAGTGGATTGGTCCATGATATAAAAGAAAACGAGAAACACACGTCAGGAAGCTTCGGATTAAATATTCACTCGTATCGAAGAGTTAAAGTGGAAAATTAGGAAAGGACAGACAAGACGGAAATAGAGAAAAGGTTGATTGTTCTTTTGAGCGATCCAGGATTGATGCTGATGTCACCAGGCAATGTCTAGAGCTCAAGTTCAAACTCGGTCAGAATCAATAGCGAGATTTTAGTTTAAAAGAGGGAGGAAAATGTTTGATGGGACGCAGGCTAAAAGCAAAATTCAGAATGAAACACAGATGAAAAGAGTAAAAAAGGGAAGAAAATAAACTATAAGCTTCTCCTCTCTGTCATGTCTCCTCTCTCTCTCTCTCACGCACATGCACGCACGCACGCACACACAGAGTTGCTAACCTTGGAAATCTGTTGCAGTATTTTCAACATCGGTAAGATGTATTCAGCTAGCAGAAATTCTTCGCGGCTACGATACTGCAAGAAAACCCCATCACAGACGAAATACCGCAAGAAAAACCCTAACAGCTAGGCTACTGGGAGAAAACCCTCACCGCTAGGACACCCCCAACATCTGTGGAGGAGACATCTTTCCTGTCTCTTAAATCTGTCTGATGGTGGTTTCTTTTCATTTACGCGCCATCATTGGGAAATCAGAAGGGGAAACAGTCTGCGAGTTTATTGATTCAGTCCATTTTAATTTGACCACGTGACGCTGAGGTCTTCCAAACGACAGCTGCCGATTCAAACAAGCTGCTGACAGGCTATTTCTTTCTCTCCGTGTCTTCGTCTCTCTTTCATCTCTTCCTTTCTATACCTCTTCCCCTTTCTCTTTCTTCTTTTCTGCCAACTCGTCGAAAATTTATAGCTTTTTAACCTTTGTAAAATATCTCCATAGATGGGATGCATATATTTATATATAATGTACATATATCTATATAACATATCTATAAATTATATATGTATATATATCATTCTGTTCTGTTTCAGCTTCTAAAACACACCATTGCTCAACCCTTTTATTTTCTTCTATTCTTTCTCTCTCCCCCCCCCCCGACTTTTGCTTCTGTAGTTTTTTTAACTTTGACTGTCACACAGATCTGCAGTCCTGTCTCACGGGATTCGATTGTCACGTTAAAGTAACGTTAAAGAGGTGGTTAAAACCGTCTGCCAGGGTTTGCGTGTGGAAAACGGGTGGTTGCAATGTGATCTCATTGTGTTACAGTTGCATGAACTCTGCTCAGGCGCGCATTTTTCGCAAAGTTTTGACTTTAAGACGATACTTTGTACATCTCTCCATCAAGCAATATCCGAAAGTCTTGTTGCAGAGTGTGGTCGAACTGAGTTGTTACCGCTGTTTTCATTGGAGGAAGTCGTGCGAGCCTCGTTATAGAACCGCGTGGCGTGACGTTCCTGACCTCTACTTGACCCTTGACACACCATCTGCGACCACAGGATCAGTACGTATGTTATTGCCACACGGTCATTTATTATCCTGGCATCTAAGTCCGACAATCATTTAACAGTCTGCGTTCCCGCCTCCCCCGCACTAACCCACCTCTCCTCCCCCTTTCACGAAGTCTGAATCCCCAAACAGCTGGCGAAGAATTATACAGTTCACGACGCGTCGGCCATTTTTCATTAGATCAGCCGGGTTACACCATCATTACGCGTCTGCCTGAAACTTTTTTGTGTTCTCAGGCTGTAAGGGTTTGCAACAGGACTCGTGGTTACGGTGACAACTCAACCGGAAGTACGGTCGAGTTGAGCAACCGCTTCCGAATTTCGATAAATTTTCGATGAATGATGCGGATAGTTTTATGCATGGACACAGCCATACGGATTTTTTCAGGCAAACAGAACATGGGACATTACGCTTTTGTCATAGCTTTCCATCTCGTCCGGCTGAGTTCCTCTCACTCCCTCCTGTCCTGTACCTCACTCTCTTGAAACTCCATGAAACCCACCCCTCTATAGCTTAATTCTCTGCCCTCCACCACCCCCAGTCCTCGACTTGCAGTTGTTTGCTGTTACTTTTTAATTTAGGCGATAGATTTTGCTTTCAGATGGGATCATTGTGACCGGGTGCCCACGACCTCAGCAGTAGAGTTCGATTGTTAATATTCTCAGTTCAGCTTCTTTCACACTTCCTCATCATCGTCTCTCTCTCTATATATATATATGTGTGTGTATCCTCTCTCTGCATCGCCATTGAAATGTCACTCGCTCTTACTTTATTTTAATTTTAATGTTTATTTTACTTTTGTAGATTAAGGTCATATTGGAACAGCTAGAGTAATGGGAGACCTGAACAGCTAGAGTAATGGCACATTGGAACAGCTAGAGTAATGGGAGACTGGAACAGCTAGAGTAATGGCACCTAGAAACAGCTAGAGTAATACCACCTTAGAAGAGCTAGAGTAATGAGTTATTGCAACAGTTAGAGTAATGACACACTGGAACAGCTGGAGAAATAGCACATTGTAGCAACTAGAGTAATGACACATTGGAACAGCTAGAGTAATGACACCTTGAAACAGCTAGAGTAATAGCACCTTGGAACACCAAGAGTGATGTCATTGTAACAGCTAGAATAATGGCACATTGGAACAGCTTAGTAATAGCACATTGGGGCAGCTGGAGTAAAGGTACATTGTACAACTAGAGTAACGCACCTTGAAACAGCTAGAGTACTAGCTTCTTTGAACAACTAGAGTAATGGCACCTAGAAACAGCTAGAGTAATGGCACCTTGAAACAGCTAGAGTAATAGCACCTTGGAACACCAAGAGTGATGTCATTGTAACAGCTAGAATAATGGCACATTGGAACAGCTTAGTAATAGCACATTGGGGCAGCTGGAGTAAAGGTACATTGTACAACTAGAGTAACGCACCTTGAAACAGCTAGAGTACTAGCACCTTTGAACAGTTAGAGTAATGGCACCTAGAAACAGCTAGAGTAATGACACCTTGAAACAGCTAGAGTAATAGCACCTTGGAACACCAAGAGTGATGTCATTGTAACAGCTAGAATAATGGCACATTGGAACAGCTTAGTAATAGCACATTGGGGCAGCTGGAGTAAAGGTACATTGTACAACTAGAGTAACGCACCTTGAAACAGCTAGAGTACTAGCACCTTTGAACAGTTAGAGTAATGGCACCTAGAAACAGCTAGAGTAATGGCACCTTGAAACAGCTAGAGTAATGGCACCTTGAACAGCTTAGTAATAGCACATTGAGACACCTAGAGTAATGGCACATTGTAACAGCTAGAGTAATGACACATTGAAAAAAGCTAGAGTAATGACACATTGTAACAGCTAGAGTAATGACACATTGAAAAAAGCTAGAGTAATAGCACATTGTAACAGCTAGAGTAATGACACATTGAAAAAAGCTAGAGTAATGACACTTTTAGTGGTTGGGGATGAGTGGGTACGCGGGTAGGTGGGTGGGTGAGAGAGTCAGTGAGTGAGTGATAGTTTGCTTACACTAGCCTGAAAACAGCGTAGGTTAAGTGCAGATAACTTAATTTTGTTTTAAATTCTTGGTCTCATCGTCAGAAAGCTGGACAAATGGATCTGTTGATTTGCACACGACAGGACAGCGTTTTGTCTCCAGATACTGCTAACGATGTTCAAATGTTAAAATCTGTTTACTTAAGTCTAATTTGTCTGCCTCGTGAAGAAACACGTCTTTCTGAAACTTATCAAAATATTTAAAAAATCATGAAAACTTCAAATTATTTAGCAGAGCAGTTTTTCCACGCCAGCAATAAAGGCAAGAGGTTTATGGGAAAAGTATGAGATATACATCAATAAGCACATTGGGAGTGAACAGCTGTTACTGTATGAGAATAATTTAATAAATTCCAAATAAGACTAGCTGTGTGGTTTATATCAAGATAATGATATATGTGTCTGTATGCATGTACGACGAGGCCTCATTGTGTAGACACCCGTTGAAAAGTGGCGACATCTGCAGCCGCCATGTGTGTATCTCTGACTGGCAGGATGGCGAAACGCTTGACTGGACACACAGTCCTCACACTACCCCTGTTTTAAAAAAAATATCGTTATAACCGAGTCTTTGAGCAAAGCGTACCACCGTGTTCCCTGGCTAGAAACTGCACTCGGAGTGCACTGTCTTTGAGGACGATAACTGCACCATGACTCGCGTGACCAGGCGTTCGATGCAACTGTATGTCGGGTCCATTTTTGTTTAAAGATAGCTTAGGGGTAACATTATCGCCGCGGTAGATTAACCTCCGTGCCTATTGGGTTGCATGAAAGATATTATTGAATATACAGCGTGAACTGGCCTCACGGCTGGTTTTACGAGAGCAAGAGAGTTGTGAACTTTATGCAGCCCAGCCCTTGTTATAACTGCCCTTTCGGGTCTACTCAGTTGGCTACAAATAAACACGTGTCCTTTCAACTCCCCCTCAATACTTGATTAAACCTCCCTCTTCGTGGATTACACATAATAAAATTTATAATAATAAAATTGATAAACTAGTAGGCAGTAGGCACGCATACATTTAATAAATTCTCGGTCAGACATTTTAATAGCCTTCAAAGGTTCCAACGTGGAAACGGGAGAGGACACGAGCCCTTTGTTGAAGAACTGACGCAAAGTTTGAAAGCGCTCAGGTACTCAAAAGTAAAGCACTTAGGAACTAAAACGTAAAGTTTAGGTGCACCTGGACTTATTTTACGGTTCTCGCGTACTCAGGTACAAGTAATCAGCTCTGCTGGCTGTTATTCCATGTATGATCATCGAAGCCCAACTCCCCCGGTGAGGTCACGTGACACTTGCCGACTAATAACTACTCATTCTTCCGCTCATATCGCCTGTTCCGCGTCCTCATTTCTGCCCGTCATCAATCACGACAATTTTCGAAGTCCGCAGACACCGACTCGTTAGCGTCCAGAGTCGATCGTCGTCCGAAAATCTACGGGCGTCGATCGACTGGGGCCTGGGCCCACTTGCACGACTGTTACTTAATAAGTTTGTTCAGACGCATATCCTTCCTTCGCTAGAGACTACCTGCTACTACTCTTAGGAAAACCTTGTTCGCGAGTATTTAGGTAACAGTGAAAATACCATGAGAGAAAGATGGGGGAGGGTTTACCTTCTCTTCACGAATCACAGCAAAGCAGACAACTCATTCTTCTGCAGCTAATATGCACCGAAATGTTACTTTCCACAAACGTCTCCAAGAATCCGGCGACTTAATCCATTTGCTAGTGCACAGAATGTGACAAATGTTTTTTATTCCCCAGTCAATCCACAGCCATTGCGAGAATAGTTTTTCATCCCTCTGATCTTCCGCTCGGAACAGAAACCCTGTTCACACCACCCCGCAATCAAACGGGAGAAAACAACAGCAAAAACTTTAACATGAGAACTCAGCTTCCAATTCGACTACTGGCCGTAACACGGGGTAACTTAGAGGTTTTGGAGGGCAGCGTTCGGTGATTTCCCGCTAATCCCAGCGTCACTTCCTCGCGTGAGCTGTTTTCAGCTTCCGCTTCCTCGCGTAACTTGCTTTCAGATTGCACAAGTACCGTGCAAGTATCGTATTGCTTGCGAAGTTTGCTGTTAGTGCAATTAATCTCACGCCGTGGAGGAAACGTGACTCTGGCTTCGCTGGCGTTTCTAGTTTCCAGGCCTTGTTAGTCACAGGGATATGCCGAGCGAAGCGTTAGGATCCAGTTGCAACTAATTAATTGTCGCTGTGTTCATCTCGTCTCGATTTCACATTTCGCCTCTCACCCCCCCCCCAACCCCTCGGCTTCATTGCCGCGGATCCCAGGATGAAACAAACGTACCAGATTCATGGGGGACCTAAGCACACAGCCACACGCACTGGTCAGCTACACACAGCCAGCAGGAGCACACACACGCACACACACGCTCTCCTGTCTCTGTATCTATTTCTGTCTCTGTCTGTCACACACACACACATGGTCTCCTGTCTCTGTCTGTCTGTCACACACAGCCACACGCACTGGTCAGCTACACACACCCAGCAGGAGCACACACACGCACACACACGCTCTCCTGTCTCTGTCTGTCACACACAGCCACACGCACTGGTCAGCTACACACACCCAGCAGGAGCACACACACACACACACACGCTCTCCTGTCTCTGTCTCTATTTCTGTCTCTGTCACACACACACACACTCCTGTCTCTGTCTGTCACACACACCCACACGCACTGGTCAGCTACACACAGCCAGCAGGAGCACACACACACACGCTCTCCTGTCTCTGTCTGTCACACACACACACACACTTCATGACACATGAATGTATCCAGGTAAAACATCTCACTGTCGCACAGGTTAGGAAATGTCCCTCCATTTGATCACGCTATGACGTCACATCCCTCTCTCTTTCTCTCTCTCGAACTTTGAAAACAATACAACTGCTGTATTTTATCTAGACTAGTACGAAGGGCAATTAAACTGCACAGCACTTGTAATTATGTTTAAATTCTGCATGGGCACCAGACAGACATACTATATTTAGAAAGCCATTTGTCAGTGATTTTGCACACGACTCTTACGACACTTAACCCAGATTCCAATCTGTTTGCCCAGCAGCGACCCCCTGTGCGATCAGTGACGTAAGACTGAGGACTACATGACGTCAGAGACGCGCTCATTATCCGTCGCCTTTGCATAGTATTCTACCGACAAAAAGTCTGAATGGAAAGAATATGTTTCTGGAAGATATTATCTGACTGGTCAGAAGTCCAAGATTAAAGGTCTATGACGTAGGGGACACGATGGATCAGATCGAGACATCGGACCACAATTCATGTGACGTGGAACCGCTGTACAGACTTGTATCGAACGTCCTAACAGCTCAATAATTATGCATCTTCCTCGTCGGCTCTGAAAAAAAACCCACCAACTCGTTCAGATTGTCTCCTTACTGTTCGGCAATCTATCACTTGCGAAAATCTGCTTTTACGCATATTGTCTCATAGCGTCCAGCGTCTATACCGCTCAAAAGAATTGAAAGACCAGCGCAAACTGCAAGCGTTGACGTATGGACCGAGCCAATGTCTTCGGACTCATTTGAAGGATTGTCTGTCATTCCTGCTGAAGCAAAAGAAACAGTGGTGAATTTGCTTGCCAGTCCAGGACTGTCAGAACGAGGGTGGGGGGGGGGGGGGGGNGGGGGGGGTAGATGTAGACCACGCTAATGAGTCTGCCTTGCACAAGCTGCAGAGGTGTTCTGTAGGCCGTGTCGATTCCTTCCTAAAACACGATGGGTCTGTTACCAAACGGTTCACGCTCCCTCACAGCATCTGGCGTCTTGGGTGCACATGTTTGCCTCCATCTTGTGGTATGCATGAACGCGTCAGCACTGATTTCCACGCACGCAGACTTTCGCATGAAACAAGGTGCATCCAAATGTACGGGGTCAGATGTCGTGTTATTGCAAATTACGTTCGTAACCTCCCGGCCAAACTGCATCTAGTCTTTCAATTCTGTTGAGCAGTACAGTTTGAAAAGAAATTACTGTCTTTAACTTACAAATCAGCGTAAAGGCAGTATCTGTGAGACTCTATTTGCAATCTTGATTCAAAAAATAATTCCCACGGCTACATGCACTTCTAATCTACATCCTACGATAACTATTCACTCGTCTGTACAGCGCACTGAGCATGCGCAGTGCATTCTTTCCTCCCACTGCAAAACATAGTGATTTTGACAACCGACCGTACAAGCCACGTCATATTTTGATGTTCGAACATTTGATCGTGTAATCTGGGGGTTCTCCTACCATTGTAATCCTAACCATCACGATGAGACTGTTTCCTGCAGTAAGCTGGAGACCAGACGCGTCTGGTCGTGAGAATACGGAAATTTTTTTAATTAACATTTATATTCTGTTTCCAAACGATCTAAACCCTTTGAGTGTAACTACAAGCTTGTGACGCAAATGAGGGGGAAAGCCAGTGACCAAAGTTAAATTACAAGTAACAACCAAAATACGTAAAGCCAGCGTGTTGGGGGCATTGGCTCTTCCTCGAGACAGAGCAAAAACCACAAAAAAAATCCCCAAAAGCACAAATAACACTTGCATCAATATATAAACCAAGAACAGAGAGAGAGAGAGATCTTGTCTCAGTTCCAAGATGGCCACCAGGAAAGAAAAACAAAAGGACAGCTTCCATCAGCGAGTCATCTGATGTAACATTATTTCCGGGAGTGGGACTAGGAAAAGGACGGAAATATGAGTGCAGCAAGATGTTCCGAAGAAGAAAGGATTCACGTTACTGTGGATGGGGAACAAACATTCGAGACCCGGAATATCTATTTGATTACGACGTCACACCCCTGCAGCAATCTTCCTGCTCACGCGACCTTCACCTTTTAAACTGTCGTCAAAGTTTAGCTGACACTGCATTTCGTTGTCATTGCACACTTCTGTTATTAACACGGCTAACACGTTAAATAGCTTTGCACTCTAGTGTGTAAACGATGTAGCACATATTTGACCTTGGTTACGGTGATAATGAAGTAAAATAATGCTTCCTCCTCATTTGATCTTGAAACAAAAATCCAGTTATTATACGAACGGTAATCGGTTATTGGCCTTGTATTCAAAAGAGTGTTTCATATGACCACAAACAACATACAAGACTTCGAAAACAGCACGAGAAACATTAACAGTCAGTAGAATCCGGAAAATCTTCTAGGCAACAGCATGCGTATTGTATTTGCTGACGCTAAGCTCACACCCTCTTGTGGATTTTCAGAACCTGTTACGCGAAATCGAAAATACGTGGATGTACCCTTGTCCCGGATTCCTTCCATATTCCTTCCGCGTAACACAAGCCTCATTTCTGGAAACCAGGTCTGAGAAATCAAACGTCAAAATCGATGTAGAGAATCAATCGGAACAGATTTCTCCTAGCCTGACGTCAAATATCCTCTCCTCCAATCTTTTGACAAGCCAATTCAACTTCCAATTTCCTCCCTCTCTCCTACACGCAAGCCTATTTCCAGCCCAGATAGTCGATCTTAATACACGCAGTTACACGCCGGTGCAGCCCGAAACCTTTATGCGTGCCATGACAAATTGAAAGGTTCTTGAACTACTAACCTTGAAACCCGCAGACACAGGTATCCAATTTCAAACTGCTGACCGCAGAGAATCCAGGTGTGTCATGGATATGCCCATCATGCATTGATTTTTCTGGGGGGAAGGGGGTTGCTTTTTGTTTCTCTTGCCTTCAAAATCTCGTCGACATGTGGTAATTCATTCCCAAATGGATGTTGACACTGTTTGGTTCATGGCCAGGCAGTTTGGTGACATGACTGAAGGATGCAGGTGAGGGGTTTTTCCCCCCTAGTCCAAATGCCGGAAGAATAGTACGAAATGGCAATGAGACTACGTGGACATCTGTTGTCACAGCACACAATGACTGCACGTGAATTCCTCTCTCAAACACCAGCCACGCTTAACGCACGCGCGCGCGCGCGCTGGCTCACCACTTGTACCACAGCGACAAATGCACTGAGCTGTCCGTGGCGCACAAAAGCTAGAATCCTCTTCACATCACCATCACCATCACCCTCCGCGCGCTGAAGGCCTGGCCAGCCGCTGGTGATGTCGGACCTGCACATCAAAAGCCAGCAGCTGGTGAAACATTACTCACGTCTCCGTTACGACTAAAGGGAGGGATTGGTTACCACTGCTGCCGACTTGCCGCGCTGCTGTGTGCGGCTCGCTGTACTGTGACCGAGTTTGCAGGGCTGTGGGATGCACTCAACAACAGCGGCAGCAGAGCCGAGACTAGTGGGGGTTGATAGCAGCAGCTGGACCAGACAGCTGCCGAGACGCCGAGTTTCCAGCGTGCTGTCCGCGTGATGGACACAGTTCATAGGCGATGAGAGGAAGAGAGAGAGAGGGAGGGGAAAAAATGGACGGTATTTTTTTCCGGGGGCGGGAGGGAGGTGTCCCTGTTTTCCAGCTGCGCCGGGGCAGACTTCCAAAGTTGTTGGTGTTGACGCTGGTGGAGGTTGGCGAAGCGTCGTCGGTCCGTTGTCGGCTGGCCGTGTGTGGGTGCCAGCCGCACTCGCCATTCGGCGCCCGAGAACTACTGCGCGTGTTCGATTGCGCGTGCCGTGCCGAGAGAGCGCACGGCAGGCCTGCACGAGCACAAACTGGTGTCGTCAGCGACCCAGCCACCTCCGCCTTTCCCCCCACCCATCCCTGGCCTTCCTCCTCACCCCTCCACCCCCTGCCACCATCACCCGGACCCCACCTCGTCGCCAGCCCTAGCTGGCGATCAGAACCGCTAGTGGGTCGAAGACGCGGGAAACAAAAACTGGCAGGACAATTACACCGTGTTATTCTGCCTGCGCGCGCGGCGCGATGGCAGTACGCCCCAATGTACTGTGCGTGGATCTGTGAATGCGCTGAGTGTACGTGTGAGCGCGTGTGTGTGTGTGTGCGCGCGCGCGCGTACGGGCCTCCGAGTGCGCTCGCTTGCAAGTACTACCGCATTGACGACAAAGCGTTTTTCACTTTTCCTTCGATGAGCGTTCGCGGGCAAATTACGCAGATAAAGACCATTAGCCTTCCTCCCTCCCCCCCCCATAACCCCGCCCTGTCGTCTTTCCCTCCACCGATGCCATCAACCCGTTGCTTCTGTCTTCGATTCCCTTATCATCTACGTCATAACATCCGACCGCGAACAGCATCAGGGGAAGGATGGGGGAAGAGGCAGCCAGGAAGTGAAGTGTGTGTGTGTGTGGGGGGGGGCTGTGTGGCTCTACTAGAACTGTCCAGAAACAGGCGACCAGGAGAACTGGCGGTGCCAAAATGACCCCTCCTGGTGGAGCAAGAGGCTCGAGCTGACGGCCTGTTTTGGTCAGGAGTCTCACGCGCGTGGGCGTGTCTGCAGGCCGTGCCCAGGGTCTCCTTGGCTCTTACAGGTCGTCGTGTTGTTGTGCACAACACCTGCAGCTACGCTAGCCCGCCACGCCACGACAACGAGACGACATTGTCGGCCGAGCAGGCTGGCTTGATGGCTGACCTGTTTCGTTGTCTTGCCACAACACCACCCAAACCGCAACAGCTGGTCAGGAAGGTCTGAGTGTGGCGCAGAATGTCCGGATCGCATAGGCCTGTACGTACGCCCACACGTGTGCACGTGGATCTCGCATGGACTAGCAGGTGATGCTGATGTTGGTGTGGATTGTGGTGGTCGGGTGGTGGTAGGTTTTGCTGGGTGGTGGTGGTGGTGCAACCACAGACAAAGGGGGCTGACACATGACTTTCTCTCCAGCTGGAGAAGTCGGGTACTGTATTTGTAGGGAGGGAGTAAAGTTTTCTTTCTTTATACCGGTGCTAGGCACTGCGTTGAGAGCTGAGCTCTTCCGGACAAAAGTTATCTCAGGACACGCGGAACTGTCGTCTGGTACACGGCCATGGCTTTTTCCAGTTTATTCTTCTCTACCTCCCCTCCGTAACCATGGGTCTCCTGTCTGGCAGACCTCCGTAACTACAGCATCTGCGCGCCGACATGCAGACGATGGCTTGAGACGTTCGACGAGGGGTGGGTGGGAGAGAAGGGGGTGCTGCGCTGCTCGCACGTGGGTTATGTCCCGTTGATCAGCGGCGGCAACATGTGCGCGCGCAGGCATGCAAACGCATGCGCTGCTGGTCCACGTGATGGGAGGAGAGGGGGGGGGGCAGAAAAGATGCAGAGGGGAAAACCGCCACCCCTCCCCCACCCCCCGAAAAAAAAGAAAAACGCAACAACGACAACGAGAATGACGACGAAGAGGAGGATTTTTGATACGGAGGACGATGTCTGACGACGATCTGGATTTCCGATGCACACAACGTAGACGATAATATGTTTGGTGATCACACTCTTCATGAAGACGATGATGTTTGGTAATGAAAGTCTTCATGAAGACGACGATTGCTTGTGAAGATAACGAAGTCTGATGATGATGATGATGGTGATGAATGGATGATGGATTGATGATGATGAGGAGGAGGATGGATGGATGGATGGGTGGGTGGATGATGGATGATCGATGGTGGATGATGATGGGTGATGATGGATGATGAAGGATGACGATTGACGAGAATGATGATGATGAGGAGGATAGATTGATGGATGATGGATGGGTGATGATGGGTGATGGATGATGATGATGATGAGGAGGAGGAGGAGGAGGAGGAGGAGGATGATGGATGGATGGGTGGGTGGGTGGACGATGGGTGGATGAATGATGATGATGGAAGATGATGGATGATGATGATGGATGGAGGATGAGGATGGATGGATGGATGGATGGATGGATGGATGGATGATGATGATGATGATGATGATGATGATGATGATGATGATGATGATGATGATGATGATGATGATGATGATGATGATGATGATGATGATGATGGGTACGATTAGGGGATGAAGATGTTGATGGTGAGGATTCGGAGGAAAGAGGCAGAACTCAAACTGTTCATTGACTTTGGCCGTTTCAGCCACCATCAGAGTGAACATAGTTCACAAGTAAAACACATCTCTCTCCTTCTCTAAGCACACATCTACATACCCAGGCATGCACCACACACACACACACACACGCACGCACAGATACATATAGTGCTGTACATAAATCATGCAACTACCCCTGTTTCTCTTGGGTGGGGCATTTTGTGACATGACGGGCCGTACCTTAACTTACTGGACTCGACTTCTCCAGAACTAGAGAACAAACTTTTATGGTGATCTCGTAAATGTAGTTTTAATTGAACAATCGTCACCAAAACCTTTACTGCATCAGGTCAATGGTTTCTACACCAAAGGGCGACGACGCTGTGAAATAATGTGAATAACTAGAGAAATCTACCGAGGGAAAAGATTCTCATACTCTGACACGTTCGCTCAGTCTCACACAGGCAAAACACTACTAGCTCAAGAGCCCCCACCCTCGTAAAACACACAACTGTAGCGAATCGTTATTCAACATATATTTCATACACTAACTGGCTCGACAACATCAAATATATCTACAGATTATTTACAGAGAATCACCGTGCTCGTGTCTAGGGTAAGACGCTGCCTGATTACGTCATACCACGAGGAATCAGACAATGAAGATAATCAAACTCCAGAGGGGAAATCAAACTGCAAAACGGCCTATGATCCCGCTCTATACACAAATACAGTAAGGGTCCGACAACAGAGCTCCTACTCTCGTCACTACTGAGACAACTATTTCTGCGATACACAATTCTAAAGCTATTCAACGACCAACAAGGAAGTTATGACAGTGCCACGACAAGCACTACCTCTACCTCCCCTTGACATACGTCCGGCCACTAGCTTATGTCTCCGGCAGGATAAAACCACCTATCTCAAATCAACCCGAGTCCCAGACTCTAAGATAAGTTTATGGTAAGAGCAGTCCTGAACTTATAAGGCACAGTCAGCAGTCACTTACACGTCTGTTCGTTGGCGTGTCGGCGAAATCCTTCCAGTGTATTCAGCGTGATTGCTAGCTGCTGCTCCGACAACGTCCTGGCTAAGATGGCGAGGGGTAAAGGTCCGTGGGTCTACACGCGTCCGCTTCTCTTGGTGTTCCTCCTACATTAACTCTCTCTCTCTCTCCATTTCCTTTCCGAGTCTGTCTCTGTGTATCCCTCTCAAGCTTTCCCCCAGCTTAAGTACCCTGTGCTCTCACGCCTTAAACTCAATTAAACCGGTTCTGGCCAGCCTAGGTTGGGGAGGAGCTATCAGCCTGTCTATGGCTAACGACGTAGCGCCCACCTACCAAGGTGTGAAGAAAGGGAGGAGCGAACAGGCTTACCTAGGAGTGACAGGTGATAACCTAGGAGTGACATGTGACACATTTCCTTTGGCTAAAGCAGTTAAATAAAAACCAGGCTAACTTGTTTCACTTGGACTTTCACAGGATGGTAACTCGAACCAATACCGTAGTTCATCATGAGGTGGTACATTACGTAGAAAAGCTGAGCGAAAATCATTGTACCTGGTACAGCGAAGCATCAAGTACAGTTCATCTTTTACGAGACCTTTGCAAAAAGGACAGTCGTTACCAGACTGAGTTTTTTTTCTCGGAAAAACGATTTGTGTACCTTGATATCACCCATGCAGCAAGTTGCAGCCGAAACAAGACGTCTCTAGCCTCACTGAGTGCCCGTTGCGCGCATTTGAGCCACGGCTTTGTGCAAGTTGTAGGCCACAGGGTTACATTATTGCGACGACTGATTCTGCCAAAACACTTCGTAATGGGAGGAAACTGTGGTTAACATGTAGGTCAGGCAGCCCATATGAGGGTGGATTCCCTTTGACCATGAATTGTGCTTTGTTTGCAAAAAACATACGGGCTTTCGTAACTGCCCTCAGCTGACCAAAATGGCGTAGGTGATAGTACGTAGGGTGGGTTTTGTGCACAGTGGATTTCATTTACCTCACTGCGCCTGGTTTTTAATTGACTTTAAGAAGAAGGCAAAGATTGAGGTAATAAGGATTTTATTCTGCATCTGTTTACATTTGAAAATCAGTTTGTTGCTTGTTTATTGCGTCTGGATTTTATTTAACTTTAAGAAGACGGCAAAGATTAAGGTAATAACGATTTTATTCCGCATCTGTTTACATTTAAAAATCAGTTTGTTTCTTGTTTGTAGCCATTACAGTTTATTCTTGGGATTTTTACACATGCAGCCTAACACGTCCAGCACAATCAATGACCAGGGGCAATTTTGAGATGGCGACCATTTTATCTTCACGTAGCCAAGTGCAAGAATACTTTTGCAGTACCGATATACTTTTATTGTTTTCGTTCTTTGACTTTTAGCCCCGAGGTTGGTGGGTGGGTGGGGCATGTACCTATAAATCACATTATCACAAGTTCAAAGTTTCTTTATTCTTTTACCCTCAGGGGGTATTCAGAAAAAAATTGTCAAAAAACACATCAATCATAAATTCACATGACATTAGAATATGCATATTGTTGTGATTTTTCCGGCGTCTAGTTGCCTACCCAATCAGGAGGTAGAGCAAATTGTTACGGCCGACCCAATTGGCTCGACAAAACAGCCAGGAGAGACCGCGCGGTGGAGCGGGGAAGGTAGCCAGCTGAGAGCGAGGGGAACCCGCACCCCGTCCCTCGGTTGACCCGTCACCCTGAGAGGGGGTGGGCTGCGAGGTGGGGGCGAATAACACTCCGGGCTACAGCTTACCACCTAGAACGGGTAGAAAGCCCATTCGCGTTTTTCTGGCAAGCCCGCGCTCAGGGCTATATAAGCGCCCGACCGCAAATGTTAAGGGCCGAAATGTGAAATGCCGATTGCCGTATGCCGATTGCCGATTGCCGTATGCTGAAGGACGAAGGTATTACAGACGAGTATAGGCATTATCCTCGACGCGGACAGAGAACCAGCAGTGCTTCTGCAACAGGGGTGACTCTTACCAGTCAGGAAAGG
>SMGT01013568.1:248395-263799 GCA_004794575.1 Lanistes nyassanus
CGGGGGGGGGGGGGGGGGGTTGGGGGATGTCACTGGCTGTCTCTCCCGAGAGCTTGTAGTCGGACAGTGTGAGGCCCGCTTAAGTCGGGTAACAGCGTCAGCAAAGACCTAGTCATCCTGTGTGTAACGTAAGTGTGACTTCGTTTCGTCAAACATACGCAGTCCCCTGCACAATAGCAGATGTTTGGTACAGTGCCGTGAAGACAAGTTGTTGTTGCTGTTCTTGTTGTTGTTAGGGTGGTGGTGTTGATATCTTCATCAAAACTAGATTAACTCTTGTGCAAACTGTGCGAGTGTTTCTTAACAACTTTTAAAACAAAAATCCTATGAGTCGCACAGTGTGTCACATTTTAGTTAACGACAAACGATTCCCACAAGCTGGTAGACCGAAACAGGTTGACGTCTTTTTGTTTTCTAAACGGTACAAATAACTGTAATTCCAGATATCTTAAAGCCTGCATTACAGCTCTACTCCATGCTTTACTGTTGCGTAAATTTACGCATCAGCAGAAACAGCAGCGCAGACACGGCCTTGACTAACCGGACCTACATTTGCCACGACCCTGGCTTCTGAACGCGATTCCAAGGCGCCTCCTGCAGTCGCCAAAAGATCAATGCTGGCACTCGTTGTATAAAAGTTTTGGAAGACACCAGACGTAGGCGACAGGCGTCCCAAAAAGTCCGAGTGGAGACGAGTCGCGATGAGGGGGGAGGTGGGAGCGACGTCCCCCCCCCCACATACACACGGTTCCTGTCAAGAATCCGTGTGTCTTTAATAATTGGTCTGCTGGCGGAAAAGTCATCGCGCATCAAGACTTCATGAATGCAGTCAATGTTTATTTGTTGCGGGACGAGGCTTTCATACGTTTAAGGTTCTACTCCATGTTAGCTGTGGTCTGAAACTGTTCTATCGGCCCCTGTGTTGACAAACCGTATGGCATGCATATGCGTACTGTTTATAATTATCTGGGTAAAATGTGTACGCGTCTCAGAGTGAATGAGAAGCGAATTTGTGTGGGCAAAATCCATGGTCGGGTTGTGTGGACGTTCGTATCGCCTGTCCATACGTAAAGGTGCTCATGAAATACATAGGGTGAACAGGCCTAATGAGCTCTTCCACAACGTAAAGGGCTTATAGGAACTGTTATGCAAGCCGCCTCAAAAACAATCACCTAATGCCGAAATGTGTATCTTGCTGGAGAGCCATAAACAGGGTCGGACTGTTTATGCGATGCAACCCGACGTATTTTAGTAAGAGCAGTACGTTGTATGGGCAACATAGCCAGCTGTGCAGTCTGTGACGGTAATACACTATACGCTGTATCCGAAGGCAGATGGATGAGGATCCAATTGGGCAGTCTTTAGAGTCAGCAGTGAAACCCTCTTTCTTGGGGTCAAGGCACTTAGAGACGTGATCCCCAGGCAGAAGATGAAACTCCAGGGACTGCACGCTGCCTGGTTTCCAGACACCACAGGTCCGAGTAACAGGAGACCGCTGTGCCAGTGACGTCGCGTTCCTTGAGGGAGGGAGTGGGTCACCTCGTCCCAAGGTCGCGGTGTCTGAAATCCGGAACCTTAGGCTTCGCTTCACACCGCAGGAGGTATAGCTACACGGCCTCCATCAGTACCTGCATACACGACAATGAGCTGAGTGCAAAAACATAATCCAGCTTTCCCCCATAAATCAATGCACTCACCTCACGTAATCACCCTATAATCCCCACAAAATCTACAAAAACACACTGCTAAAAGACTGGTGTTAATGCTTAAATAACATGTCTTCGTTTCCGGATTAAAATCTGTCTGTTTTAGTAATCCCAAGAAATATTCCTTTTATAATTTTAACGCAATGTTATTCGGGAAATCGTTTTTATTTCTCTTGGAAATTTTTGCACGTCTCGCGCTTGTACTTCAGGGATGATTTTAATACCCCAGGGCCAGTAATTTCAAAATGAGGCATGTGCGTCATATTTTCCTACCTTTTTCTTTGTCTTTTTACTCTCAGTGGATGCATAGGTTTTATCAATAACAATAACAAGCCTCAACGCACTTCTAATGTCAATGGTGATGTATCCCGAGTTATTTTCTCGTGCGTTGTTAGAGCGGATAGGACACAGACACGAACCCACACACACTCACATGTCCACGGAAACAGCGAAGATGATTACATAGCTAATGCTTCCCGCCCACTCACCCCCACCACTCGACTGGCATTTTCCCGTAAAACTGTAAGCCCACCTTCCTGGAGGTCAATCTTTCCCAGCTTGTGCTGCACAAGTACACCTGGGCCAACGAAACATAAACGGAGGTTGTTCTATAGATTATGATTGGGTAATGTATCCTCCAATTTCACTCTCCCCTCCCACCGCTGCACATCTACCCCTCTGATGCACCCTGGAGGTTCCCTGGTTAAATTACAAGGGGTGTTGTCAGCTGGTTCCCCCTCCCATTTTAGGGGGTCGATAGTTGAGAATAATTTAGGCTGTAGTGATCAGTGCGTTTTCTTTCTCTCTCTCTCTCTTGCGCAGGTTTCCTTGTAACTCGCAGTAACAGCTGGATGTAGCAGTAGTATTCATAACAGCTGCTGCTGGATTTGTAGCAGCACCAGAAGTTGTTGATTTTTTTATACATGTAGTTGTAGTGCAGATAGGTAGATTTGAAATCCTCCTTTTTGTGGAAGTAGTAGTATTAGGAAAAATCAATTATTAGGAACAGTTGTCGTCGTCATCATATCATCATCACCATCGCTTAGTAGTATTAGAAAAGTCATCGTTGTCGTGATCACCGTATGCTGGTAGCTGCAGTACTAAGGGAGTTGTTGTTGTTGACGATGATGTTGTTGTTGATGGTGATGTTATTGTTTTCAAGGATTCCAAATCTGAACGTGAGAACAATGACCACAGGCGGCACTAAGCCGTATGCTGACAGATAAAACATGTAAACAACAAGCCCAAAGGGTTGAAGCTTAATTCTTGACTGGAGGAATGTGTGTCCCAGTTCGCTGACTCCAGCCATTAAGACTCGAGAGCGTTCCTCTCTGCTATCCTCCATGGATCGAATCTTTACAACAAAGTGGGCAGATTAAAGGTTCCCTGGAAAACAACAGGCACGATCTTATCAAAGCAGGAACCCAAGCTGGGTCAAGCAGGTTTGCTTTCTTTCGTCGATAAATGAATTGGTTGCTAGGAGACGCCAGGTTGCCTCTATTTTGCCAGTAACGTGAGCTACATAAATTCTCGTCTACCTGTAGGGCCCCTGGTGGTCTGCGCAGTAAGTAAATATTCCCAGATCCTCTGATCCGTGCATGTGTCCGCGACATAGCCCGTCAGGCTGTGTAAGGTAAGGCCAAAGGTATAATGCAAACGAGGAAGTCTTCTGTACTTGCAGGTGCATCGCGACATGCCCTTTCAGGACGCGCACACTTTACGGGTCAAGAGCCAAGATCGTCAGGTACCGTGATCATGCGGAGGGGGGAGGAGAAAGAAAGAAAGAAACAGAGACCTGCTAACCCAAAATTAGGGCACGACAAACGTTTCAGCATTTCGGTATTTTCGCGTCAAACTGCTGCATTTCCGCACGATAATGCATCTTGTTGAGCTCATTATTTACGCATGATCGTTTACCTAAGTTACGGCATTTACCCCCGGCAAACGGGATTCCTCGTGACGTGAAATTACCTTTTCATGTGGTGGGATTTGTACATATGCAACCGTAGTCTTAAACACGAAATGCGACACAAGAACATTTGCATGCGTGGTATTTCACACTCACAGAACAGTTGTGTAGCGAAAGAACCTTAAACGCAAATTAAGGAAATGCGGCGAATTTTTCAGCTGGTTCCAAGCGGCAGAAGCACACAAAGCAAATAAGAGACAAGAGAACGAAGAGAGGAAGAAATAATTAGTTACTCAGCCAATTATCGAATGCTTTTTAGTCACCCAAACTAGCAGCTGTCAACACTAGTTCTCGGTTGGAAACGCTTCAAGCAGTGAAAGTCTAGAAAGTCGTGTTTCGCTTCAAAAAAGGCCGATAAGACATATTCTGAATGAGTACATGTCTCTTTTCATTTTTTAAATTCTACTAGGACCTGGGGTCAGGGGGCTAAGCGCAGGTTCAAAATGTTCACTTGCAAGACGTCATCACAAAATCTACTTGTCCGAATACGCACTTCCCTTGACCGACTCACCGCCTAGCCTCCTCCAAATCAATCAATCAATCAATCAATCAATCAATCAATCAATCAATCAATCAATCAATCAATCAATCAATCAATCAATCAATCAAATCCATCCATCCATCCATCCATCCATCCATCCATCCATCCAACGACAGCCATACATGCTTTGCAGCTGGAGAACAGATGAAACTCAAGTTCTGTTCTCATCGCGGCAGGCTATTATCAAGTCACAATCTTGCAGTCTGAAATTCCACGCTAAAGTGATAGGGTACAGGGTCTCCGACAAACTTTCCTGACCTTTACATTCTCACATTCTCTTACACAGTTATCTGAGGTGAGAGCTGGGTGGTGCGATGACACCGCCAGAGGACAGCATACATTAGATCGAAAACCGTAAATGTCATGACATTGCCTACAACAAACATTAATCGGTACGGAAATTAGAGTATCAAAAGAAATCGGATACTAAGTACAATCGAAATGCATACGTTTCTTTGAATTGTGGCTGTTCTAGCAGAAGAAACAAATATTAGAAGCGTTAACTTCTGACTGGTAGCGAACAGTCTGTTGTCTGATACAATGGTATCGTCTAGAGATCCTGAGAGTCTGGCTGTGTGCCAAGTTAAGCGCGTTCTTAGAGTCAGTGCAATAGGCACAGTCACGAAAATGTTCACTTGCCCTGTGGGGCAACTAGACGAAATTTTTACTTGCCCGACAAAGGCGTTTTGTCCCCCGGTCGGTCGGGCAATTGGCGGTGCTCAGCCGTAATCGGATCTATTTTACCTCACTGAGGAGTCTGGTAACCTGCAGTACATACAAACTGGAATCCACTAAAACAATTACAGAGATAGGTCAACAACACTCTATGGGGGAAAAAGATAATGATTGGAATAAGTAATATTACGTGCGTAATTGTTGGGATAGTTTTTGCCGATTTCTTTATAATATTAATTTAAAACCTTTAATTTATACATCTCATGGGATAATTTTCATGCATAGTACAACGAGGACAGATGAAAGCCAAAGAAGCCGTAATATATTGAAAACTTGCTTACATTAGATGTTTAGAGCTATACTATTTGCGATATGTACATATAATGATCTGAACAATCTGCAATATTTTATAATCAGTAACCAGAACAAAAGAATTAATCCAGTGACTGCTGCTTGCCGTAAAACGTTGTCACATGGGGAACTGAGCCGAGCTGTAAATACTAAAATAGACAAAGCCAGCGTTTGGAGACATACAGAAATTAAGAGGAGCGAAAGGCAATTGAGAGAAAAAAACCCATTCATCTGAGGATCCACAGATTTAGCTTGGCTCTGATCAGTTCCCAGTCAGGAACATGTTTTAACTCTGATATACTTCAGCACATTAAAATCTGTAGGAGATGAATCATTTAATCTTCAAAGCAGTCTCAAAACAAACTGCGAGCGATAGCAACCCACTCTATTTGCAAGCTATATCGATTGTTAGCAAACTCTATACATAGCGACTACCAGCAAAGACTTACCGAGTTTTCTGTATGTCCTGGGACGTTTTCCTTCGTATAACTCCATCGGCATTCAAAAGAAACTGTTAAATGGCACAGCGCTTCTCACACTGCTCTTAGTATCAGCTTTATTGACGTCATCAAGAGACTATTACACTCGTTCCCGTCCATGTGTACCCGAAGAACTTTGAATTTTATTCCGCTGGGTACAGTTAGAGTCTTCACTTGACCTCGGAGCCAGCTGTTAAAACTCTTCAGTAAATTCGGCAATGTTTCAGATCATCAGCCAATTTTAGAGTTACGACAGACCTGCCCTTGAACTCTCTGGAATAACTGGGTGCAACACAAAGTGCGGAAAAGTAGGTGCTTGCGATAAAAATAAACGCATGTGAACACACGCCCATTCTTCAGATCTAACTTAATAGCTAGAGACGTCAGCAGGAAGGTGTTGAAAATAAAAATGAGCGACTTGCTGAGCTCGTACAAATGTGTCAGATAAAAAGCGTTCCGCGTCACTGCATCGTGAAAAAATGTCGTTCAAGTTGATCGACACTTGGGCGTGGATGTGAAATAGTGCAATCTCTGAGTTTTCTCTAGACTAGCAGCTATTTACTAGCGGGACGTGCGCACAAGGAGCTACACCTGCGCACTTAAAGGTAAACCCGTACCCACGCAACCACGATCTCACTCACTCGCGCACGCACGCACTTTTCAACGTACGCTTCAAAAGGCAACGAAAGGAGTTCGTCCTTGTGCTTCCATTTACGCCATCCTGGCAAAATGCGTTCTGTTTCCCTCCGAAGTCACCTACGCCCACGTAATGCAAACGACCACACGCTCATCCTTACGGGGCTGCAGTCGCATTGTACGTGCGCACAAAGGTCAAGTCTGGATAGACGACCGGCTGTCTCTTTTGTCCGAGTGTATTAATAACATCCTAATCCACTCATCAGCGGCGAATACACGGGTGTCTGATCAAGGGTGGGTGGGGGCCGGAAGGGGAGAGGAGAGGAACTCTTGCTCACAGCAGCTGCTCTTTTGTAAGCGGCCAGTGTGCATGCGCCGCACGTGCTGTCACATCGACCGGCTTGTTGTCATCTCCTCGTGCACGCCTAGGGATGGGGGGAAAGGGGACGGGAAATACGTCTGCATATCGACCTCTCAAGACCGCACGTACGTGTGGGCTGGTGTGAAATGCGAAATGGAAATGCGTGGACTGCCTGAACAACTGACTGCCTGGCTGACTTAGAAATACATACCAACACAGAATCTCTCTCTCTCTCTCACACACACTGCCATTTTTTTCAAGGACCAACTGCATTTTTGTTACATTGCCCGGCATACAAAGATCTACGATATGGAACATTTCAGAAAGATCTATCAGCCATCACTAGAATTAATGCTACAAATGAACATTACAATGTTATTACATCAATAGTTATGTTTGTGTACTATGTACTGAAAATAAGAGACGGGGGGATTCCAAAGGAAGGTGGTGATTGCCAAACATAATGTGTCATTTCATCGTACCTTCATGTTGTGGTGTTTTGCAAAAGCGTTTTCTTATTGCATCTATTTGTAGATCACAAGACTGACCCCATACGATAGACTAGAAAAAAAAAAGAAATTCAGTTCACGCTCACACACTTTGTAAGATGTTTGCAGCTGCACCCAAACCCAACAGAAAAAACAAGAAACAAAAACAAAAAAAGAGCCAAAAATAAAATAGAAAGAAGCCTCAACTATTAATCAGCGCTGGGCTATCTGATTCCTCACTTCCTTGTCCTGTGAACATAACGGAAGTGGCCTCAAAGCGCCGTCTAACCATGCGGCCTTCGCTGTGAAAGGGAGATAACTCCCACGCGTGTGGCCTCACCAAGAAGGGTTACGTTATCCCTGGCCATCGCCAATCGGTGCTTAGGTCACCTCTGTTCCGGCATCCCCACCCCTTGATTGCCCGAGCAAGTTGAATCCTTGAACAATGATCAATCGATCTCAGAGGAGATGGGGAGGAGATGGGAAATAACAGGCGAGGAGAGGAAGCCATGCAGTGAAAGACGGCTAGGGACTGTAATTTTTCGCGGTAGCGTATGACACATCCCTGCCTCTTCTCGCGAGTGCAGAGAAACATCGGGAACAACTGTCACCAGTCACGAAAGCCGAAACATATGTTCGTGTAGTCGGTGAATGTTAAGACTAGGCTGTCTTCTTATCTGGGGCCGTATTCATGGCCGCTGGTTAAGCCTAAACCGATTGCGATCAAGTGGCTTTTCTTGAAGGTCGATAGATTGTCACGGGATCTCGATCAGTTTAGGTTTAACCAGGGGCCATGAATACTGCTCCTGGCGGGCAGGCGTGCATTCCCGGGAAAGGCAGTGTTACGGAATTATTCCAGGAATAAAATCTCACACTACCAAGAATTTGCAGTAAGTGTATGTAATCTACTCGCTTTGGGTATTCAATACCAAAACGCCAGTGTTGACATCGTTTGGGCTTCCACAAGTGTTATTGTTACTAAAACTTCAAACGTTTTCTTTTTACTAAAACTGCACAAACATTTGCACGCAGCACATATTTTGTAGCTGCTTTAGCATGTAACTAATGTTTAAAATATTTAGAATGTTAGGGCTTTTACAAGTTTTCTTGTAACCAAAACTGCATACCCTTGTGGTTCAACAAGTGGTTAAATAAAACTGCAGACCCTTGTGGTTCAACAAGTGGTTAAATAATGTCTAACTTTTGTCGTTTTACTCAGATGTGAACACCTCGTGGAAATGTGAACACATTTTAGCACCCCTCATGCAGTTGTAGACAAAGATTGTTTAGACTCGGTAATGGAAAGATGTGATTGTCTTAAAATTCTCTTGTAAGCATTTAGAGTAATATTCTCCAGTAACAGACATAGAATCCTTGAGCTGCACAGCGTACATCACATATTTTTCTATAAAACATACAATGCTGACCTTGTAAACTTCTGTTTCAGATGAGGGGGGGGTATTTTGTGTGTGTGTGGGGGGGGGGATTTATTGTAGACACCCTGATTTGGATCCTGCAGATGTGTGATTTCGTTTTCCCCACCTGTCCTTTTTTTCTGTTTTCCCCACCCTGCCCCTTCCCCGGACCTCCAATCCAAGTTCCGAAATCCTTTTCATGTACAGGTTTTTTTTAAAACTTCAAGCATCAAGTACTTCTGGGAGATATAAAATATTAACTGTAATCATTAAATGCCCACGGTGACAATAAATGTACCACATACGCATTCCTGCTGAAGATTTTTTCAAATCCCTGAACATAGGAACAAGGGAACCCCTGCAAGCGTACGAACACGTCCTAGCACTTACACCAAATCTTTCCCCTTACATGTTGAGAGAATCTTTAATCTCTTCCAGGATTTCGGAAAAAACATTCGTGGCAATGCCCTCGGGCGTACAAAGAACTCGGGATTTTAATTATGTTCCTCCTACCAGACACGTCAGGTTGCGAAAGCCCTATAATCAATATATGACAAGCAGAAAAAAAGAGACTAGCAGTCTTCATCTTCTTTCAGATGAGATGCGATGAGATGTTGCAATACTTTTCCCTTCCCCTGGAGATTGCTGTGTGGATAAGTCGATCGCCAGTTCCTCGTTTTTAAGTTCTAAGATCTTTTATTTTTCTCTTTTTTTAAAATCTTTTCTTTCCTACCTTTTCTCTCCCCTACCACGTTTTTTTTGTCTGTTTGCCTCTGCTTCTAATTTTTTCTTTCTTTCTTTCTTTCTTTCTTTTTCTTTCGTTTTCGTTTTTTTATTTTATATTTTTTCTTCGTTATTTTTTTCTTTTTTCTCGATTTTTCGTTACCTTTCTTACTCTTTCCTTCTATTTCCTTTTCTTTTCTCGCATGTGTGCGACAAAGAGAAAGGCAAATAGGCAGGAAGTTCAAAGAAAGAGATGTTTACAATACAGAACGAAACTAAAGCCATCGAAATGTCACATATTCTCGAGATAAACAAGAAAAAGTTGCATACTGAATCACGACACCCCTTTTTGTTCGCCGTATAGAAAACATAAATATTTGTCACCTGAACAAAAGTAGGGTTGCTTGTCGGGCCCAGCTATCTTTAGCGCAAAACATCTTTTTGTGGACAATACCAAGTCTAGACATTAATCTTTTGAGGATATGTAATTTTTGTGCAGCAGCTGTGGCTGGCCCGATATCCAGCTGTCACGCCATCTAAGTTTACAATCCATTGTGTATTGTCGTCTGAGCCTTTCAAAAGCAGAACGTGATCATCCTAAATTAATGGCGGACATCTACCGGATGAAACGTAAATGACGACCTACATGGAAAAAGACCCGTCCATTTTGAAAAGAAGAATATTCATGAGCTGCATAATTCTTCGCCAGTCAATGCCCATCATCTTTAGCTGACGTACATTTAGCAGGCCACAAGTATTTCATAAAGCTTACATAAAACAAAATTAAACTCTGTTAGATATCAGTTTTTGTTGACATTGACTAGAGGGTTTCTTGGCAAGTCTGTACATCTTTTTCTCGATCGTCTGTTTGAATGATAGGAATTTAAATGTTTTGATGTAGGTAATTATTTATCCCTAGATTTATTTTATATCCGTTGATAAACTTTTTTTTCAAATTTCTATTGCCCAATATTTCTGAAATTGGACAAGTGAACTTCAAGCACTGTGCGATCGACACTTGTACATTGTAAACAAGAAGTGTTCAAATTAGAAAACTTATTTTGTTGCCGAAATAGAACAGATTTTACATTGATCGAGAATGGTTTAGATGTGTTGGTGCTAAACTAGTGTAAAGAGCATTCTGATCTGTATTCTCGAAAGTGTTCAAATGTCCAGAAAATGTATAAAGGGTGTTCTCATGACGTCCCAAATGTGTGCCAGCAGCAAGTGTTCAGTCAAATAGGGGAATGCTAAGAACATTTAGAACATATGTAGCACACATCTTACATACTATTTACACACACAGCACATATTTTGTCCCTCCTTCAACATTTCTTACAAGTTAGTGTTAAAAATATTTAGAGTGTAAACATTCTGTAAATCATGAACTTTTAGCAATCACGCGTTTTACCACGAGGCATGTTGGGCATACAAGCCAGCAATACACAATAATGTTGAAACGTTTTTAAGAGTCAATAAAATTTCCTGCTGCCGTAAAATAGTTTATTGTTTTCTGTCACACACCCCACCCCGAGCCCAACCAATAAAATAACTGGATTCAGCAACGCGCTGGGAATGACAGAGTTCCTAGTTAAGGTAATAAAGAAAAAGTCATACAAAATAAATTAATGATTATCCAAGGAAGCAGTTGACATACAATGATGTCATGTATTTCACTCTCAGCATGTCAGTGTTCGAAAGCTGTAGTCTTGCGGGAACACAATAGATGTATTGAGTGGGATCTGGGAAATGCAAACCTCACAGAGAAGTAATTCCCCACCTCATCTGACACTAATCGTGTTGTCTGGTGGGCCCCTAACCTGCCTGTGAGCTTTGTTGTGCAGAACCATCGGCTCCTTCTGTCGGCGGGACTCAAGGAATCGACACGGCCTTTGGTCAGCCCGGCCTGACCGTTAGAACATTACAGAGTTCGGTTTATGCCTTTATCACGCTTTGCTGTCAGCCACGTGTCAGAGCCAGCAAACCACATCACACTCCGCGCGCAACAATAATGCTCTTAATGGCTGGACAATTTCGCGCCAAACAGACGTGATGCGCACCGATGCTTTAGAACATTAGGACAAGGGGAGGAAAATCTAGTCAGGAGGGAAAAGGCTGCAGGGGTATTAGGCTTGGGGACGATGACAGAGAAAGGGGGTAAGGGAGAGATGTCAAGGGTAGAGGGTACAGAGATGGATTAATCAAAGCTTGTGCTGCGGTTTATCGGCGCATGATTGGTTCTATTAAGAGATGATGTATGTCTGCTCTGGAGCAAATCAAAGCACTGCAATAGTAAAGCTAACACCTTCGGAAACTATCTCCAAGGGATAAGTCTAAAGGTGTACCCCCTCCATTATAAAGTCTTCCTCCCTCCTTATTTTTACAAGAAAGACAGATGATGAGTAATTGCTCGATTCACGTGGATAACCATCGTGACAAGATAGTGACTATGTCCAGGGATAGCTCATAAATACACACACCTGATACTAAATCTCCCACCGAGCTCAGAGTGATTCTGTGATATCTCAAATACACATACGGCATAGTTGTTGCTACACATTCTACAAATTTACCCCGTTAATTGTTAGTGAAGTGGATATGGGAATCGGCCGAGTCAACCAGTGATTTCAAGTTTCACAAAATGCACCCCAGAGGTTTTACTCGACCAGCAGAAGGATCCCATGAATTTTCCAGTCCCATTCTGATGTTTATGTACGTACAGAACTCTGATGTTTTTATGTTTCCTGGTTTTTGTTTTCATTTTAGCAGGTTGCACTACGTTGACCGGATGTCGAAAGTGCTTAATTACGCCATGCAATCTTTTAAACAAAGTCATTATACTCTTCAAACCACGTTCTCTATGGAAGGATACGGAGACACTAAATTAGAATAAAAACAAGGTTTATTATTCTATTCATCCCACACCAGACAAAGACAAAATCAAGAGAAAACAACAAAGAATTTGTCACTGAAATAGAAATAGTCTATACAATATTACAACAGCAGTCTAGGTCATTGGATAAAAATTTTCTATACTATACTAAATCAGCACTTAAAGGAGGAATTTCTAACTGTTTTGAATTAGAACTGGGTTGTAGATAGGGCGAGTCTGTGTCTCCACATATATATATTATATTATGTTGTCAGCTTTTCAGGTATAATGCGTTTTCTTGTTCAAATATAGTTTATATGAATATAATTTTAGTAACAGGCCCAGCTGTGTTCATATTATGATCGATTCAAATGATGTGATGTCAAACATGTCTGGAAGTCTACAAATTAAAAAAAAGAGGTAACTACCAACTAATTTCTTCGCAATTGAATACACAAGTAAGCAAAGAAAAGCAACAAGTTTACATAATAACTGATGCTTATACACGGTTCACAGTTAAAATTAATCGTTAAAAATTATCAATGTTTTTATACTTTTATCGTCTTAGGCACTTTCTGTGTCATTAGTCAAAAAAGTATTTCATTATTACTGTTCTTATCAGGATTTTAATTCCGCATACTTCTTAATTCAAGTGGTTTTCTTCTCTAGCCGACTGACTGTCACTGTTCTTGAATAAAGAAATGTTATTTTTATTAACATCATTGTTTATATGAAAAGGTATCAGCACTTTAAACATTGCTGAACGGTTTTCTCGTTACAAAAAATGTTCTGCAGCATTCACAGTGAACTTTTCTTTTTCGTGCAATATGTTAATGACCTTAATTTCGGTGACAAAGGACACAAGGACTGAAACTTCATACGAAGTTGCAGTGTACAAGTATTATACTGAGTGTACAAGTATTATACTAAGTTGCAGTGTACAAGTATTATACTAATTAGTTGCAGTGTACAAGTATTCTACTAAGTTGCAGTGTACAAGTATTATACGAAGTTGCAGTGTACAAGTATTATACTAAGTTGCAGTGTACAAGTATTATACGAATTTGCAGTGTACAAGTATTCTACGAAGTTGCAGAGTACAAGTATTCTACGAAGTTGCAGAGTACAAGTATTCTACGAAGTTACAGTGTACAAGTATTATACTAAGTTGCAGTGTACAAGTATTCTATGAAGTTGCAGTGTACAAGTATTATACGAAGTTGCAATGTACAAGTATTATACTAAGTTGCAGTGTACAAGTATTATACTAATTAGTTGCAATGTACAAGTATTCTACTAAGTTGCAGTGTACAAGTATTCTACGAAGTTGCAGTGTACAAGTATTATACTAATTAGTTGCAATGTACAAGTATTCTACTAAGTTGCAGTGTACAAGTATTCTACTAAGTTGCAGTGTACAAGTATTATACGAAGTTGCAGTGTACAAGTATTATACTAATTAGTTGCAGTGTACAAGTATTATACTAAGTTGCAGTGTACACGTATTATACTAAGTTGCACTGTACACGTATTATACGAAGTTGCAGTGTACACGTATTATTAGATGTAACATTTTAATTGCTATTGCAGTAATACATAAGTACAAGCAAAGTACAATACCGCATTGTACAAAAAAATTGGCGTACTGCATTTGCTATCCTATCCGCCTTTACAGTCTTTATAAAAAGAAATCTTGAGCATCGTAAACTGCTTTCACGCGGTTCGTAAAGCGTTAGAGTCACAAGGTAAATGGACATTTTTTTGATGGAAGATAATATAAATAATATTTTTCAGTCTTTCAATCAAGTAGAATCGTCAAGTTTGTTCGTTTGTCAGAATCAGCAGATTTTGAAATATTTTTAATGCAAACCTGGCTTTTAAAGGCTTTAATATTTTTTCACTTTGTGCTGGATCTGTGAATTCATGTTACATAAGGTTCTTTTTAAAATATTGATATCTCTATACAGAGATGTTGTAACTGTGTGTGGATGTATTAATAAACTAAGAGAAAGGTTTCCACACGTAAATATGTTACTTTACTTTAGGTGAGTCGGTTCTACCTTTGCAAAAAGAGCCATAGGTATAGACATATACATAAACCTAGAAAGAGACACAGCAAGGTTGTTCTGGCATAGGTGGTAGCGAGGGAGAAGAGTAGATAGAGGCCAGATGTTCCAAGTCGGTTCTCGTCAACTCTTCTGACTCGTCACTGTCATCGTCATCAACGACCTTGTCGTACTTTTTCTCGCTGCCATCGTCATCGTCGTCCTCCCAGTCGCATTTGAAGAACTCATGTGTATACTCATCTAAAAGGATGTCATTTTCGTGGATGTAAATATTACGCCCAGAGGGCGCTTCTTGCAGCAGTTGGCTCGGAATCCTCAGCTGGATAACGTAGTCCAGTCGGCCGTTGGAGACCATGGTTTTCCAGGCCTGCTTCCAATTGTTGACAGCAACCACCTTCTTGCCTTCGGATGGTGACATTTTCGTGAGATAAACACCTGCACGATTTCAAGAAAAGTCAGACGTGTCTTGGTTTCTTACAATGAGAGGAGAATTTAAGAACACAGATAAACAAAGCTTCCGATGTTTGTGTAAACCACGTTGAGCCTTTTGGGGGAATAAGGCTGTACACAGTTACTTCTTCTTGTTGGTGTTATTGTTGTTGTTGTTATTGTTGTTAATATTATTATAGAAAAAAACAGAGAATTATGTCCAGTTTATTTTGTTTCTTTACGATCTTTAATTTTCACTGAATTTTATTTAAAAAAATTCATTCGATTATTTCCTTTCGCGGGCATCATCCTGACGTTGCTTGGGCTTAACAAGATACAAGAAAGAACAAATGAGGACAGAAAGATAATTCCAACAAAGGTACCGGCAGCGCTCAAACATAGCCGTATGCAGACGCTTGCGCCCAAGGGAGCTTACCGTACCCAAACACGTAGCAAAGAGAGGGCCGAAAGAAAGGAACTTGGCAGATCCTCAAAAAGATCTGCCCGCCCTTTCTTTGTAACGGCGATAGTCTTCACACAGCTGACCCTCGGTACACAACATGTGCATACAGAGAATCCATGTTAACACAATCGTGACGCAGCCTTCGTAGCTCGAACCGTCCCCGTGGCCGCAGGGTTTTTCGCCTTTTTTCAAAAATTCATTAAAAAATCCCCCAAAACAATAGAAAAATG
>SMGT01013568.1:273420-285351 GCA_004794575.1 Lanistes nyassanus
GAAGCTCTAAGACAAATGGAGGAAAACGATAGAATTAGAAGACACGAACTAGAGCTAGCCAAACTGAAAATCGACGATGAGAAAGAACGCAGGGAAAGCACAAGCAGTGCAGGGTCTCAGGGAGGGATAGAAAGGGAACCGCGTTGGACACCCACCCTCCATATGACCCCCTTTCACGAGCGGGAAGACCGGATAGATGCTTACGTCACGCAGTTTGAAAAGATAGCGACGTCACGAGGCATAGGTCGAGATAGATGGGCAACCGAACTTGCCACCTTGCTCACGGGATCAGCTAAAGAGGCTTACAATTCGCTGACCGAGGGAGAAAACGAAGATTATGATGCGCTAAAGCGAGCGCTCTATCATCGGTACGAAATTACGGCAGCAGGGTATAGGCGACAGTTCCGGCAGGGCAGGAAAAAACCTGAGGAAACTCATTCACAATTTTTCAACCGCCTCCGATTTCTATGGAAAAAGTGGTTCGAACTGGCCGAAATCGATAAGAATGACCCTGACGCGATAAGAGACGAGTGCGTTAAGGAGGTAGCATTTGGTCAATACCACACTGAGTTGGTCAGACACATAGGTACGTCCGGTGAGAAAGGTTTGGACCAGATAGCGCGAATTGCCGATCTTTTCGATGAAGCGAACAAGATAGCAATCAATGAACGGCGAGAAAGGCACCCGCCACCCCAAATAAGGAAGGGCCCACCCAGCCCACAGCTACCGCGCAAAGCCAGCTCCCACCCTCCGGCCCCCGACACGACGAAACAGACAGACAGTCGCAATAGGCAGCCAGGAGAGAGGGATAGGCGTGTAATTAGGTCGGATAAGCCTTTCACGTGTTTTTCGTGTGGCCGGGAAGGACACATTTCTAGAAATTGCCCTGAGGGGGATAGAAAAAACCCTGGAAAGAATCAAAGCAAAATCTTACTGGCCAGGAATGAATGGGGAAATAAAAAGGTTTGTGCGGTCTTGTGATGTCTGCCAACGAACCGCCAGTAGGGCGAACGTGCAACCCGCCCCACTCGGCAATGTACCCATCATTGACGAACCGTTCAAACGGGTCGCCATGGATCTGATAGGTCCCATTAAGCCAGCGTCTGAACGTGGTCACCAGTACATACTGACCGTCGTTGATTACGCGACCCGATTTGCGGAAGCCACCCCGCTCAAGAAAATTGACACGGAAACAGTCGCAGAGGCTCTCCTGGAAATTTGGGCGAGGGTGGGCATCCCTGAGGAAATTCTGACCGATCAGGGGCCGCAATTCGTGAGTAAAGTAATGGCGGAGACGAATCGTCTGTTATCCATTTCTCACCACACAACAACGCCTTACCACCCACAGTGCAACGGGTTGGTAGAAAAGTTCAATGGAACACTGAAAGTGGCGTTGAGAAAATTAGCAGATGAGAGACCCCGAGACTGGGATAGATTTATCGCAGCGGTATTGTTTGCGTACTGAGAGGTGCCGCAGGCGTCGCTCGGGTTCTCACCCTTTGAACTCGTCTATGGTAGGACAGTTAGAGGGCCACTTGCCGTCTTACGTGCTCTCTGGACTGACGAAGAGACGCACGGGGACGTAAAAACCACATACGAACATGTGACAGATTTGCGCAACCGCCTAGAGTTTCTAGGAAAGTTTGCACGAGAAAATCTGCAAGAGACGCGGAAGAAACAGGCCAAGCAATTCAACAAACGCGCTAAGGTACGGGAGTTGAACGTAGGGGATAAAGTGTTGTTACTGTTACCCACGGCCCACAACAAATTGCAGATCAGATGGAAAGGTCCCTACATCGTCACCCAAAGGTTGAGTGGATTAAACTACCGGGTGAAAACCGACAAAAAGGAAAAAGTCTTCCACATCAATCTCCTAAGAAAATATGTAGAGAGGGAGAGGGAAGAGAAAGAACTAGTGGTAGCGTCGGTCGTGGTGGAAGAAGAAGGAAGGGATGGGGAAGCAGACGACGCGCTGAAAACTTGCCCTACCCCCACCTCGGAAACATACGCGAACTGTCAAGTTGACGACGGGCTGACAGACGGACAGAAAGAAGAGGTATGGAAACTCTTGACCGATTTTTCTGACGTTCTAACTGACAGACCAGGACTGACAGACTTGGCGGAATTCTCGGTAAATTTAAAAGACGAGAAACCGATTAAAATGAAACCGTACCCGCTTCCTTTCGCCAAAATGGAGACGGTGCGGGAAGAAATCAAAGGGATGCTGAACAGCGGGTTGATCGAACCGGCGACAGGGGAGTATAGCTCGCCCATCGTGCTCGTTAAAAAGCCCGACGACAGTTACAGATTTTGCGTCGACTACAGAAGACTGAATCAGGTGACAGAATTTCTAGCTGAACCCATGCCGGACCCGGAAGCCATTTTTGCCAAGCTGGCTAGAGCCAAGTACTTCACTCGCATTGACTTGACAAAGGGGTATTGGCAGATTCCGGTCAAGCCAGAAGACAGAGCCAAACTCGCCTTTGTCACACCAATGGGAAGCTACCAGTGGCGAGTAATGCCTTTCGGAGTCCAGAATGCGCCGGCCGTATTCACTAGAATGATGCGTAGATTGCTCGAAAAATTTGATGACAGAGAAGTCGACAATTTCATGGACGATTTGTTACTAGCGACAGAAACGTGGGAGGAACACGTCAGGTTATTGCGTGACATTCTCGCCAGATTACGGGAAGTCAACCTGACCGCCCGACCAACCAAGTGCGAAATCGGTCGCACAACATTGAAGTTTCTAGGGCACACGATCAGCCAAGGAACGCGTGCACCCGCAGAGAAGAAGGTTGAACAGTTATGTGAGGTAGATCCACCCAAAAACAAGACGGAAGTAAGAAGGTTCTTGGGATTGGCCGGATTCTATAGACGGTATGTGCCGAACTATAGCGCTATCGCGGCCCCACTCACTGATTTGCTGAAAGTCAAATGTCCGGATCGCGTAGTCTGGTCCGAAGCATGTCAGAAAGCGTTTGACACGTTGAAAGCACGACTGTCCAATTACACCACCACGCGGTTGCCGGACTTGACCAAACCGTTTATCCTACGCACGGATGCCAGCAGAAATTTTCTCTTCGGGGCAGCAAACCATTGCCTCTGCAAGTCAGGATCGTCCGGTAGCTTGTGCAGTTTGAAAGGTGGCTCACGCGTGCAATGTTTTCTTACCAGGGGCTTGTGCGTAAAGCAGGGCTGATTAAGGAGTTCGTTCAACTTTTTCTGACTCCATGTGCGTCCGTAAACAACACAGTTCGAATCGCTACCTGATATTTTTAGATCCATAACAGCATCACACTAACCAGACTGTACACCGGAAATCGGCCGCATACTCTATTTTTAGTACCGCTATGGCGGCGCCCGTTGAATTAGCCAGTCAACATGTCAATAGAATGAGCTTGAAATAATGTCGGCATACACGACGTGTTGTGTCCAGCCCGTTGCGATCAAAACGCTACCACCATCCCGCGGGATGTGAGCTCGCTTCGGGTGTAGCGTGTAAGTGCACGTCAGCATGAAAACAAATGAGCGGACCACTTCTGAGAATCTTCTCGCACAATGCGTAAACCAGTGACCTAGATAACAGTAGCTCTAGACCGCGCCCGCGGTACAAAGGCCTATAGCCGCCATGGTCAACCGGTGCTGGCTTCCGGTACAGGCAACAAGCCCCGCCCAGGGCTTTCGCTTTTCGCAAATAAATACACAAGCAAGCCATGAAAAACCAAGCAGAAGTCTACATAATAACTGATGCTTACACATAGTTCACAATTAAAATTAATCGTAAAAAATTGTCAATGTTTCTATACTTATCATCATCTGCACTGTGTCATTAGTCAATAAAACTATTTCATTATTACTGTTCTTATCAGGATTTGATTCAGCATATTTCCTAATTCAAGCGGTTTTCTTCTCTAGCCGACTGACTGTCACTGTTCTTGAATAAATAAATGTTAGTTTTATTAACATCATTGTTTATATGAAAAGGTATCAGCACTTTAAACATTGCTGAACGGTTTTCTCGCAACATAAAATGTTCTGCAACATTCACAGACCTTTCATGCATTTTTTCTTTTTCGTTCAGTACGTTAATGACCTTAATTTCAGCGAGAAAGGACACAAGGACTTAAAGTTCATACGAAGTTGCAGTGTACAAGTATTATTAGATGTAAAGTTTTAATTGCTCTCGCAGTAATACATAAGTACACGCATAGTACAATACTGCATTGTACAAAAAAATTAGCGTACTGCATTTGCTATCCTATCCGTCATTACAGTCGTTATAAAAAGAAATCGTGAGCATCGTGCACTGCCTTGACACGGTTCGTAAAGCGTTAGAGTCACAATGTAAATGGACATTTTTTGATGGAAGATAATATAAGTAATATTTTTCAGTCTTTCAATAAAGTAGAATCCTCAAGTTTGCTCGTTTGTCAGAATCAGAAGATTTTGAAATGTTTTTAATGCTAACCTGGCTTTGAAAGGCTTTAATATGTTTTTCTCTTTGTGCTGGATCTGTGAATTCATTTTACATAAGGTTCTTTTTAAAATAGATATTGATATCTCTAGACAGTGATGTTGTAACTGTGTGTGGATGTATTAATAAACTAAGAGAAAAGGTTTCCATACGTAAATATGTTAATTTACTTTAGGTGAATTGGTTCTACCTTCGCAAAAAGAGCCATATACAAATACATATACATATACATATACATATACATATACATATACATATACATATACATATACATATACATATACTCAATAGCTCAGAGCTCAATGTCTTACATTAATCCCAGAGCACGTTTAAACCTAGAGACCAGATGCTCCAGGTCGGTTTTCCTCAACTTTTCTGACTCGCCACTGTCATCGTCATCATTGACCTTGTCGTACTTTTTCTCACTGCCATCGTCATCGTTGTCCTCCCAGTCGCATCTGAAGAACTCATGTGTATACTCATCTAAAAGGATGTCATTTTCGTGGATGTATATATTACGCCCAGAGCGCGCTTTTTGAAGCTGTTGGCTCGGAATCCTCAGCTGGATAACGTAGTCCAGTCGGCCGTTGGAGACCATGGTTTTCCAGGCCTGCTTCCAGTTGTTGACAGCAACCACCTTCTTGCCTTGGGATGGTGACATTTTCGTGAGATAAACACCTGCACGATTTCAAGAAAAGAAAAGTCAGACGTGTCGTGGATTCTTACAATGAGAGGAGAATTTAAGAACACTTATCTTAAGCTCACAAAGCTTCCGATGTTTGTGTATACCACGTTAAGCCTTTTGGGAGTATAAGGCTGTACACAGTTACTTCTTGTTGTTATTATTATTATTATTGTTGTTGTTAATATTATTATAGAACAAAACAAACAGAGAATTTTGTCCAGTTTATTTCTTTACTATCTTTAATTTTCACTGAATTTCATAACGAATTCATTCGATTATTTCCTTTCGCGGGCATAATCCTGACGTTGCTTTGGCTTAACAAGATATAAGAAATGCGATTATCAGAATTGTCGCCCATATACGTGGGGCGACTATTGAGGGTGGGTGAGGGTGGAAAAGGCAGATAAACAGTTGGACTGGCAAACAGACCAAAAGTGTCAAATTTGTGTATAGATCATAACTGTGTCAGATAATCAAAGTGCATTCTGTAGAAAACTTACAATTTTAGG
Source organism: Lanistes nyassanus (assembly GCA_004794575.1). Lineage (NCBI taxonomy): Eukaryota > Metazoa > Mollusca > Gastropoda > Architaenioglossa > Ampullariidae > Lanistes > Lanistes nyassanus. Next base: position 279,092 of record SMGT01013568.1, read on the forward strand.
GTAAAGCATTTCAAACCTTTTAAGATAAACAATCTGAACTTTGTACAAAATAAATTAAAGAGGCCAAAGAAGAAAAAATAAGTAATACGTTGTTGACCACAGCCAACGCATAAAATGAATTTCACAGACAAATGCAAATTTCTTTATCTAAATTTGTGTTTCTTTAACAATACTTACCATGACCCAAAGTGCTATATTCTCAAAATATCGATCCCTAACCGCACCTTCCAAATAAAAATAACCCACACAGCAACCCTGGTAAGGCCCCTCCGCGCATGCGCACAGCGTATGCCCCCCGTGCGCACAGCTCACTGATCAGGTCAAACTGACTTTCTCAAGCCAGAAAAAACCCATCAGCGGGGAGGAGGGTGGGTCTTTGACGGGTCATGGTAAATATTGTTAAGGAAACACAAATTTAGATAAGAAATTTTGCATTTTCTTGTCATAATACTGTACCATGACCCAAAGTGCTGATTCAGCACAAAAAGGAGGTGGGTGAAAAACCACAAAAACTTACCAGGGTGATGAGGATGAGACGAAGAGGTGCAGGGAAACACTGCAGCCTACACCTTAAGTCCATCCGAAAGAGAAGGAGGATCTTCTAATCGCCTGCAGACCACCCACTGAGCTTCTTGGAGCACGTGCACTTCAGAAGCTAGGAGGTTGGTCCACGCCCGACCCCCTTTAAGCAAACAATTGCCAATGCTGGGAGGGCTCTGCCACCCCCACCTTTAGTAGGCGGTGTAGGAAATACACCCCACAAAAGGGGAGACTGAAGGCGAGAGAACGGGCGTTCGAACCTCTTGCAGTCAGAGTGCAGAAGATGCGTCTCTGAAGGTCAAAACGCTAGAGACGCGTCTGTGCGCAACCAAGCTCTGTCCGGATCACTGACGAGGTCAGGAGTAGACGTAGGCAGGATCGTGGACCAGGGCCAGAGAGACTGTCAGTCAGAAGACTCTCAATCCTGACCAGAGAGCTGGCCAGGAAGAGAGAGGCCCAGAGCCATCGCAGTAAAGGTGGATGCCCATGTGGCTTTCTCTTGTCCTGAGAGAAAGGGTCGAGCGCCACCCTACTGGAAAGGTACCGTGTCAAATTAGCCAAGCTCATGACCACGGTGGAGGGCGAAGAGTGGAGGCACAGTGCTATTCACGTAAATGCAAGAGGGAGGCCACGTCCAAGTCCAGAGCCACCCGTTCACTTCTGGCAGGAAGGCAGAAGGAGCAGGAAGGGCAAGAGCCAGGGGAATGGGAGGAGGCTCCCACAGCAGGCTGAACCCTGCCTACAGGTGGAGTGTGGTAGGGTAGCTGCTGATGACCACGGGCACCTCGACCCCAGAGGGGAGAGTGTCAAGGCCACCCCTAGGAGAAGACTTGGTGTCAGGCATGGGTCAAATGCAGCTGACACTGGCCCGCCGGAGGAGAGCTTGCAAGACTCCTGGCAGGACAGCAAGGCCTCGAACTGACACTTCCTCAGCAGATGGAAAAAACACATCCGCCCCTAGTAATGGAGGGCCATACAAGCAGGGCGGTGTGGGCGGCCCCAGGTGCAAGTTGATGGACAGAAGCCAAAGGACAGTTCTACCCATCACTAATGGTACCAGTGTGGGAAAAACACTTAAGCAATGCTGTCAACACACTCGACAGCGCACAAAGACAGATTCGCAGGGCAGCGAAGTCTGCAGCTGGGCGGAAAAAATCTTGCAGCCCTCGGTTAGAAATGGAGTGCTGAAAAGACAACAGCAGAAACCATGACATTGGACATGTCTAACACATCCCAGACAGCCGTAGCCAATGGTCAATCTGTGACCATGGCAAAGGCAGGGAAGAATGGAGGACTGGTGCCTGCTGGAAGCAAGACCATACCTACCTGTGCGAAACATGGGCCAGCCACGAAGAGGTAATGCACGGCTAGGGGGCAACAGCAGGTATCCATGGGGCCGCCTGGGGGAGGGAAGACAACGCTTCCAACGCTTTCCTCGGGGGCGGGCGAGCACAGTACCAGAAGGTGGACAGACGAGTACAGGACAAGTCCTGTGCTGCTTCCTACTGTCCCTGCACTGAGCACTTTGGCATGTTCTCCCGCAGGAGAGCTGCCAACTGCTATCGGGAGTGGAGAAGTAACTTGCTTCTCATCCGCCGTCTCATTGCCGTGGGCAAGTGAGACCAAACCCCCGTCCAACTCATCCGGTATCGACTCAGGAGAGAAAACAGGAGAGTGGACAATGAAGCCCCCTCCGCTGGGTGCAAGTGAGTAGTGTGCAAACTTAGCAACTGTGCAGCCCCAGCAACAAAAGAGGTGGGCGATCGTTACCCCGCCCGGAAAACCGGAAGCGGGAAGGGGTGGCTACCCCAACCGGAAGCACAATGTCAGAGGAGCGTGACTCGTGAACATGCGCGAAACCGGAAGGGCGATGCCCTCGCCACAGGAAGGAAGTGCGCAGCACAGTCCACCAGTGGCGTAACAGGTTTTCTCTGTGTAAGAGAAAAAGGGCGATCGCACCCCAGACCGGAACGTACAGTGTCAGAGGTGGCAGACGCATGAACACGGACGAAACCGGAAGAGTGGGTGTCGGTGTGACTCACACCTGGAAGTTGGGAACCTCCAGTGGGCGACCAGAGGGTGGAGGCACGTTCACCTGGCACCCGCCAGATCTGGCAGGAAGACAGGTAGCTTCTCACTTTACAAAGAAGTGTAGAAAGAACGTGCACACACGCTTCCTCCGTGAAGACCGACAATCCCTCAAGAGAATGTCTGAACACCACTTCCTCCCCCCACCTTCTACTCCGAGAGCAGCAGAAGTAGGATCGAAGGACAGAAGCACCCAAACTGCGAGGGACGGCGTCGTTGACTCCATGGTAACAGGCACCAGCAGGACAGACACCAACATGCTGTGGGGTGAGTGTGCATGAGCAAGTCCGCCACCACTGGCATGAGACCATATGGACGCCACACGGGCGTGTGATCGTCCCTCCCCAGGGGTTCCCGCCAGAGTGGCCATCGTAGTACTCTAGCCCCCATTATGGGAGAAAATGGTCTGCGTGAGAGGCGATGTCCACGCCACAGTAAGGAAGTGCGCCGCACGGCCCACCAGTGGCGTATCAGGTTTTCTCTGTGGAAGAGAAAAGGGCAATCGCTTCGCCCAACCGGAACGCACATGATCAGAGGCGGGTGAGGCATGAAGGTGTGCGGCATCGGAACGGGGGTTGTCGGTGTGACTTCACAACAGAAGAGCGGGCACTTCTGGTGGGTGGCCAGAAGGTGAAGGCACATCTACCTTCGCCCCACCAGAGCTGGCAGAGACACAGATCAATTCACGCTTCGCTAGAAAGCGTAAAAAGACGCGCTCCAGTGCCTCCTCCGTCACCGCCGACAGTCCCTCGAGTGGATGGCTGACAGCCGCAGTCTCCCCCACCCCTGCTCCGAGAGCAGCGGAAGTGGGTTCATTAACTGACGGAGGCATCCGAGCAGCGAGGGACGGGGACTTCAACTGCGAGGCTGCATGTGGAACTGTGCAGAGAAGAACCCCTTCGCTCCAGGGGAGGCCTGATGCGACTCCAACCCCAAGCGCGAGACCAGGGGCGACCAACTGAACCCGGCGGTAACAGATGGAGCCCCTCCCCAGCGGGTCCGGCAAGAGTGGCCACCGCACTACTCTATAGCACCGCGAGAGAGACACTGCTTGCTCTCGGAGCACTGAACAGGTCCCCCCTCCCAACAGCGCGAGTAGCCACTGCACTACTCTAACCACCACGGCGGGTGGTCACACCAGAAACCAGCACGAGCACGGAGCGCCCACAAGTTGATGACACTGACGCCAAAACGCTGTTGTCCACAGGCGATGACGGCATCGAGACCACAGCGGCATAAGCCGGGTGTGTGGGGGCGAAGCAGCAACATCGGCGGACGTGACCGCGGCAACCAGAAACGGAGACGACTGCCAGACCGATGCTGGTGGGAGAGATCCCACTGATGCCAAACGCTGTTGTCAAGAAGTGGAGGCGGTATCGAGACGACAGCAGTGTAAGGTATGGTGTGTGGTGGCCAAGCAGCAATCGCGGCGGACGTGACAACAAGCAACGGAGACGACCGGCAGACCGATGCTGGTGGGAGATAAAAAAAAATCCGTCCAAGCCGGAAGCAGGGAGGGATCCATGCTGTGTGGCTAAGTGAAAAGCAAAACACCTAGCACAAAAACAGGGGGGTGACGAAAAACACTAAGTCACGGTCCCGCCAAATAAAAACAAGTCGTGGAAAAGGGAAAAACCCCACAGGTGATAACAACACACTTAGCACAAGAGTTGGGGAGTGACGAAAACACTGAGTCACGTACCCTCAACAGAGCAAGGGTAAAACGTTGGCAATACGTAAGAGCTGCATGGCTAAGTAAAACTAGTAAAAAACACCTAGCATAAAAGATGGGGAGTGACGAAAGCACTCTGAGTCACAGACCCCTAACGAAGCAAAGCGTGACTACAAGGAGACATCCAAAACACCTAGCACAAACGACGGGGAGTGACGAAAGCACTTTTCGTCACAGGACCATTGTGTAGTTACTGGTAGCCGGCTAAGACGAAACAGACTACGCTAAGTCAAACAACTGTCGAACGAAACAGAGTTACGTAGAGACAGAGCAACAAGGAGAGAACACAAAGCGCACTTTTCTTTGTTCAACTTGAGTAGCGTAGAGTAGAAGGGGCGCAGGGACTGCCAGGCCAAAGCCACCTGCACAAAGACGCTTGAGAAAGTCGGCTTGACCTGATCAGTGAGCTGTACGCATGTTTGGAAGGTGCGGTTAAGGATCGCTATTTTGAGAATATAGCACTTTGGGTCATGGTACAGTATTGTGACAAGAAATTAACTTTTGCTCTCCTAGCTTCTTGACAGCAGCAGTACGTCTTGTGACCGCTTTCTGAGGATGCTATTTTCAGTAAGTCCCCGGATGACGATTAGAGAGGTCTGACAGCGATAGATTGTTTTGTTTTGTTGTTAGATGAACTGTCCAGTACAGGCCTCAACCCAGTTAAGTCAGACAACTTGAAAGGCAGCTGTCAGATACACAAATCCCTCATAGACGACACCTCAAATGCAGTTAAAGGTAATACTTCCGTGTTTTCTAGCAAATGTGTACATGTCTGTAAAAGTTACATCTTCCACGGGATCTCTTTCGGCTTTAGTATGATATCCGAATAAGATCAGTATGGCTGGTTATCATAAACTGATGCGACAAATAAAACAAAAATGAACCAGGTAAAAATGTAGTAGGTGAGAAATGCCTTGCCTTCACCAAAAGTGGCGTCGACTCCATTAAACTGGGACCTTTTTATTTTTCTGCTCTTCCTGATAGCAGCGCGGCCTTTCTCATCAGTGTAATGGTAAACAGTGACCTCCATGAGACCTTCAACACACGGCAGGAAGACAAGTTGTCAGGGTTATGTCACGAGAGGGTTAGTTGGTTATTGCTTAACGTCCCGCGCAAACGAGTTGCAAATCAGGAAAGTGTTGTTTGAACAAGTTAAGTGCAGCCACACTCAGACCACTTTCAACACAGGCCTAGCGCTGTTCCCCATAGTGTCAGGCGTCTGGCAGGCAGCTACTACAATCATACTTCCTCGTTCAGATGTTTCTTGTTTGCTTTCATTGTTACTTTATCTGAAAAACCACGATAAAGGACATAACATTTTACTAACCTTAAGAATGTTCAAAACTTCAATGTCTGATACGTCGAGTCTGTGAAACCCAGGAGCGACTGTGGTTAGCATACAGTGCAGAAATTTATATGAACTAACTTCCTCACGTGATCTGCTTGGGAATAATGACGAGGCGTTTCTCAGAAACGTTGCGTTCGAAATATATTGCTGCTCAGATATCAGAGCACGCTGGCTGATGTGATGACATCACAACGAAAAAATTCACTTTACAGGTTTGGTACAAAGTCCTATATCCAATATCAAGCGGTAAAAACTGCCAAGAAAGGAACTGTATCAGGAAGAGGTTAATATGATGTGCTCACAAGGTTAATATGACATGTTCACAAGGTTAATATGACATGTTCACAAGGTTAATAGGATATGTTCACAAGTTTAATAGGATATGTTCACAAGTTTAATAGGATATGTTCACAAGGTTTATTATATGTTCACAAGGTCAACATGATATGTTCGCAAGGTTAGTATATGTTCGCAAGGTTAGTATATGTTCACAAGGTTAATATGATATTTTCACATGCCTTATTTTATTTTACCACCATTGTACACACGGGG
>SMGT01013568.1:285705-303288 GCA_004794575.1 Lanistes nyassanus
CAAAACACGTACCTTAATCCCGCCTTTGCTTACGAGAAAAGAATGAGCACGTGATGCACAACACTCACAGAACACAACACTCGTTCCCGAATGCTTCTTACAGTCCGCACGACATCTGTACGCTGGAGCGCTCCTTCCTTGGATATGTTCACCAGTAGATATCCTGAAGACCTCTTGAACACCTCCACGTAACAGCAGACTTCGATGCCGACGATCACACACGCCACAGAGGATATGACGTTTTCAAAAGGCTGACACACAGCCCCTTGAGCTCACCCCAAGAGCTCGGTTACAGACAGCCTCCTTGTAAGGCTGGACCTTCGCCCCCTGGTTCAGACGGTTGTCTTGTCCGCGGTCTTCGGTCTCCCTCCTTTACGTTCTGCAGTCCTCTCCCGCCCGGTCAGCGTAGAGGTTTCCCACAGCAGAGGAACACGTGCTAGAGTCACACCCCAGTCTGGAAGGATCACACACCCTCGCAGTGTCCCTTGCGCTATGCAACTGGTCTAGTCAAGCCACGTGCTGTCTCTGCTAGACTTCCACACGTCTAGCAGAACGAGACACCTCAAATTCTGCAGCTGAATCCTTCAGCCTTCAGCAGACTTGTACCACAAGACACGTACGTCTCACCACAGCAGCTCTTCTTCACAGGAGTTCAGGCTAACAATGCCCTCACTGTAGATTTGGCTGAAGATGTCCTCTCACAGGATACTTGGGCGGAAAACGTTCTCTCACAGGAGATTTGGGCAGAAGATGATTTGACTGTCTAAACCAGTCGTTATATTCTAATCTTTTGTCCATAGATTCTTTCATTCACACGCACGTGGTCAACAAGGCGGTTACCCTTAAGTGAACACCTAGAGCGGACATAACTACCCCCTCCCCCTCCTGGTTGTTTACACCCATCGGCTACATCAAAGCCCCTGGTACTCGATACTACGCATCAGCAGTTTTCCCCAGATGCGTAATCCTCCCCTGAAAAACCTAAACCACACCTGGCCAGCCCGACACCTGCACTGGTCCCTTCCCAGCTGTGCCTTAGGGTAAGTAACACCTTGCCCCTTGCTTCTAGAGTCAGCACCCCTGATCAGAAGTGTGAACAGGAACCTAACCTGGGCTGATGATGACGTGAGAGGCTAGATGGCGGCTTGAACAAAGGGATACTAGACCTTAATTAGGGCCGGAGAGTCGAGGATGGGTCACACCTGGAATCTATGGTGTAATCTCCTTGACCCACCAGACCCCAAAGCGTGACATACACGTGGTCATCAAGATAATTACATATTTCAACCAATCAGGCCAGAGACAGCAGAAGCCACACCCCGTGTCAGCTACTAGAACAGGCCCTTAAGTGGACACCTAGAGTTGACATAGCTACCCCCTCCCCTTTCCGGTTGTTTACACCCATCGGCTACATATTATCGGCCCCTGGGGCTCGATACTACGCATCAGCAGCTTCCTCCAGATACGTAATTCTCCCCTGCCCAACTACCCCTCACCTGGCCAGCCTCAGGGCAAGTAACGCCTTGCCCCTGGCTTCAAGAGCCAGCACCCCCACCCCCGTCCATTTCAGACGACCTAGTGGGAGCACGTGCTTCGTGTTCTTTCACTCTCCTGTCACTCAGACAAAACTCAACACCGGGTAACATAAATACGACCCACCACTATTTATGATCACCCAGGAGCACTGGACGTAACTTAAGTACCTTTATCGTTTCACCTACAGTTTAAACAACCAGAACAAGTCACTCTTAACTAGTTCACACTAATTCCTCATGATTTCACACAGTTACCTCAAATCAATCCAAAAATTCAAACATCCTTCTTCCAATCAAAAATCACACGTCGGACACTAGTTCTCCCTGCTTTCCACTACTACAACTTCCACATCCCGGTATTCACACCAGAACAGAGAAAATACATCGACCACGTAACTAGGCAAATGACGGATCACAACAACCCTCAACAATATTCGTGAACCTCTGTACTTTAGTTCGAACGCTAAACGTTTGCTTTGATGTACTACCAATTACCACTAGCTTTCCTCTCGATAACTCTCAAGATGCAACAACAGGTTTCCACACGTTATGTTATAATTCGAGCTCATATTTCAAAAGCATCAACAACAACAACACAAGAAAACAAACAAACCAATTTTTCATTGAAATCACCATTAGGTCCGGTTGTGCTCCTCTGCACTAACAAAGTCCTTAATATTTTATCTCCCTTAAGTGTCCCCGTCAATTCCCACTCCTCATGAACCACGCGTCCAAATTCTCAAGATAAAAGTTCTGACGGTGTCAGTCATACGTCCCGTTAATCAGCTCTTCCTCCTCCGCGTTGCGCCTCTGTGACCTACACTTGACGTACACTGTCCTCTCCGCGAAATACAGTCCTCACAAACTTATCCCACCCTGTTGTATTACCCTTGTCCCACCCTGTTGTATTACTTGTTTCTCTCCCTCCAAAGCTAGGAGACCAAAATAAACATTTTTTTTGCTGATAACCTGATTTCTTCCCTGCTTCTTTCTGAGAAAACTGAAGCAGGGAAGAAATCAGCAAAAAAAAATTGGAAGTTATTTTAGCTCGATCCTCATTCTCGTTGACAAAAGAGACAAGAGACACAACAACTTACTCCACTACAGCACTATCGCAAGACTGGAGTTTTTGAATCACAGGTACTCAACAGGTAAAAAAGAACGCGGACAGAAAATGCTGCATATTGCACGCACGAATACGTATCTATGTAGTATGTACATACCTACACTCACATCTACATGAAACCACGCACCTGTTACAAACGTACATGCGTCTGTACTTGACCACGCAGACACACTCGTCCAGACCAGCAAGAAGCGGGCATGAAGGACGTGAATAACAGCATTTTACGCAAAACTAACATACGTGCACATGCACCCTAATAAATATGCAAACACTAATACACACATGCACATACGACACGCATGTACACATACGCTCAGAAACAGGCCTCACAAGGTACGTCTGGGGTCAAACTGTAGATCAGGTGTCGCACTGTGTCGGTCATGCTGTACGTTTATGTGCTGGGTCTCAGCTGAGATTTGGGTAGTTGCAACAGTACACAGTAAGCTTTGTAACTTGCTCCATGGTGTGGACAGAAACGCAAAAACAAATTATAATACTTGTGTCGACTGTTGTGCAAGCCTGAGGACAGATTTTTTGACAATCTTATAATATTATCTTTCTTACGGAGCTATTCATACTCCTAATGTGTTGTCTCTTGTGCGAACTCCCACAGGACAGGTCAATAGGATGACAATTTCGTAAACGGACAATTTCGTAAACGCTCTGTTAACTGTATTACTTATGAGATCCAATACAAATGACATTACATTGATACTGCTCTAGCCTCCATCCCTGTAAGATCTCCCCAAGGATCATATTACCAAGTCATACAGCGACAGGTGACTATATTATTATTAAACTTCCACTCCCATGAAGACTATTGTAATATCTACTGTCAGCTACACAGACCAGCTTATCTCACAGCAACACACATGTCTACTGTCTGTTGCGATGAAGCCGTTTATCGCTGAATGATCTTGTGTATTTTGAAAAAAAGGTGTGACGGTTCGGGATGTAGACCATTTTTCCTTAAGGACGTTGAAAATTCATGTCCTTTATTCTAGCATGCTGAAGATACACAACTATAAACAGTAGTTTCTTTCAGGCAGCTGTTAAAAGTTTCCATTTTCTGTTCAAGTTCAGCCTCTGAAAAAATAATTTCTTAGCTTGAAACTAATTTTTAATGTCGCCTTGATGTGCTAGTTATTTGTAAATATTACGTTTTTGTTACACCTCCGGCAAAGTGTTGGCTGTTTATTAAAGGTTTGATCATATGGGCTAAACGGCCTGAACAAGTCTAAATAAGCTTTGTTGTTGTTGTTACACACACAGCGCCCACACATACCCTACATATGCAAGTACCTACGCTCGCAAAAGGCACATTCGGATAGAACAACGCACGCACGCACGCACGCACTTTGAGATCTAAAGTATGGGGGGGGGGCAAATACTTAACATATGCATGCAAAACAAACATGCGCATACATACACAAGAAACACACATTCATATACAATCATAAAGGCGCGCGCGCTCTCACAAACATTAAAAACCACTGCGCGAGCATAGTCACCTAATAAAATACATTTCTATTTTGTTCCTATCTACCGCTGGTTTTTTTTTTCTTTTGCCTGCCTAGAAGAAGAAAACAGTCAACCATTAAGGAAGTTTACACGCGCGTTGGAGAGGCGCACGTAATCCCTGTCGCGAGCCCTCGGCGAATTTCGCCGGTGAAAGCGTATAAAGTACACCCTGATTACTTTTTCGCTTCCATTATCTTTACCTCTCAAAGTCTTGATCGAAAGGGATGAGATTCACCTGTGTCTCTCGCCAGTGCCCAGTAAGCCCTTTTTCCCTTGCCCGCGAAAAAAATTATTTGCGCTGTACCAGCTTCTGGCAGTGTCCCCCCCCCACGCCCCCCTCCCACACACACACCCGAGTCCAGTGAACTAGGTGTCGAGCTTGAAAAAGCGCAGAAAAACTGGAACCAATCGAAATACAGCCTGACGTAAAATATGGTAATCTCTTAGGGTGACCACTGAAAACCTTGCAGTTTCCTGAGAGATCTTTGCTGCCTATCACTCCCTGCACCTCTTCCCTAAACCCCACCCCTTAGCCTTCCCCTAAACCCCCCTCCTTCCGAAACATCCCACCTCTTGCTCCCTCCCCTACCCCCCGAAAGATCTGGGAAACAGAGCTCCCCATTTGATTGGCTCCGCTTTTTACACATCCGAAACAGAGCTCGTAATTTGATTGGCTCCAGTGAATTAGAGCTTTTACGTGCTGGTCAGCTGTACTACGTCGCTATGTTCGTCAAGAACTTCGCTGGTGTTCTCACTGTTATGATTTTTCGGCTCGTTGCCACAGCCGATCGGAAGGAGGCCCAACTTTTTACCTTCGACCTGATTGGCTCTGAGGAGCGTGAGGTGGCCGAGTGAGGGGGGAAGGCAAACCATCCCCGCCCTTCCCCGGGTGCCTTCCAGGGTGGCCCCATTGTTATGGGTGCGGTGGAGCGAGGGAGGTGATCGGGATAGAGCCGAGGGTAACCCGCCCCCTCCCCCGGTGGACCCGTCACCCTTAGAGGTGCCCGGTCGGGAGGTGGGGGTGAACAACCCAGGAGTCTGGCAGGGCAGCTACAAGACTGACAATTTTTGAGTCTTAGGTATGACTCGGCCGGGATGCGAACCACCGACCTCCCGCCTCGAAGCGGACGCCTTATTAATCACTAGACCACCGAGCCGGTCTGGTAGGTATCAGAATACTGGTAAATACCATTACGGTCTTACAACACTACTGTATACAGGTATGGCTCTTTAGTTTATTTGTAGTAACAGCAGCAAGTTTTGTCACAGGTGAGGCAGAATGTGTGTTACCTTTCTCACTCTCACTCTCATCCGCTGTCTCGTGTGCTCTGATGAATAATGTATTTTTTAAAAGGCATATTACGAAGTTTCGTGGAAGCTGTTTTTATATATAAAAAACTAACTTCCAACATATCTAAAATGGCAAATTGATTCATGGTGCTACAATAGATATATTTTTAAGTAAAAGTTTGCATTGAATATCGTTATACTGTCATCTCAGTCACTGACCTAGGACGTAGAGAATACACGAAGGATACAGCTTCCGACAATGTCTACCATCCAGGGGTCGCTTGCATGAGCATTTTTAACTCCTCTTCTTGTCAAACGAGTGATCACAACGCCCATTCGCCCTGTAAATGTTATGATAAGAACGCCCATGCAACCCACCCCTGGTCTGTCTGCTGCTATCTGTAGCAGAGTTGGCCTGTTTATGTGTGTGATATTGAAATCTACCTGTGAAAGACATCACAAGTGGCTCAGCCTCTAGACAGATTTCACTGTTCTTACTGGAGATGACTCTTCTCCTCTCTCTATATCTTCCTCTCTCTCTCTCTCTCTCTGAGAAATCACCAGTAGGTAGAAGCACTGTCCCTCTAAACTTTCCCACCTACCATCTGACCATTCACTGCTGCAGCTGCCATCGATGACAAAATATTGCTGCCCCCTTCCCCCACCTCCAAACTCTAGACACTCGAAGCAGAACTTCCTTGATAATATCTTAGATGTCCGCCTTCACCAGATCGTATTGACTGGGGAACTCAGATGCTTAGCGCACCACTTTTTATCTTCTCTAATCACGAGGCTTCAAAGAAAACAGGAGATTCTGAAGCACTTTCTCTGATTTTTTTCCCTTTATTTATAAAATATATAACTCGAAAGTAGCTAGCATAAAAGCTTCTGGGTTTTTTTCCTCCAAACGCCTGCAGTCACGTTCATCACCATTTCCTCTACACCCACCCCTGCACAATGTCGATGGAGGTTCTGGAGGTTCTGAAGTTCGCCCGTCGCCTGTTCGCTACAGCGTGCCTGCAGCTATCTTCCGCCTACTCCAGTTCAAGGCCAGTGCAAGAGAATTTCTGAGAATTTCTCTCCTCCCTTTAGAAGCACAGCCACCACCCTGCACGTGAACTACATAACTTCCTGGTCTTCCTTCATGTTGGATGAACACCGAAAGCCGTCCAGTGTGACAGGACAACTGCCATATCTGATGTAGTTAATTTGATATCTCTATTGAGAACTCTTGTAGAGAGACAGATACACTCCTTCTTCTTCTCCTCATCTCATCTCTCTCTGTCTCTTTCTCTGTCTCTCTCAAGGAAAATAAAATGGTGTAGACACCTTAGAATAAAAACAGTAAGAACCAGACGTGTATGAGTCAAGATCGCGCAAGCACACGCGTGACACACACGGGGCAAAGGCGTCACTGAATTATTCAAAGATGTAGGTTCTTTTATCTTATTTGAGAGCGCTAGACTGTAAGGCAGACGCGTGCACATAAACACAATCTCAAGTGCACATGAAGACACCTGCACGTACCTATAAATATTTCAATCTACATCGTAATCTCTATCTACCTCTCCCCCAGTGATATCGTCTTCTCACAGGGACAATTCTGTTATTCTTGATGTGTCGTCTCACGTGCTCATCCTCACACGACCGATATTGAGAGGAAAAATGCGCAGGTGCAACAAGACACGGTATTACTTCTATCACTGCACTCACGCGGTTCGAGCCTCTATCCTTCTGCAATCTCTCCCAAAGCATCAGGTAACTCATTAATATATTAAAAGAATAAATTCTAATTACATTAGGGTGAGTAACATGAAATACGGCTGGTTGTGTGGGTAGCTCTCTGTTGTTCTTGCTTACCTAGACATATTCTTCAGTTATTATACAAAACTCTTCCCATCACCTGCTCTTCAGGAGAACAAGAAGCGCAGATTCTCTGGTCAAGTGTAATTGCGTACAAACAGCGGTCGCTTGTACAAAATAGACAGCATTCGACACATGCACGTTTTACAGTTGGATCAAGTAGTCTGAACTATAAAAAGAGCTCCTCGCTGCTTGCCTCAGCGATGACTCGACTGGAGGTTTTCTTGCCGCGTCTTCAGTGATAACAGCAGATGTCATAGTGTCGAACACTCTTCATCCGTGTCCTTGCCGAAACCAGAATGCAATGCCAAGGACTAGTAGGAACTTCTCGCTGTTATCACACAGACACTTCACCGTGAGATCTGGTCAACCCTCGATCTCTGAACTCAGCTCGCGAGCAACTCCAGTCACTTATGACCCGTTCATGGATCAGACATCTGTTTCTCACTTCAAGGAAGCAACCAACAGGACCATCTAACAGCAACAGTGAACTGCCAGTTAGCTTTGCTAACAGAAGACATCCAAATGGCTAGCGGCAAAAAGGTAAACTACATTCCAAAAAATAGAAAAACGTGACAGAATTATGCATCTATCGTCCGCAGACCTTTGTAGCGAGATTTCACATTTGCTCCACAGCCCCTAACAGCTGTCTGATCTAATCAAGCTAATTAAACTTGGCATGCGACCACAAATACTGGCAAAGATCACATCATACACAATACGTAACACTGCTCAGTTTTGTTTGGTTTTTTTTTTGGGGGGGGGGGGGTTGTTACTTCTCATTTCTTTGAAACTCGTCTGATATGATTTTCAGTGAGTCTGTCATAGAAAGTAAAGGAACTGTAATAATCTGTTTTCCTTCGCATCCTGTATAGCCAAACTATAAATAATTCGTTTGCTGTGCTTTTAGCTCTACTTATACAAAGGCCCAGATTCACAGACCTAGATGAAAAAGGTCACAGAGGAGAAACATCCTTTGTTCATGCAAAAAAAAAATGACGAAATTTTGCGTCAAATTTACTCTCGGGCAAAGCCGTAAGGTTATGCTAGTAACTCGGGTTAATATAACATCGTGGTGTTAAGTTCAGATTTTCCTTCTTGCCAGCCATTTTAATTCCATGCCCACAGAAACGGAAACTTGTGATGTACTTTTCACGGGAAAGAACCCAGGAAAACCTCGGGCATCAGACGTGACGAGATTGACGAACATCTTCGATTTATGATGTCTGGCGAGGAAATAAGCCCTCTTTAATCTTCCAGGGAGGCAAGAGCTTAGAAGGAATCGAAACAAGCTGGCACTGGGGAACTGTTCTTGACCGTTCTTCCGGCGAACAAGATGGTCGACCTGTGAGATCGAGGCCCAGCTGATATCGCTGGTGTTCGTTTGTGCTTCCACCTTGCGGTGATTTCATTTCGAGGCTGGGGGGTGGGAGGATGGAGGATGGAGGAGAGGAGGGATCTGGAAGAACAGTGTCGTGGCTGTCATACCTTGGAGCGCCGGTGCTGAAAGATGGGATGTGCGTGGGTTGCGAAAACCAGGCAATTACGTCTGATAAGACCACCCGAAGTGTAGGGCATTGTCCCAACGTCTTCGTGTGAGCCTGCGTGCACGTTTGTCTTTGCGTGTGTTGGATTATTTTGCAAGATTTGGCGCCTTTCAAGTACGTTTACAAATCCTCCTCAGATAATAATAAAAAGGGACAATTGGGAGTTTGAGATTTGCTTCTTTTGAATTATTTATAGAGGCAAACGCCTTAAAATGACGTCAGAGGGAGGCTATCAATACACTCACTGACATTGGAAATAGTGTAATTGTATGAATAAGACTTTGAAAAAAAGGGCTCCCACAGCTGTATAACTCGAATCGAACCATGACTGCTTGCAAAGGCGACAAAGGAGCTTTCGTTAAAACGCTGATTAAATGGATCATTTATCCTAGCTCAGAAGTGCTCGTGTAAATAATAATAAAACCTTAAGCTTATGTGCATATCAAGCAACTCCATTAAAATAAAGAAAATCTTTACCTATTGTTGCTGGGTCGCAACACGTCAACAAATCAGTAGCTCTGATGGCACTGCTTGCTAAGACGTTAGATCAGAAAGAAAACATTTTTTAAATCAGTATTAAAACCTTTTCACGGCGATTGTTATTCCTTATTCCCTGGTCAGCGTGTCATAGCCATTAAATTATAAAACATACTTTCTCCTCGAATCTAGCTTCTCCAAAACGTTCGGACAAAGGCTCATTCTCTTGCGAGGCGCTTGCCTGGAAGGGAGCGATAGAGGGGAGGGAATCCAAATAAAATACTAGAAATCAAAATCTAGTCGCCTCCCTTTAATGACCTGTGACACACAGGCGACAAAAGTTCTGTCCACGGTTTTTCCTATTTATCGGGTGTTCGAGTCGTGTGGTGCCAAAGAGAATGATTATATTATTTAGTCTCATTAAATTCTCCTCACATTCTTTGGCAATTCAATTTGATTATGCTTACAACTTATGTTTAATAACACTGCTGAGAGTGTTTGAACCGGGTGTAATGTTACGCGATATCAGTGCTTTTCCAGCGAGAGAATAGATCGCGTGCAAGTAACGCGCCTGCATAGGTCTCCAAACAGAACTGCGGGCTACGATGTGGAACGTTGATGGTTAGAATCCAGGAGTGGGCATCCTCCAGTTAAACATTTTGCACATTCCATGGCCATACCCCGAATGAAACGTCTCTCCGCACTGCCCTTCTATGGGTATGCTGTTGGTTTTTTGTTTGTTTGTTTGTTTGTTTTATAGTGGATAGCTTATAAATAAACCCTATGCCCATATAGTTCGAAATCGCCGAGAGGTCGCGTGGAAGCATTGTAGCCTTGATGTGAAAGCATTGTCCCTCTAAAATTACCTACCTCCCCTACCAATACTCCTGGAGGCTTGATAGCTTGACATTTTGAGCATCTGACTCGTTTGTCGAAATTTGCCTAGTTCGAATCCAGAAATTAAACATTTTAAAGGCTGGAAAGTTTCTGGTTCAAATTCAGGAGTGGGTAAGGATTACATCCTTCAGTAAAACATTGTGCAGAGTCCATTGACATCTCCCAAAATTTTAAACTTCTTCTCCACACTGTCAGTATGGCGGTTGTTTTAGTGAGTTAAGAGTTTAGTTGTCAGAAACCTGAAAGAACATAAAGGTATGTTTCAAAGGTTTACCTATACAGATAAATAGGAAGCTAAGACAGAAGTTTGCACAGTCTGCTATATTACCGTTCTAAAATGAAGGTACGACATGTGCATGTCTCCAGCTACCGGGAAACTTGCCAAGTCTTGGGCATCGGTAAAAGTCAGTGATGAACCTAAAAAGTCTTCTTCGTGAATTAATAAAATATTGTGTACAGGATCAGGAGAAGTAGCTTTATTTGTTTTTAATAATTTCATAATCTTCTTAACTTGCTTGGAATCAATTCTATTTGTCTAAGTTCAAGATGCCCGGTTCAAACAGCAGGCAATGTATACAGTGTACAGTGTTCAATGTAAAAGTTATTGAAAACAATTGCTTTTTGTTTATTTGTATAACAGGTTTTTAACCACCAGCTGTCTTTTAACTGTGAAAAAAATGGCTAGTGACTTCACCAGTCGGCTACTGGGGAAGAGGGCGGCCGAGTAGTTTGAGAGCTGCCCTCTGAACCAGAAAGCCCAGGTTCGATACCCGTTCGCCGCGGCATATTTCTCCCATTTGACTTGTCTATGAATAGGTACCTGACGCATGGGTCAGGGAAGACAAGGCAGCCAGGGAGAGGAGATAACTTTATTGACAAAATTGTCCTCTTATCAAACTAACGTATTTCTGACAGAACGTATTTCTGACACAGATCTTATTTCTGACACAGAACGTATATCTGACACAGATCTTATTTCTGACACAGATCTTATTTCTGACACAGAACGTATTTCTGACACAGAACGTATTTCTGACGTATTTCTGACACAGATCGCTAAGCCTCCATTGCTGTCGTCGCGGTCTGGTTATGCTGAAGGGTGAACATTTGGAATGCCAAGTTTTATTCGTCGTACCGACTGTTTCATTCAAAAGCCATGTCTTGGGTAATATAATAACGCATTATTAGCGTGATTCGGCTGGGAGAAGATCGATGTATTACATTTCTGTAGGCTTCGTACATTCACGTTCATAACACAGTCTTTTCTTGACTACTGTAAACAGGTAGTGTTCAAGTTAAAACACTCATTTTATTACTGAACCTGAACACATTTTACATTGATTTAGAACGCTTTAGATGTGTTGCTGCTAAATTAGTGTAAAAAGTGTTCTGGTCTGTGTTCGCGGCTGTGTTCAAAGGGCCGGAAAATGTGTACACGGAGTTCTTCATTGGAAAAGCTAGATTGGAGAAGAAACTTTGTTTTATAATACGAATATGACCCGCTGACTAACAAATAGTGAATTACGTTCCAAATCCAAGCAGTAAATGTTCAGTCAAGTAAGGACATGCTAAGAACATTTAGAACACATGCAGTACGCATATTACACACTATTTGACCAAGCAGCACATATTTTTCATCCCCTTTAATACTTTTTACACGTAGTTAGCGTTTAAAATAGAGTGTGTGATGGGCCAGGGTCACTCTCAACATCACCAGATGTTAAAAGAAGTATATTAATAGATGGACAGAACGCTGGTGAAGCGAAGGATAAAACAGAATCATGAGCTAAATGACCCGCCCAGTCTTGAAAGGAGTGTGGAGCAAACTCGTCTTCAGCCCTTTGTAGCATGCACATGACAAACAAATATCAATAACGTGACAGTGTGAACGACTATGGACTGTTTACAATTAGTATGCAGAGAGGTAATGACGATGCAGCCGTCAAAATGTGTTTTTCTTATAACACGGCGACTTGAACATAACAAATGCGTCTTCGCGTAAATAGGTCTTATTTAAAGTTCGCTTTGGGCTAGAATCGACTGTAGACATGTGGTTTCTTAGAAGTCCCCTTTTCAGCAGTTTGCTGTACACGAAAGTATAATGTATATCAGTAGTGAAAATAAGATCTGACCAATAAAACAATCAGACATCTGCGCAAAAAGAAACAGTTATTAACAGTGAAAGAAATAGAATTAAAGGTGTTTCAGTACATTAAGATGACCAAGCGATACGTCAAATTTCAAAGATATTTTCAAATCTTTCTAATCAGTCAGGCTAGGAACTTTAGCGACCCCCCCCCCCCTCCCAATTACACCACGGCGAATCTCTCTCTCTCACACACAATTACGCAAAGGCAAGCACGCGTGAACACACACACACACACACACACAAAGCACCCACGAACGCACCAACGTGCGCACACACGCCCACCATTTATGTGCATTTTCTCGTTCCTACTTAACGTTTTATTTGTTTGTCTTTCCTTCCTCACTCCCACATAATTTATCCGTTACATCTTTCAGTAAGGTTGCCTTCAGTTCTTTACCCTGTTTGTTCTTCTTATAGGCTTTTTTTTTAAAATCACGATTCAATCGCAGCTGTAGGGTCCGTACATTCCAGGGCTGCCTGAAGCAAGCAGGATGAAAAGATCCATTTGGTGAGTTCTCCTTCCCTCTTGTCAAACTCCATTGCAGACCCGATTCCAGCAGTGTTTCGCAAACAGCAGCACCAAAGCTGGCCGGCAGGTGAAAATGACTGGAATTTTGCGCTTGGCAAACCTTGAATGACGAGCATGTCCCTATCTTATCGCGAGTCATGAGGCCGTTTCAATGACTTATTGAAGCGAACAGGCGACACGGGCTGTAGCCTTTGTAGCTGTCAAATATTTCGTGTCGGAAATGATGAGAAAGCCGAAACAGTCCTGGCTGCTATCATTCCTGTAGCGTCGGGCTTTCTGCACAGTTTGAACATGTTTACTAAACTATGTCTCCTCCCACCCAACCCCAAAAATTTTCCCTGTCCTTCTTTCCTTCCTTCCCCTTCCATTCTGTCTCTCTCTCTCTCTCTGTCTCTGCCACTCCCACCCTCTCTCCGTCCTTGCTCCCCACCACCACCCCAACCCCTTCCCCGCTTTCACGCAGCTCTGTCTTCAATCCATCTTTTCTTATCTCCAACACTTTTTTCACACACTCACCCACACGCTCTCCCACTCACTCCTGTTTGTTTATTTTAAAAAAAAAACAATAAAAAACACCCTAGAAAACCCATTTTATTATTCACAGATATTATGAAACATTAGACGTTCTTGTTTCCCCATCGTCAATGATGAATTTTCTATTCACGTTCTTTTGACTGTCACTCACATAGACTCAAGTGGGTGTAAAACATCTTTTGTATTTTTAAAAGTGAAATGACTCAAGTCCAAGTCTTCCTAGAAAAAAAACCGTTTTAAAAAGTAAGGTACGGCTGGGATACAACGGTATTAATGTCCGCACTTTCGTTTGTAACAGCTGCACCCACTCTGTGTATTTTACGTGCAAATCCGCCTGTGGAAAGAAGATATGAAACCTAATGCCGGAGCCCAACCCCAGGTTTCAGAAGCGAGATTTTGTCGGGCGCTTGGGCATGAAATTAACGGGCGACCATTGCCGATCTGCCGGGTGCACTTTGACCTGCTTATTTCACTTGCCCGACGCAGCAGCAAGCTTCCCTTCATTCCAGAAGGTTACTGGGCGTGGCTTCTGCGGGGACAGCGAAAGGGTTAACAGCACGGCACACTCCAAGCGCGCAAGGTTTCGGGCGGGAATGGAAAAGTCAATATGCGAGTTATCATCGCTAAGGGAGGAGGGGAACATCCCCTCCTCGCCATCCACCCACCCATCCCACCTGGTGCAAGTGTCCGCCCAACCCATTCATCCCCCCCCCCTTTTGGAGGTGCCCGGCTTTCTTGGCAAAGAAAGGTGAATGGGAGTTTGTAGAACGCCTCTACAAACTGATGGACTGTGAAAGAGCATGCAATGCGTGCTGTGTTACACAGTTAATGCAGCCCGGAAACGAAAGGCGTGACGGGTAGTGGGTAGGAAGGGAGCGCAGGCTCGGAGAGGGGAGGCCAGGGATGGATTGGAGGTATAGAGTAAAGGGGGGTACCGGTGCGCAGTTGGGTATTTCAGTGCCATACAAGTATTTTAAATCGGTATAAAGCTATACTTGCTGTAAAGGCAGGCAGTGTTCCTTCAAAACAAAAACTACACCGACTTTGAATATTTAATGCCTCGCGCCTGTGATGGCAGGGCTGTTGTACGTGTGCAGGTGCATAAGAGAGAGAGAGAGAGATTTCAGAAAGATAGAGAGAAGACTGAGGGAGAGAGGAGAAGAGAGGGGAGAAGAGAGAGGGAGAGAGGAGAAGAGAGAGGGGGAATAGGCAGAGAAAGAGAGAGAGAGGAAGAGAGAGATGAAGAGAGAGTAAGAGAGAAACACAAAGCTGACACCGAGTAAACAAGTTTTACAAGCAGAACCACAGCTTAGCACTGTGTCGTCTGAAGAGCGCGGCCATGTTGGTTGTGCCACCTGCTAACTTGATGACAGTGCTGCACACAAAGCAAACAGCAATATTTTCTTCCATCTCCAAGTCACGTTTGCGTGTTTTCCAACCCAAAGTGTTTCCATGAATAACACTTTCCTCGTTTGTTTTCCCCTGTTTCGAAATCCTGATGATCTGCTATTTATATCCGTCGCCCTTAGTAAAAACAGCTGAAACGAGACGGAAACGACTTCCCTGTTACAAGACTGTTGTCTGCCCCCAAGACCTGTCATAATCCCAGGGACCCCAGACCCACTAACACACACCCACACGCACGCGCAACACACGACACACCCAACTTGAGACTGGGGACTCCACTGTGACTCTAGATCTCTACAGAACAATCACATCGTGTCCAGCCGCGACCAAGAATAAAACTCATCCTACTCATGCAGCTTCTATTTCAGGATCCTCCCCAAACTGCATTGAAAGTCTATAGAATGAGTTTGAAATAATGTCGGCATACACGTGTTGTGTCCAGCCCGTTGCGATCAAAACGCTACCACCATCCCGCGGGATGTGAGCTCCCTTCGGGTGTAGCGTGTAAGTGCACGTCAGCATGAAAACAAATGAGCGGACCACTTCTGAGAATCTTCTCGCACAATGCGTAAACCAATGACCTAGATAACAGTAGCTCTAGACCGCGCCCACGGTACAAAGGCCTATAGCCGCCATGGTCAACCGGTGCTGGCTTCCGGTGCAGGCAACAAGCCCCGCCCACGACTTTCACTTGTGGTTGACAACTGTGTGAACAAAGCATCGTGTCACATTTTTCGCTTTGTCTTCATGTCTTGTTTTGAAATTAGTTTTGACTAAGTATTGCAGCAGCGCATATGAATATTCATCATTTATACTTCCGATCATTTCTCTTTCTCAAGCACATGCACATATCCACACAATCTCACACACTTATCATTCTGCTTATAAAAATATGAGGCAATGCTTTCAAAATTTATTTTTAAACAGATGTCTTCTTGATCATAACTGTATAACAAAACTCTAATAATGTTTTCCAATCAACATAATGAATGCTTTGGTCAATCTGCAGACAGTAAAATTCACATAATAAATGTATAATAAAATGACGTGTATGCACACAAGTTTTAATTTTGCTGAGCTCTACAAGGTTTCTCCAGACATGCACATTTTCCTTAAGCTATCAACTGAAGAAAAATATCTGAACTGGATTCAGTCCCGCTGATCTGTCATTGCAAAACTGCACTAAATAGGTTGCAGACAGTTAACACACACTACTTATAAAATAATCATGACTCATTGACCGTAAAAAGTTCAGTTCTTTAAATAGTTTAATATTTGTAACTCAACTGTACAGTTCTATGACCAGTAAAGCTTGTTGCAATATAATCCTCACACACCGATCACAAGAAAAACAACAAAAGTCTGTAAAGTTCATGTGCAGCTTTATGGTTATACTTTAGTTCTTCTAATCCACTGTAGTTACTGGCTTACAGGAAAATGAAAAGTACATCTTGTTATAGGATTAACTGTCTAATCCTAACCCACTTAGAACCCACTGATCTCAGTTAACAGTGCAGCTGGATGATCATTCTTCAGTTCCCTAAATCTTTTTGTAGTTGAGGCATATAGTTATTTAAATGTACAAAATATGTAAAATGACAAAGAGCAGTCCATGTAAAATGATTACTTTCACATAAAGATCTGCCACGTTCCTTACTTTCGACTCTCTCTTTGCTACATGTTTGGGTACGATAGGCTCCCTTGATTGCATACGTCAGCATACGGTTGTGTCTAGCGCTGCCAGTAGGCCTACTTTGTTGGGGTTGTCGTTTCACATAAAGAGTATTATGCAATAATTACAGGTACCACAGGGAATGTAGGCTATGCGTCGTAATAAATCTGAAACGTAAAAACATTTTAACAATGACATTATCTACTGGTGTTTAAATAATTTTGTCTTTGTCAGTTTGTTTCTCACACTTACTCAGATTTTCAGGGTGTGTTTGTCTGAAGCATAGGGATGATTTCTCGCAGCCGCCTCAGAAGCACAGTTGTCTTTGTCGCAGTCATTCCCCACATCATCTTTCATCACCTCCTCTGTTTTTGTCTTTCTGCTTGATGTCTTCTCAGATCGAATTATTACTATACGTGATATAGTATATATCTCCCAGGTCCCTTTCTTTCGACCCTCTCTTTGCTAGTGTTTGGGCACGGTAAGCTCCCTTGGTCGCATGCGTCTGCATACGGTTATGTTGAGCGTTTCAAGTACTTCCTGTTGGAGTGATATATATATTATGTACTAAATTTGTACATACTCAACTTGGTCTTACATTTATTTTGTTTGGTAAAAGGCACTGGTGTGGAAAAATACATTTTGTATGTAATCGGTACACACCAGCGGTGAATTAACACGCTAATGTATACGTCGCCTTACAAAAGTAATTTTGGTTCGGGCTAGAGGTTAGCGCTACACGCACACAGATTCTCTCTTCTCACTGACTACACACTACAGAACAAAATATGAGACCCAATAAACTTTTATTCCTAAATCTAAATCCCGAAGGTAACGCCTAGTGACTAAAGAAGAAAGTGAAGAAAAAAGAAAGTGAAGAATAAAAGCAGTGAAGGAAAAGGTGGCCTGAAACAAAGATCAACCTGACAATTACTTCTAGATTACGACAGTCGCAATACACAAGGCATTACATCAACATCAATGAGGCAATCCCTACAGCTGAATGCCTCCAAAAGAATATGCAAACACCATGGGG
>SMGT01013568.1:307377-348151 GCA_004794575.1 Lanistes nyassanus
ACACACACACACACACACACACACACACACACACACACACACACACACACACACATATATATATATATATAGCTGTATTAAACTGTATTTAGCTGCACGCAGCTGTGTACCTGTGTAGCTGTTGTGTAACTGCGTGCAACTGAATGTAGCTATGCATGGTTGTGTCCAGCCGTAGGTGTACGTGACCTCAAATCAGGAGATGAAACGACGCAGGAACGTATTCAATCAGAGCTTGAGTACAACTGTGAGTTTATTTCCTTCCATTTTGCGTACATTAATTTTTAAGTATATTTTAAAGATGCCATACCACCGATTCTGTAGGTCAAGGTAAGGTCTGCGCAAGGCCATTCCACAATATGGTTGCGTGAATCTTTGTCAATCCGTGTTTGTCCATTCGCGTGTGCGTGAACTTGCATACAAAACACGTAGTTGTCACCCTTGCACTTTAATGGGAATCTGGGTTGTATGTGCGTGCGCAGGCATGTTGCGTGTGTTTACTTAGGCCAGACATTTTGCACGGGTGTGACGGATATCCGCTACTGCTGCTGCACCCTGCAGGCCGTCGGATAAGCTCCTTGTTTCCCCCCGTCAATCAAACTTTCTGCGCATGTCCAATCGGTAGAGACCACGCCCCGGCCGGGTCGGCAAACAGGCACCGTCAGCGTGCTTAGAGAATTTTCTGGGGCTGTGCAGCTTCCACACCACTCATCTGATCCAGCCAGTGTGCCCTTCCCTCCAAGCCCACCAACCATCTCAAACTGCTGTCATTCAGGCAAAACTGTGTGTCGGTATATAGAGACTGTTCAAAACCATGTTTGTCTAATGTCGAAACTTTAGGGGGTATCACGGACGGACACCATCACTGGGTTCGGGTCGGTCATGGTTTTAGTCTGACCTGATGATAGGTCTGTGCGAAAACAGTTCTGCGCTTGCGCAAAGAGGAGATGCGCGTATAGAGGCGTTTACATTGACGTCATCAGGCGCCATGTTGGCTACCAATAATGCGATAGAACGTATAGTCAAATGAGCTTGTACTGGTCTGCACAAGGATGTCAGTTCTTTTCTCCTTAAAGTCATTAGAAATGAAGTTAAAAAGGGCCTAGGGCGGTGATTTTACAACAGCCCGCTACTGCACAGCCAGCATGGCGTCTCGTGCAGTCTTGGCTAGTACACACTTCGTGGTCGCGGTAAGAGAACCTAAACGAAGTCAAATCCCTTTATATCTCTTGTAAATACCGAACGTTGGCATTTAGGCCTATACGCGACATTTCCCGGTGTCTGATCTTTACGTACACCCATATCTTTGGCCTGTGAGACCCACAGGTTTTTTTTCGTGGGTTTTTCCTCACGACGAATATTACAGGTGTTGTGGGCCTCACTGCATAATGGCGCTTTCTTCAAACGAATCCCTTCCTCCATCGATGCCCATGCTTATTGTTTGCCGCTGGCCTCCATGCCAGAGCTTTCTTGACTTGTCTCGATAAGCACACAGAGGTCACGGGAATAAAAATAAGAGCAAGCACACCTTGCAAGTGTCTCTGCTCGCCTCATTTCTGTGATTACAAAAGCCAGTCTACGCGCATAACGCTATTCACATGAATAATTTCATTATCTAGCCCCTAAAAAGCAAAAATCAAAAATTGGATAGATACAGACCCCATGCCAATGGGAGAACTCCGAGCTTATATATCATGAAGCGTGTCCATAGGCTAATGTTCTTGCACAGCCCAGAATGCCAGTTTCTAAAAGCTTTTATCTGGTGGCTGGAACAGAAAGTGTAGAGTTAAGATAGTAGGATAGGACACGAGTAGGATAGGACACGAACTAGAACCATTTGGAAAAAAGTCTCCCTTCGGGTGGGTCTTTAATTAAGACGTTTGAACAAGAAAAAAAGGTGTGGGGGTGGGGGTGGGGATGGGAGTGCAGTACCGCGAACGCTTGCATCCCTCTGTCCCCGTCACTGCAGAGTCATCATTCTGTCCTTCCCATGGCTCAACACACTGTTACAAGGATTAAGATAATAAATGATAGATGACAATAGATGACAGGTGTCAGACGACATTATTGACCATCTTTTAGCAGTGGGCAGCTGAAAGTCAAACACGCAGCTGATGAGTCATATTCTGACCGTCTTCAGATACTTCACGCAGCACTGATGTTTGCTTTTGTATTAAACACGTATTAGCAGGATTAAAGTTAACAGTCCTACGTGGATATTTTTCTCCATCATTGTGTCTATAACTGCTGTGAGTGCTCGACTGTGCACTTCCCGTCATAAGAGTGGTCATAAGGCCCATTCGCCCTGTGTATTTTACGTCCGCCTTTATGTATAAACAGGAGATTCAAATTAACGCTCATGCAAGCCACCCCAGCTTGGACGAACGTCCTCGTATCTTCACTGCCAGTCATAAGAGCGTTCGTAAGGCCCGTTAGCCCTGTGTATTTTATGAGCACCTTTACCTATGAAGAGGATATAAGAACGTTCATGCAAACCAGCCCTGGCCTGACTTACATAGACGTTCGTATCTTTTGTTCGTTCTTAAATGTGCACATATAATACACAAGGCGAACGAGCCTTGCAACCGCTTTTACGACCGGAAGGGCAGATAACAACGCGTATGCAAGCCTGCCCTGGTCGGAAAAGCAGTCCTCAAGCCAGTTCGCATTATGCATTTTACTTGCACGTTTACCCATAAGCAAGATACAAGAACCCTTATGCAAGCACGTGCACCCTAGGACAAGAAATACATTTGACTTTTCCCACTTCAGGTTAAAGAAACACGAAATAAATAGTACCGGGGGGATAGCCTTTATGTAACAGATCATTTTATTTGACATTCCCCTCCCACTAGAGTACACGCATGTAACATAATGTCAGGGTATTGAATATTTCATGCAGTTAACGCTCATGACATGCATTCCTCTGCCGTTGCGACTTGTCAACAAAAAGAGGTTTTGAGGTGGGGCACCAGAACGAGGTAGTGGTGGGGAGGGGGGAGGGTAACGCGGAGAGGGGTTAAGTCAGGTGTAGAGATTTCGCAGGGTGCGGGTTGAAGGATAGAATATCCTAATGGAAAAATAACGACGAAGCTCCAATAACGGGCGGTGACGGAGCGAAAGAAATTAAAGGGGAAAAAATGCTGAGCTTGTGTTTCTGTTAAACAGGTCTCGATTCAGCAGGCACTAAATGTAATTTTTACCTGCGTTGGACTGTGCGCGTGGGTTAGTGCACGGAGTCTGCTGTGGATGAACAGAGCCGGCAGAAGTTATCTGCATCTCTTCCTGCCTAACAAAACATCACATCTGTCCCCGTCCACCCTCTCTCATCCCCCACCCCCGAAACGAAATCTAGCCTCAGGTCGAAGGTCAGAAAGGTGGGGAGACAATGGGGATTTTCTTCACACGCAATTTATCTCTGTGGTATCTGTTGCTGACATCACAGCACGGGAAACAACGCTATCTTCAACATAACGCGCGCAGGTTCACAGTTGGTGCTTCATTCTCTAATTCCGTCCAATAGCTGATTCTTTATTTGCGAGTGTGAGCGGGCCATTTTGTAGACCGCTTCCTTTGACCCCTCCCATTCCCCCCCCCCCGTCATCGTCATCATTTTACGGATCCCCCCACCCCCTGCGCTCACACAGCTTGCTGAGCATTGCGCATGCGCTGGCACGATATACAACCTGAACTGTTGCCGTCTGTCATCTCAGATTCCCGTTGTTACCTGAACCCCACTCGTCCACCTGATTCCAGTAAGGATTGTATCCCCAGAAAAAGCCAGGGCTAATGCAGAGCTTCTCGTCCTTACCGCCCCCCCCCCTCTCACGCAATCCACCCCTCCTCCCGCTTGTCATGAATGACAAAGGGGGGGATAATGCATCACTGCGTCGCGTTCGTCTCTATTTCTGGCGCGACCGCAAGCGGCGGCGCGTCGACTATTCACCCCCCCCTCCGCCACGAGTTCCCCTCACCATCGGTGCTGTCTCCCCCCCTCCCCACGGAAACCCTCTCTACCTGTGCCGCTTTTGTTTAGCAGGACGCGTTACACGATGCGGCCTGCAGGCCGCAGTCTGGCCTTGCGTGTCTAGAAAAATGGGCTAAAGTCGTGTCCCCAGAGCGTGAACTGGGTCAGCTGCCTGAGGTTTTTGTCAGGTCAGTAGGAATGCTTTGGAAATATTTTGTGATGTTGAAATAGATGATCTAAAATAATTATACATTACTCATCATTTCTGACAGGTGTGTTTTCATTTATTTTTAGGTTGAAATAGACATTATCTGAATGTTTCTTATACGATTCATTCTATATTTCAAACTATCAAGATTTTTATCAATACCTTACTAAATGGCTTTTTTTCTGTGCCTCGTTTTCTTCAGACAGGTTGTGTTTTGTGTGGTAATCTAGCTGTTACTCCAATTTATCAATCCAACAGTGACTATAGGCGCTTCTGAACAGAAGCTGTTCCATCTCAAATGTACGAGGTAAAGCCACGCAATTTTGAAATGGTAATCTTTCTTCGTAATCTTCAATATTTTAAGAGATGAAATAGGCTCTAAAGACTGAACACAGTAAGAGGTGTTTACAAGGTTGAATAACATGTGAATTATATTAGTGTCTGAAAACAACAGGAAAAGATAGAGGATATACGAGAAAGTCTTTAGAAAACAACAGGAAAAGATAGAGAATATACGAGAAAGGCCTTAGAAAACTAAGTTAACAATTTCCTCTGTGTAAAATAGGTGGACTAGCTGCTACCAAAGACTTTGTGACAGCATAGCGGGAATTGCAATCTGCAGTACGTAGGTGTCAACGTGGAAAATTTTTATTTTCATTCTGTCAATGTTCCCAGACATTGTTTGTTTAGAGGAACAGCATGGTAAAGGTTTTATTTTTAAAGGGTTCTATAGGACAAAGGGAAAAATGGCTAGAAATATTATATATGATGTGATGGACAAGAAACACGTTTTGATGCATGCACCTGCACACAAACACGTGAGCACCCCCTTCCCCACATACACACCCATCAATATAGTGTTAATGGGCGGGCGTCACATCAATACATTTAACACATATGTTAAGAAACACTTCAAAGGGAATACAAGTACCGTGGACTTTGAAAATAAAAACCCCGAAATCTCTCAGCAAAGACCAAGCCCACAACGGACTTTTTTGCAAAGCAAACCACACATCATAATATCAGAAGAGTGAAAACCATTAATATCTTGTCCAATTTCTTTTTTATGACAATTTAATGGGGTTTTCTCCACATTTGAAAAGCTAGAACCAAACCAAATTGAAATATAATGAGAATCTTTAAGAAAAAATGCCCATATTAATTGTCGAATAGTGACAGATGAATGACCGTTATCGCCAACTTTTCCGCGCAATTCTCACTTCATAGCTTGCATGTGCAGTGGATGCACCCATTAATCTGCACGTGTGGAATTGTTTGGTTAGAACCCACAATAATGCAGCCACAGTTTTCGAGTTATAAAGCTGTTGTGTTTTTACTGAGAAAAAGCGCTCTGGTCGAAATTAACAAACTAACTAACAAAAGGCAGGAAGATGTTTGGGGCGGGGTCTAAAATCTACATCACGTTTAGATGATCGCAATGACCTACCCACCTATCCCCACCTTCCCCATACAATTTATGCAAACGATCGAAACAAGTCTATCCCTCCATGTGCGCTCACATCCCCTACAAGTGTGGCCTGCTGAGCGAGTCGTGTAAAGCCGCCACGAAGCCTTCGCTAGTCGAAAATGGGACAAGGGCTTTCTCAACACACATTCACCGCGGTTGGTGTGCGTCGCGCACCGACAACAGAAGACAGGCAGGCCGACATTGCTACGCCAGCGCACGCACCAAAGCACGCACGCTCACACGCATACGCTCGCACGCACACACACACGTGGCCGCGTGAGTCGACGGCTCGGAGCCGCAGGACAGCCCAAACCGCAGACGACAGTGTGCTTTCACAACACGAGACGGACCGCGGGTACAATCTATCCGCCCCTGTTGCAGTTTTAGATTGACAGTTGGCTGTCTTTCTATCCGGACCCCGACACGGTTATTGTGTGTGCTGTGTTATGTATCTCTTTCCCTCTCTCTCCCTCGATCGCTAGCCAATTCAAAGCACAGGTGTGCGTGAACCTCCGAGCTTTGCCGAGTGTCGTCGCGTGGGGAACGTGTACTGTGTTTCGCGCGGGTGACAGTGTTTCGGAGGTTCGCTGACAACGAACTGGGAGGTTGATGATCGAAGAGTGTGTCGTTACCTGATTTCGGAGAAGTGAACAAGATCGAGGCAGGCCTGATGCCGCCATGAAGCCAAAACCCCGGGGTAGGTGTGGAGGACTGCATGTGTTACGACTGGAAACTTTGTGTCTGGTCGCTGCTCTCCTGGCATTCTCCTTCGGCAGCGTGCATCAGATTCTGTGGGGACGATGCTATGCGTTCTGTCTCAAGACCATTCTCGCTGACCGCAGTTCGGTAAGTGCCACGAATATGTCTGTCTTCTACTGGAATGTATTATGTGCATAATCGTAGGAGTTCGCATTCCTTTGTTATCAAAGCACGTAGTACATAGCTGCGTTACGAAGAATGGGTTGAAGTGATGATCGAGTGTGTATAGAAAAATAGGACGCTTAGAAACTGATTATATCCTATAACACATGTGTACACTTGTGGATCTATAATAATATATTCCCATGTGCTAGTTGTCAGTACTAATAACATTCTAAGTGCATATATACGTCACTGTTACTTCTAGACGGACCGAATTTCTTAGGACGCCGTAATCTCGCTCCAACGAGAGATCATATTGCATGCGATGGTTGACAAGGAGGATGTGTAGGGATCGAGAAGGATGAGGAATCAGGAGGGAAGGACAGTTTCTGTCGGCAGCGAGGTGTCAGTTGTCAGACCGTGCTGACACACCCCAGCCAGGTGTTGGCGGTCAAAAAAAAAAAAAAAAGAAGCCGCAGCTTGGACCGTTCGACTTTACGATCTTCAGTTTTCACTCGCGTTTGATAAACAGCGGAAGTACGTGCCTTTACGGGCGTTTGTAAACCAAACATCTTCTACGTGACAGTGTTTACTAAACACAAAATGATTCGAAGTACTGGGCTAAGACGCACCACCTACCAAATAATATAAATATTGCATAGCTGTCCTAACTGCGTGCTAGAAAGAGACCTTGTTTTATCGTCTGGCGTGTGTGTCGAACCTGTCACTTTGAAAAGACAAACTGAAAAGCTTAAAGGTGTGCGAATTATGAATTAACATCGGTATATATTCTGCTTCATTGGCAAAGTTGAAACAGTCGTGCAAATAAATTTCATCACATATTCACAATTTCTCGTGAAATAAATGAAAGAGAAAGAAGTTCGCAGATAAAGACATTACTTAAACGAATCTGTTATTACAATGCTGTGATAGTTTCCCTTCTGAAGAGAACACAATATAAAATAAACGATAAATACGCCTGTATATTACGGCACGAGGGTGACTGTGCGTGCGTCTATGTGTGCACGCGTGAATTTCATCTGGGTGCATGTCAGGGTGTCCACTCATCTGCCCGCCAGTCCTTACTTTTGTGTTTCATCATCAATTCTGTACGTGAATTTACGGACATGGGCAGGAGGATGAAAACACATTTGTTCTGCATTTGTCACCTGGATTTGTTTTTATACCTTGGGGCATTTCACTCCGTTTTGTAGTCTCTGAGATTTACTTTATTATTATTGTTTTGCGCTCGGACAATTTACTGCAGGGATTAGGCTTTATTAGCTGTTAGCAGCAGAGTCCTGCCACCTGTTCCTTATGGACAAAGTTTTCACGACTGAATCCTTGATTATGCAGGATTTTTCACTGCTTTCAATATACTTCATATGAATTTTTCATTGCTGAATGAAGTCTAGCAATATAGGATGGTGGAACGCACAACATGCAGTGCTAGTGATGTCCGTATGTGTTGAAAAAAAAAACGCCCCTTGAATATTATAGGTTTACACAATGCTGTTACAACCAGTCTAACGTATTTACAAGACAGAGAATCAGGCATGAATGTGTCTTTGAAGCAAAGTATTTGTTCAAAATTTTATTTACCTGCTTCATTATTGAAATATAGTATGAATACTAGCAGCTCTATTCTAGTAGGGGGTGGGATACAAGAGAGTAACATTCATGAACAATTAGAACCACAAAAGCAAGGGTTTTTTCCATAACAGACATAAGCTCTGCTCTGCACATAACGTCAGTGCCATATTACTTCTGCAGTTATGATCTGTTCTGGGTGCCATTGTAATATACATACTGAAAATCTAATCTTTGTGGCCTCTAAACTGATTGAGGCATTAAACCTGTTTCGTGGATGTGTGTGCTGTAATATCAGAAAAGAGACAAGGGTTGATTTGGCAAGCTTTTTGACAGCATCCTCACTAAATCTTTTTAACATGGGCGTGTTGTGATATGCAAGCCCTCAGGTCAGCACTGCGGATATCAATGGCTTGGGCAGATTCTAAAATTACTGATGACTTCAGCAGTCTGTAGTGTAATGCAATCTGAAGTTGTGTGTTCTTTAATTAACAAGTCGTATGTTCTGCAGGCATCTATGACTCGCTCAGTAATGGTGCACATTCTGTAAATATGCTGAAGTTTTTGTCCTTTCATGTTCTTAATGTACGAGTATTGTTGTGTGCATACATGTGTGTGTGTGTGTGTGATTCAAGACTAAAATCCCCAAACTGTTGTGTATCACCTGGTATCTGCAAGTCGGCAGTCGACATGTTAAGGGTAGATAGAGGTGTTTAAAGAAAACTTGTATTGCTATTTTTAAAAAAAATTCAGCAGGCAAAACATTGACAGAAGTATTATAGGCTGTTTTTTTTTCACAGGTGTATATACTCCGTTCGACACAGTGATAGGGTATCATTACAAACACAGCTGCTTGTTAGCAGGCTAGAGCACAGGTGTTTGTGACACCCTCGCACAGATGCGCCAAGTTCTTAAACCACAGGTTCACTTGACACCTGCATCATTTTTGTTTGTTTGAGCCTATGAACATGAAGATCAGTAGGACAGTTCTGTGAGTGGCCATACGCCCTTTGGCGCGTTCAAAGGGGTTCAACGGAACCAGTCAATAAGTGAAATTTATGGGCTTGCATTGCCAGTTCCCTCCTCCAACCTTTCCCTTTCATAGGACTCTTTTCTGCCCCGTCACACAACGACATTGTCAAAGATAAAACAATATTTCGGAGATTTCATGGAGAGGCATCTGCCATGTAGTTCTTTAAAGGTACCGGGACACATGGGCGCTACAGCAAAATTACACTGCAAGCCTTCATTTAGGAAAAAACTACCCTTGTTTATCGCAGCAGCAATTAATTTATAATAATAAATGTAGAGTGCTAACGCGCGAGAACACATTTCATGCACACTTCGCGCGGACGAGGCACACAGACACTCTAATGAAAAACAACGAAAACACACACACAGAGGGAGAGATGAACGCAACACTGACCAACAGGTTAGGATACACTATTCTCACTATTATCCTCCGGTGATCAACTCATCACACAGATGTATAGTCTGTGTCTGCTGTGGTGAAATGCACGTAAATTCGCGCGCCCCCATGCTCTAGCAGCCGCCTCTGCAGAACGAGATAACGAGACTTACGCGAGAGTAATGACGTCAGCCAGAGGAAAGGCAGTAGTATGTCATCTCCAGATCCACCTCGTGGCGAGATTTTTTCCAGCAGTGTATCAGACGAAAAAAAAGTTTTACATTTATAGATGATGCTAGCCTGTTTTCTTGATATTATGAAGAGTTTTCACGAAAAATTCGTTCACAACAAACAGCATCTTGTAAAGCTTGACAATAGATGGCTGTCGCGCATACTTGGTATTCTGTGTCCGACTGCTTTTACATCCGACTTGAGACTATCTGCGCTGGCACAGAAGACGCATGAATTAAAAAAAAATAATTCCCCTGAAATGAAATGGCATTCAAGCTAGCTCTTCGTCGCTGTTTTTAATCGACTCGCAAGAGCCCCATTACCGCATCACTGCACGTCTTTCACAAGCCGCGCGCCAAGTGGCACCATTTACAACCCTCGTGTGACTCGCTGCAGCCAACGGGACTGATCGGTTTGGACAGGTGCTGGAGCCGGTGTCTCGGTGATCGCAACCTTGCCGACGTAGCACGTGACAGATGCAGTAGGCTGGGGCTTCCCCATCTATGTCGGCGCCACGGGTGTACATACGTGAAGAGGTGGGTGGGTCATGTATTAAGTCCCCTTGCCCTGAACATTTTTAATAAAGCTTTCTTCTGAAGAGATTTTTAAATATGTGAGATGGGTGTAAATAACAGGGCGCAAGCGCAGTCCTCATGACTTTCCGCTTGTAGGCAAACGACGGCTGCGTACACTGCACTGAAGCGAGTCTAGGTTAAGCCTCCGAAATTCTGTTTCAATTTTGCGTACGGGAAGTCCCAGACAGCGGTGTCCTCCAGCAAAGTATTTTTTTAACCTGCACAATTCTGTCAAAATCGTGCAAGCCACGACAACCCCCTTTACATCCGAAGACAAACACACTTGCCTTCGACTGATACACGTGCAGATTTTTTTCAGAGCAACACGATGCTAGCATGGAAGAAAATCAAGGAAACCCAGCGCTTGAACAACACTAAAGCAACTCGCAACTAAATGTAAATACTTGTTATCCTTTTCTTTTCTTCGTAATTAAAAGCATATAGACGAAGATTTCTTGGTAAGAGGCCAGACCTGAGAATTTCCCAGGACTTTGCTAAAATGCGCTTTAACAGATGAGACGGGAATTTCTTTGTGAGCAAAACTAAAAATAAGCAGTTAAAATTAATTAAAACCTAGTAATACAAGAAAGTCACAAAAGGTTCTTTTTCTGGTCTTTAATTATTCCCAATAACGATATGTTTCGTATAGAGTTGGAAACGTGTTCATGTTCCACTAGTAGAAATAGGGAAGTGAGTTGGGTTTGAGTATCGTATATTTTAAGCGCTGCTATTTGTTTAATGAAGGTCCCAATTGCCAGTAATACCTTCGTTTGTTTTCTCAGCCATATTTCAGAGAGTAAATCAGCAAGTAACTTTTCGCAGATCTAAAGCCGAAGACGCTTTGAAGCTGTCTTCAGGATAAAACAAGGAAAACCAAAAGTGTTGATGTGCGTGTGTCGTTGTGACGAAATTATGATGCTAAAGTAGAGGAAATCGTGGCCAAGCTGCATACAGAAAAATTACAACCTGAAGGCAAAAGTCACAAGAGCAGCACAAAACATTTTGAAAGCGTGCTTTTCAGAGCAGAGTATTGTTAAACATATGGAACCGATTGCTAAAACTGTTTCCGAAACATGTTTCGTTTTTCGTCGTCATATGAAAGAACTTGTGCGAAACTAATCGTGGGATAAGTACTAATGGAGACGCACGGCATGGCTTCATAAAATTAATTAAAGATTAAATAAATATTAAATTAATTAATTGCATTTTATCCCCGCGTCACTAGGGCGTTTTGGCTTATAGAACTATAGGGCATTTTTATGTACCTATCCTATTGGTTTGGCAGCCGTTAGAGCTGAGCCGTGGAACTGTGCTATAAGAGAGAACTTGAAAACACGTAGTGAAAAGTGTTCGAAAACTAATCTCGAAAAGTACCACACAGAATTGTCAAATAAGATAATTTGGGCGCCAAGGATTACAGAGGTATTGTTGATGGCGGTTATATGGTGGAGATGGGTGGAGAACAATGTTTCCGAAACTGTGGAACGCGGTATTGATGAAAGGTAAGTTTTCGCAGAAGTAGGCGTGGTCGGACTGTCGGCTTCTGCCGCAAGACCTCATAAAATGCGAACACACTTTGACAAGCACGCTGGCTGAAGAGTTTAATAATATGATTTACACCTGAACAAAACGGGGCGAAAGCTCACCTCAACTACTGGTGCGGTTTCTTGTGTGTGTGTGTGTGTGTGTGGGGGGGGGGGGGAATAAACGTTGGGGTCCGTGGGTAGGTCTGCTTTTGTGTGTGTGTGTGTGGGGGGTAAATGGAGGGCTGGATTTGCGCTTTTGAAACCGCGTGAGACTTGCATTTGTCATGACGTGCAGTGTTATATGCCTCGTCCTCTGTCTCGCACTGAACGAGAGAGAGCGAGAGTATTTTTGAAGCCCTGGAACAGTTGACACAGTGAAACCTTGACTCCTGGCCTTTTCCTTGCTTGCTTGCTTGCACATGCGCTAACGACGCGGAGGAGGATTTCACGCGAGTGGGGGTAGCCATGAACATGAAGAATGATCCCGCGCGTCAAGTGGATGACGGACAGCCAGTACGGCTTGCATCACTTTTGCGCGCTGCGTGTGAAGGAGGGTGGGGTGGGGGTGGGGGCTAGGAGAGGAGGGGAGTGGGTAAAAGCGACTTTATTATAAGCACAGTAATGCGGAAGTGATTGCGCGAGACGTCCTGCTGTGTGATTTGTTTCTTGATCCTTGTCGGCTACCCACACATCACAACGGGCTGGAAACTTCTGTCTCGTCTTATAGAAACAATAATCTCTGGACATGAATAGCATCCCCGACCTGTAGTCAGCCTCTGGAGGCATTGTCATGCGGTCATGAGCTGAGGACGCATGCACCAGTCGTTGGAGGCGTCATAGATCACGTGATGCCATGTTCCTTTTGCCTCGTGTATGGGCGCTTAGATGTGAATAATCATAATAAATGTAACTTTAATTTTCCCGTACAGTGTTTAGAAACATCACGAAAACAGGTTGATTATATAAAATTCGCCTATCCCTTAACCTTCGGAAGAGATGGTGGGGAGGACCTGAAAGTAATCAAAATATAATCAAAACTTACAAATGATGTGCAGTACTTACGATCTTTGAGACAGTCGCGAGACTCGTGTATAAACAGATGGACAGAACGGCAGATGGACGGAGAGATAGCCAGGCAGGGTAAACAGCTAGCCTGCTTGGGTTCGGACGGACTTAAGAAATTGTACGGGACATAGGTTTGGTACTGGCTGTGTCTTCGCCAGTTCACACGCTGTTATGCACTTTCCGCCACATTCCTCACCAGCAGGTGATGTACTGCCGGATGAGAAAAAGAAAACGGGCCGCGGTCCCTAAGCCTCGCCAAACTTTGCTGGGACACATTTGGAAAGGCACTCTTAACTGCAAGATATACGCGCACCCAGTGAGGTCGGCCATTCAAGGCCCGAGAGAGCGGGTTATCTCTGTAGGCACACATGGGGTTTCGGGTTATCGGGTAGCAGTCTTTAAAGGCCATCGACAGACTGATGAAGTAGCCGTCGGATTGCCGACGCTGTCAGAATATGACCCTAAGGGCCCCACAGGGGCTTCGCCAGAACACAGAGGTACTGCACAGCCATCCGCCGTTCGTCTTAAGCAAGGGTTGGTGCATGGGGAGAGGGGAATCTTCTTGCTGCGCATAAGCTTGCAGGTGAAATACAACAGGTGAACGGACCTTACGATTTCTTGTTAGGAAGGGAGGAACATACATATGAACACTCGCGCAGTGCCCTTAGAGCTGGGGTTTGTATCTTATGCACGCCAAACTGCTCCTAAAATACACAGCGCGAATGGGTCTTACGACTGCTTTTATGAAGGGAGGAACATACGTAGGAACCCTTATGCAATCCACTCCAAGGTTGGGATCGTTTTCCTATTAATACATAAAAGTGCGCATTGAATATACAGGGGGAACGCTCTTAGGACCGGAAGTGGATATACGAGTACTCGTGCAACCGAACCCAAGGACGAGTGGCGTCATATTTTGTGTCTCCTGTTCGTTAAAGAAGTCACGAGACTGGTTCGCCCTGGTCAGTGTATGTCAGCGGCTTTAAGTGCACTTTTACGTGCAGGACATGGATACCACCCCCTGAGCAGCCAGCCAACCCTTTTCCAAACAATGCGAGAAAAAAACTTGGCCATTAGACGATACAGAAACACTCTTATGAACCATTCACTGACATCATGTAGGCATTTACGCGTGAGGTGTATAGAAACGCAACAGTTG
Organism: Lanistes nyassanus; assembly: GCA_004794575.1. NCBI lineage: Eukaryota > Metazoa > Mollusca > Gastropoda > Architaenioglossa > Ampullariidae > Lanistes > Lanistes nyassanus. The sequence continues at coordinate 321,433 of SMGT01013568.1, forward strand.
AATTCTGATCTTCCAACTTTCTGCATTTCTGCCTTCCTGTTTATTTCTGAATGTCCGACCGTTTGTCTGCCCGTCCCACTGTGTCGGAGGTGGGTGTTTGGGGGAGAAAAAAGACAGAGGGAAGGAGAGCCCAGAGAGAGAGAGAGAGAACATGCTTTCACGATTATGGATTAGGAAAAAGAAGAAACCTCTTACTGAAGATCGAGAAAGATTTAGATGGGCACACTAGTTTTTTCCCCTGGCCTGCTTAAGCATGGCGCCCTGATAACACATTCGATTCTCTTTTTACGTTCGGCTATAACCAGTGTCCTGGTAACAAACATTTAAAAACGGTATCGGCAGACAGATTTGCACATGTGAATTGTCATTTAATCTTGCGGGATTAAAATGCCTCGCAGTGTGTTGAAATTAGTTTTATCGGGGTGTTAAGCGCGTAAAGTTGGTGCTGACAACCAGGGTAGAATTTTTTTAAACAGCGGTCTTTGATGCATACTCAGCAGGGATGAGTCATCCGGTGACCAGAAGAGAGGCAGCGTGCGGAGCTCAACTCGAAAACCGCACAGTCAATTCGAAACGGAACATATTTGAAAGTTTGTTCGAATTTAAACTTCTTAAGCACAGTGCTAGCTTGAAATGAAACACGTCAGAAGAATTTCTGGTTTTCAGAATCACATTGACAGCTTAAAATAGAGCACATATCATTTATGTCCACCCATTCACCCCCATTCCAGCACACACGCACTTTCATTCGCTGTGTCAGTCGTTTGTTGTAAATTTGTTCTCTCTATGCAAATATTGTTTATAATTTGTTTCTTTCGTAAGGCGTGTGAGCGGGCGTGCCTGCACGCTTGCTTGAAATGAACGTGTGTGCGTTTGTGTGCTTGAATGCTTGTTTTTCTGGTTAGTTTCGTACCTGTGCTATTTTCTGACGTGAACGTACCTGCCAGTGTTTTGTTCTGCGGAAGTGTTACACGAGTCCTCATACTCGTGTTTTATACCTCCACCACAGAGGAAGACTTTTCATTTCCAAAAATTTACAGCCACAGTCTTTTTTCGTTGACCATGTAAAAGTCAGGGCATCACACCCTTCTTCTGGAAAAATAAAACAACATATACAGGTAACTACAGTACACAAATCAGAAAACTAATAGGAAATGAATAAGACTGATAAAGACAACAAAGAAATAGCTTATCTGTAAATATATCTCACTGATTTGCGTAAAGCATAGCTCTTGAGTCTAGCTTGTTTTCCGACTCGCAGTACTAGCTGGTCACTCGGTTTCGAGTTTAGACTATCCTTCGATATTCTGTCGTCGGATAGGGTATGGTGTCGTGCGCGTGTGTACTCACAATTTCCCAGTCTTGAAAATATACAGAGAAATCGGGCAGGTATGTCTGTCCGCTTTCCCAGCGGTTTGTGTTGTGGATGTTAGTAGAAACAAATCTTGATGGAATATTGCGCAAACTTTCGGGAAGTGTGCTGCTTTTGAAAAGGTTTTATGCATAGACACTTCTTGACTGTGCTCACAGTTTCTAAACTGAATATTTTAGGAACAGAGCAGAGCCATTTTATTCTAAGGCACGGATGGACGGAGGGGTGCATAACAAAAATAACAGGTAAATGTACCCACCACCACCACATACTGCGACAGCTACTGTTAAGACGTAGCTATGACGTACCACAGCCGCGGCCACCTCCAAAATTTAAACCTTGCGCCCCAGGGGCTGGGGAGTGGGGAGGAGGGACAGCCGGAGTTTATTTAAGGAGACTAAAGGGCAGAAAGTTCCTTTTAAGAAGATTAAGACCGTTTGTGGGTCCTTGCAGATTCTGATCTTCTGGAGAAATCTCGGAACGCTTCTGTTGGTGGGCAACGCCTGCCACAGAGCGAGAGAGGAATAGCCGTAGGTCCCTCTACGTCGCTTTCACGTGATGAAAGGAGTCTCGCGCACGTGGTGTTTGCCCAGCCGCTCACCTCGAGTGGCTTTTGCAACAGACCACAGAAGTACCAGTGTAAAAAGACCCGCACATAACCCGCCCCACCTACCCATCCTCCTCTCGCAATCTTGGAAATCTGACCCAAGCCTTTGATACTTTAACACCACGCCCCGCGAAAATCTCTTTTTTTCCCCCTTGGAATTCAGGTGGTTGTTCTCCCCGCACTTGCTTAGTGAAAAAAGAAGTAATGACGAAGCGGTTTTCCTAGTTTGTATAATCTTCAGCCATGAATGACGGCTGCTATGCACACAGGCGTAAAACCCCGACTTTTGCCTTTCTGCACCCCTCCCCATCCCCCTTCCTCGACTCCAGCGGAAACTCTGACAGGTCGGGGGAAAAGGAGAAATGAGGACAGGAACGATAATGAACTAACTAGACATTAACAAGGGGGAAAAGAATAAACATACAGAAGCTCTGGGACAATAATTCTTTCCACAAAAAACCAGTTGTGAATGGTAGTTAAAGCCAAAGAAATGCGTAGCTACAGGCACAGGGACCTTGGATGTTGTTTGTTTTGTTTTATACTGAAGGACACAGCAAGGTGAAAACAAGTATGCAAATTACCTTATCGTGTCCTCATTGTTTATACGAGACTGGGCAAGGTTGCTGTATGGTAATTAAGATCGAACAGACAAAATCTTGCTTGCGGATATGTACGTAAATTGGGCAATAGGGGGAGGGAGCAGCGGGATTGTTATGTGTAGGAAATCTGGGTGGGTAGGGATTATGGGTAGTGGGGAGAGACATCGCGAGCAGACACGAAGGAAAGTGCGGATACAACGCAGGCATTAGGTCAAGAAAACTGGCACAGGGCTAACGAAAAACTGACCCGTAGACTGCGCGATACTGTATGTTTGCACGAAGTTCCCTTTTCGCCCAAACCCACCTTAACGTGGGATGTTAATGAAGATTATTTTTTAATTTCGCTTGTTTCGAAGTCTTGGTGTTTTTGCTTTTGAGGTCCTATTACCAAGCTATGCTCTGAAAGAACACCAGACTGATAGCTTAAGTAAGATGCCCAGTGCGGACAGACAGTTTAATGTTCGGGGAGATGGTCGACTGGAGTTTGTACGAGGTATGACTCTAGGAAATAATCTTTGGTCACACCAGGATTCGAACCAGCAACATTCCTACTAGTCCGCAGCTCTACCAACGAGCTGTCCAGGCCTTCTCGTCAACCGCGGGCCTAGGGTGGCTTGCATGAGCGTATCATAGCTGCCCTTTCGTTCATTAGAGTGGTCGTTATGCCCGTTCGCTCGGCGTATTTTATGTGCAGTTTTACAAATTCTGAGGAGATACAAACGCCTGTTCAAGCCAGCCGTTCTTAGGGCGTTCGTATCTCTTACTTATACGTCAATGTGCCCCTGAAATACACAGGGCAAACATACCTTACGACAAATCTTAACGCCGAAAGTGTAGATAAGAACGCTTGTGCAACCCAACCCAGATCCTGGATCAATATTCATATTTTTTTGAGACCTGTTTTTGGTGGAAAGAGGTTACCTGTCCACGTGATACCCGCAGTACACAAGTGAAAGGAAACATTTTTCTTTATAAAATAAAAAAAGTAAAATACGATATACGGACAGGATGATAATGCTGTGCAGGTGTTTTAATTTTTGTGTGGGTATATATGTTTATTCTGGTTTTAAATACCACTAAATGTCAAGAGAGAACAGTTGAGACTCGAAAGAATGTCAACAAAGGAAACGTTGTTGGTTGTTTGTTCTTGTTTTTTTTTTGGGGGGGGTGGTCTTCTGCATGCCGAGAAACCAGTCTTAGGAAGGAAGGAAAAAAAGAAAAGAGGACGAAGAAAATTATTGAAGAAAGAATCGTAGAGAGGACACACACACACGCACGCACACGCACGCACACACACGCCCGCAAGCCCGCGCATTCACAGATGACTGCCTGCGTGTCAAGGCATAGCTAGGACGCATTCATAACCAGATCCCGCGTTTTGCTGACTATGCGCATGCGCCGGTGTGTGTCCTTCACCTTGACTTGCTAGGTTGCGTCACGTCGGCTGGCAGAAAAGACGAACTGCTAGGGGGGAAAAGTGCGAGTAGGGAACGATTAAATGGGACACCAGGGTTCCCTGCGGCTTTTAACTCAAGCGGAGAAGACGGAAATATAGAGAAAATCGTTATAGTTGTATCCCCCACCCCTGTCAGTCGCTGTCTCATCGGTGTCTCTGTCTCTGCTTGTCTCTCCATCTCTCTCCCCATCTCCCGCCTGTCTCTGTCTCTCGTCTCTGCTTGTCTCTCCATCTCTCTCCCCATCTCCCGTCTGTTTGTCTCTGTCTCCATCTCTTAATCCCCCCTCCTTTCTCTCTCTCTCTCACTCCTCTGCTTCTCTCTCTATCTACCTCTCTCGCTATCGCTCTCTCTAGCGAAATTTCGAAAGGTTTCCGATTTTCGATCTCAGAATTCGAAACCCAAGTACAGCAGATGAGGAGCAACAACAGAAGTAAAACTCGAGGATGCGACGATGCTGGCAGGATGTCTCAGTATAGGGTTGCTGATTATAATCAAACAAACGTCTGTTATGTTGGTTCAAACTGGATTTATTCGGTTGACGATAACGGACAATTCCAACTTCTTTGAAAATTTAAACTGGTTGCTATCAGCATGCATAGCAATGAGCTTGATTTTGCACGCACACGTGAACGAACGCACGTACGTGCAGTCATTCATTCACCTACTCATGAGATTAGCATCCTGTTTCCATCGCGGGGGAAAAAAAACCCTGAAGATATCCGGAAAGAGATTCTCAACAAGCGGTCGTCTGTCTATGCGTATCAGACAGACAGTGAATGGCATGTTATCTGCGTGATAACGAGTTCGTTTCCCGCCTCGCGTTTTGCTGTCTCTCGCGCCAGTCTTCAGTCATTGAGACGCCGACCTTTCATCGCGATGTTCGTCTGACTGTCCTGCTTCCGTCACCCCCTCCCCCCACCCACATCCGGGGCCGGGGCTGGAGGCACGAGTGCTGAGAGGGGGGTGTCGTGCATCACCGTGGCTATACCCGTATCTTCATAAGCGGTTGGCGAAGGTGTTCTGTCAGATCTTGTTCTGCGCTTCGTGATGTTTAATCTTGAACAGCAAGAACGGTCACCTTTGAAGCATCTCCCTCCCCATACATTGAAATTCAAAGCTGTTTCTTTCCTGAGGTAGCTGTTTATAAGCAGCGAATAATAATAATAATAATAAATGTGGAATTTGTAACGCGCGAGAACACATTACATGCACACTTCGCGCGGACGAGGCGCATAGTGAAAATAACGAAACACACACACACACACACAGAGGGAGAGATGAACGCAATAAACACACAGAGGGAGAGATGAACGAAACAAAGGTTGGGATATAGATCGTCCTTCAGTCACAGAATGTCTTTAGAGCTCGATCGGTGATCTGTTCCTGGCATCGTTTATAAGTCAAGTAGTCTATCCTGTAAGTGTTTATGTGGTGATTACGTTCGGGGTCAGACAGCGATGGGGGAGTAGATAAGTGGATGGACGGGAAGAGGAAAGAGTTCTTGCAAGTCTAGCGTGAAGAATGGGACCAATAGAAGCTACATGGAACCAGAACATATGCTCCTCTGAGAGGAAAAAATATAATAAAATAAGAGATCCCACATGTCGAATTATAAAAAAGGAAGCAACAGGTTGGGAGCATGTCGTCGGCCAAACACGACTATAATATATCGTCTTTAGTTCCCTCCCGAAGCGTCCTCGACAGAAATTGGCGCATCAGACTAGCTCCGTTAAGAGTCGGGTTCATCTGTTCAGTAGTGAATTTGATAAGCATGCAGTTCCCACTGTCTGCACACCCCCCTCCACATCCCCCATGGATTTGAGCAGAATACCCTTCATAGCATTGACGATTCAAGTGCCTTCAGTACAAACATAACACTGAGCAGAAACGCACCTTTGCCAGGAATTCCTGTTTGGGTAAACTCACGTTTGTGCACAATGTAATCTGTTGTATTGTCCAGTGGGACGCAGCACCAAACGTAAAAATATCCACACAAATTACGCCTTTGCCTTCATCTTTAACCTAACCTTCCTGCCAAGAAAGATCTTAGTTTGTTGTGGGGTTCCATTTTTTAAAATCTTATTTATTTCTATCAGAGAATTTTGTTTGTAAGGATTTTTAAAAGTTGACGTATTTATGAAATGTCAGTATACCCCACCGAGGATGATAAAACTAGAACAGTTAATGAAAGTTTTTCACAAAGATTGTCAGAACATTTCTCGAAATCTTTGGGCAAAACACACTGATGGTGTTGTGGCTCATAAGTCGTTGTCTTGTGATCTTTTCTCCATCCGTTTTGACGCATTGCTGACGTTTATTCTCATTGCTGATACCATTAACCCTTTGATTATTTCTTTTAATTTTCATTAAAATTATATCGAACTTCACTATGGATTTTATTGCAACTTTTTGTGAATTTCGTCCTGTGAGTGGATTATGAATAAGTGTTACCTTTGCCACATCTTTTCTTGTGTACCATGTGATATATCGACATTTAATCTGACCTTGCCTTAAGGACTGGCAGGATGGTGGATGGGGAAGGTGAAAAAAAGATGAAGTTAAACGAATTTAGCAAAGACAGTCACAGAAAGAAAGCGAATAAATGAAGGAAGAAGAAAGATGGAAGGGAGGGAGAAGAAAGGAAGAGCAAACCGATGAAAGAGGCGATGAATCTAAAGGACAAACAAGATGGAACCCTGCAGGTGATAGTGTCGTGTAGTCCTAACTTTTCCCCTCTTGTTTACCCCTGCCGCATTAGTACTGCCCCTTCTAGCCCCCCGTGAGCTCAGCATTGAGATTAAGGTGAGATCACCATCTCGCGACCACCTGGGTGCTGAGTGTCAAAGAGCACGTGCAACAAGTCTTCAGTTCGAGAACTCGCATCGACGGTGTCCGGTCGAAGGATTCGTTCCATAAATTGCCAGCTACTTCTGCGGGCTCTTTGCACTTCAGTTTCACGTCCGCCATGAGGCAGTGACTCACCGTTCGATTGCTTCCCCCCACCCACCCCACACCCCCTGATCTGTTGCAGAGAAGTTAAAAAAAAACTGTCATCACTTAGGAAAGGGGTGGGGGAGGGAGACACGGAGAGAGAGAGAGAGAGATTATAAACACGGACTTATATCATAAGCAAGAGCATGGCAACGATATTATTAAATCAGCGTTTCAAGGTAAATGTTTAGTCGACTACGAAAAAAGGTGTTGGGTTTACGTCGCAGCTGTTGAGAAGTGTGAGGGGTGTGTGGGGTGAGGGGGGTGAGGGGGGTCTTAGAAATTTCGCTTTCTTTCCATCGTATTTTCTTTCCTTCTTTCTTAAAATTGAGAAAGCCTTGTACGACTTCAGTCTAAGCTCATCAAACGTCATTTGTGGAGGCTTCTCCACAGACAGGAGTTAGTCAACATCTCTGTGAGCTTTTCCTCAGGTGGTCCCTGGATACGAACCTAGCACAGTTGAATTCAACCTTTGCCCCCTGCTGGCGGCAGCAGGGAAAGGGTTAAGCAGGTCTTGACCTTTCCACTGCCATCCAGCTGCACTTGCTGTTAAAGAGTACTTGCGCCGGACCACCTGAAGCACAATAAAAGTACTGTCGTGCAGCTTGTGCACACCACACCTGCGTGAAGTCTGGACCAGGGTGGAACAATAAAATGCTGTGTTGCTTCTAAAGCAGACTTCACAGGGTCCGACTTAGTCGCAGAAACACAGCAGTGAAGAACTTAGTCCTCCTGTCTGCACTTAGAGTGCAATTTGATTTGTGAAAACTCGAGCGAAATTTCGGTGCAGAACCAGATTGATTGATTATAGTCTCGTTGAGGAAAAGTTAAGATGGAGGTTGGGGAAAGGGAACTCGATTAAAGTCTTTACTACTGACCGTTGAATTAGTTCCCTACCATTGTGTTTGCTCATGGGGTTATTTTTCATTAAATAAAACGTTTCATGAATGTTCGAGGATAAACGCGAGTGGACACTTCTTTGTATAGACTAGGAAATAAAGGAGACATTTACATTCATGCAAACCACTCCAAGCGCAGAAGAAAGCGTGGCTAGCAGTTGGCAGTTGCACATTTGCACAGACTACGACACGATACTAATTCCTCCATGCAGCCAGCCCCAGGAGACAAAAAAGCCTAGTCAGCACATCGTGCGCTTTCAAGAGCAGACCTGACGTTAACTATCCCGTATTAACACGCATGAAATGCGTCATTAGCTTACGGTGACGACATCGGGTTCGAGATGACGTGCACCGGCAAACCGTTCAAACAAAACCGTGACACGGACAAGCCGTTTGCATGGTTACCACGTCAACAGGAGCAGGCACTTGTGCAGCACCTCTGCTAGCGATGCCGCACGCTCGGGTCACGAGTTTGGCGTGAGGAAGATGGACAGCTGTCACGTCGATGATGGATGGGTCGTTTCTTCCCAGCGGCCAGAAAAGGTGATCAAGAACATGTAGTAATATACACACGCGTATGCACGCGCGCATAATAGTGCTCTGCCTTTTCTTGTACTCACGCCGACACACCCTTGTCTGTCTTCAAAGTTTATTTACGATGCTTCTGCGAATTTTGCATGTGACGTACATACATCAGCTGTAGCCTTCATCCGTCTCGCAGTTCATTGGCTGGTTGGATGTTTGTTGCTTAACGTCAGGCCGCAAACTATGTGCATATCAGGACGGTGTTGTTTGAGACAAGTTGACCTGCTGCCACACGTGGGACTGCAGTCGCAATACAGGCTTCAGTCCCACCCAGTCACATTATACTGACACCGGGCCAACAAGTCCTAGCACTGTTCCCTGTAGTGCCAGGCGTCTGGCAGGGGCTCTACTACAGTGTAGATTGCCAATTAAGTCTACGTAATGACTCCGCCGGGGCCAAAACCACTGACCTCCCGGCTCGGAAGCCCGAGGCTTAACTTTAGACCACCTAAGCGGTCACGGTTCGAAGTTCAAGTTCTGCATACATCTTCCAGTACGCAGTCCTACTTTCGCTGTTTTTTTAAATCGTTGGTGTAGAACCCATTTCGTTTAGGGAGACAATAAAGCACTCCAGACTCTTTTTGCAAGTTTTGTCTTTTCCACCCTGATCCTTACTATCACGCACACACGGTGTTGCAGAGAGAAGACGGTAGGGTACAGTCGGTAATCAAGTTTGTTGAACAGCTGTAAATATGTTCACACTGTAAAGTTCACCATAAAAGAAGTGTTGTCGTGCTGTTTCAGATACAACAAAAACGCATGCTAATGGGCAGACTGTGAAATTAGTACATGATCGCCACGAAAACCCTGCATTATAAATGTTTTGACGCATCTTTTTGACACATTTATTCATCATTTTTAGTTGAATCTGTTACAATACTTGTAGTATCAAAATGTTAATCAGCATGTCGTCATATTTGTGAACTTTTCGATGACAGACCGACAGGCAAACGGACGGACTTTGTTCGGTATTAAAATTATGCTCTCGTGACGATCACACGGTGAAAAGCAAAGGTAAGCATGCAGGTCTTTTGACACCTGCAACGTTATTTGCATTATGTATTCATTTTCTTTTTGTTGAGAGAGCAACATAGGTAGCATTCTGTTGCGGCCAGACATTTCAGCCTGATCCTTCTCGAATTCCGTAAGTGCTGCGCTTTTAACACCTGTCATGATTGGCGCACCTGCCTTTGTGTTTTTGTGTTGACTCGGGACCTGGTTTGAATTGAGTAAGGTCCCTTAGTAGCGTGAGCTGAATGCAGCCGACAGGTCCGACGCATTGGCGTTGCCATAAACAGATTGGCAGAACCTTGTCTTGTCGACTTGTTCTGAAAATAGGTTTCCGTTCTTTATTCTATGGCTTCGTTGCGGGGACATAGCTGTACGCATTGTGGTGTTCTGAATGGTTCCGTTTTGTCGCGACTTGAATTTCATATTCACCGAAAAGTGTGCGGGATTCCAAAAGCTAAATATATACCTGCAATGCAAGTGCTCGGCAAAGGACGAGGAGAGCCGATGAAATGCTTCACGTTAAGAATGGCATAATGTATAGTTCGGGATTGTGAACTTCATGCTAAAGATAATAGAATAGCGTTTAGAGGCTAGATTAGCAGTGAAGAAGTATGTGAGATCTAGGGTTGTACAGATTGCTTCTTGAAGTATTTCCTTTGAAGTATGGAAACCGTCGGGATTAAACTAGGTTAGGAAATCTGATTCTTAATTGAAACTTTTCAATATAGCAGGATAATAAGGGGCTAGCGTTTTAACGTGACAGTAACCAGATCCCGTTTAACAGGCTGGGCTAAATTCAACGCACCTGTGTCAGTGGATAGATGTAGCCATTTCTTCTTATCATGAACTTCAAGTTAAGAGAGCAATCGGAGTGTATTTTTTTTTAAATTGACTGCGTTTAATTTATTATAATTCCCCAAATCCGATCTCATTACTTGCCTCTGTTCAAAAGATAACAAACCCTCTTACTCGGAGGAGGGGGGGGGGTTGAAAGAGCTTGCCAAACCAACGACTTCATTTTGACTCAAGGAAAAAATACACCAGTTAGCATGTGCCATCTCTTCCATTGGTTGTAGCTAAACAGCGCCGCGGGGATTTTTTTTTACCCCACCCCTGTCTCCCTCCCATTTTCTGTGTGTGCACTTGCGCGCGTGCGAGCGTGTGTGCGTACGTGTGCATAGGTAAATATTTAAAGACTTACTTGTAACCTCACAAACAGAATGGGGTCTTTTGCTCAGATTTCGGAAGTTGGTATTTGAAATAAATGAAACCTACTCATTTAGCGGTGGTTGGGAGCGGGGCTGCACGCCGTGTACGCCTTTAACAATTTAACGACTTCGAGCAGGGGAGGGGAGGACTGCAAGCCGGGTAGGCCTTTAACAATTTAACGACTTCCACATATGCGTTCACACCTGCACGCAAAAGGACCAGAAGGTCAGTGCTGAAGTGTTAAAAACGTGCAGACACATAACTTCCTCCACCTGTATTGTGCATTAATTTATTGAGAACCGTCAGATTTATTTGTATGTCTACCCTTTCAAGACGTGGAATTGGATCTACAGTTGACAGTTCTTACCGAGTAACTTTCACACCAGTTTTCAAACGCGGGGTTAAAAAAGTGGCTTTAAGAACCCTGGATCTCTCCCCGTGTTGTTTGCACAGGCCCTTCTGGGGTTCTGTCCCATTCTGATGTCACGTGCGTGTCCATGCACACCTTTGTTTCAGTGTTGCGCGAGCAGAGAGTGGCTTTACCTCCCCTTGTCCTCTACACTCCCCTCACGCGCTTCAACCGTGTCACGTGATTGCAGCCGGAACCTGTGACGATGAATTTGTATGGTAGGGCTAGCTGAAGTGGACACTTGGGTGGGATTTTTAACCACTGAGAGCAGGAATGCGCTTACACAAAGTGCATAACTTATATGAACGATTTCAATGCGTATTTCTAACCAATAATAATAATAATAACTCCTTTAAGCTCGTCGGGTTCACAAGGACGCGTGTGGTCTTAATACTAAAAACCTTCGTACCGGAGAATGTTCTGTTGTCGTATTAAGTCCCATTCAGCATCTCCAGCGAGAAGTGACTTTCCCGGCCCGCGGTGCTCATGAAAATCACCCGAGGAATCCCCGCGTTGTTTGGTCGTGCGAACGAATAAATAATGCGATTGAAAACACGAAGGTCTGCGTAATGCTGCGTCCTGCATGCCGCACAGTGTCGGGTAGCGTGAATACAATTCACCGCGCTCCTACCCTGGCGCTGACTTAGCGACTATTCTTTTGTTGCTAAGCTTTGGAATATAGAAGAGTTCGGATTCAGGCAGGCGTATAAAAATGTAGGACAGCTTTGAGGAATGCTTCGAATACCAGAAAGAAGTTGGTGCACACTTGCATTCCTGCATTTCTGTCAGTTCATAATACAAAGTAATACAAATACATAATACAAGGTAATACAAAACGATAGGCGCCTCACACACACACACACACAAACACACACGTACCACAACACCCAAAGGCGAGTATCCAATGTAGTTAAACAGATCTATTTAAAAATGAACTACTTTTTATGTATGTGTATGATTTTTCATTATCATTGTTATTTCAGCAGCAGTCCGTAACAAACGGCATCTAAATGTCAAACCATCATCACCTTTGGTAACCCAGTTTCTTTTTTCAGCCGGGTTCTCGTTAAGAATGACCCTCCTACTGTGTGGGTGAGGTACGTGCTCGTCAAGAAGCACTTTACATGCGTGCCATTTGGGTGGCTACACCTTGGGGCATGTGCGTGCATTTTACTTAAGTCTGATAGTGTGAGCATGTACGCGTACAACGCTGGACTAACGGGAAACAGCCCCAAGCAGAAGACGTACTGTCATTTTCTACGCGCTGCTTCGTGTCCGCGACTGTCTTAAAAAGCACGGGTGTGAATTATAAACGAGGAACGTAAACAAGAGAAGATTCTGTTTGCATCTTTTCGATTTTAAAACAAAGACCTTATCCCTTGTTGAACGTGAAAAGGCAGTTTTTGTTGTACATTTTTCTTTTCGGCGTCGGAATACTAAGACTTAAATATCTCTGATCTGAACTACTGTTGAGAAAGCTTCTGAATGTCACATTTAAAAATTGCTGTTTCAGCCAAGGAAGTTTTATCAGATTAAACGTTGTCAGTACGAATAGGAAAAGGTATTACAAATTTTTACAAGTAATTTTAAAGATAAGGAAGTTATCGGAGCTGCAGAAAATAAAAAAGAAACAAGTTATTGACCTGTGCATATTTAGTTTAAGCTGGTGAACATGCTTCATATATGAACCCGTCTCTGTCAGTATTTAGTACAGAAGCCGAAGTGACATTCAGAGGTAGCGTGGAGACTTGCAGTAACCCATTTGCCCTGGGATATGCCGCCTTCACTTTTCTGCCCAAGCCTGTCCATGCTGCCCCTTCCTGACCCACCTATATTCCTCAACACTTCCCATCCCCCTTTCTCGTTTCGCCGTTGGGGAACATATGGCGGTCTGTGGGTCTTTGCAGCTTGCACCTGCACGTTACACTAACGTGGCTTCGCTGGGCTGTAAAGCAAACGACCAGCGTTTTAACATGTCCGGGAGGAAAGGTTACTGCAGGACAAATTTGCACGCCCTGACCCTCGTCGGGTTTTGGCAAGCCGTTTTTTTATGCAAAAGTTGCAGTGTGATGATAGGGCTGAACCTGAGGTTTGGGGGAAGAGGGGCGCTGGGGTTGGAGGGTAGGTGCGGCCACATGTGATTGGCTGATTTGCCTGCGGCTGAGGAGTTCGGAGAGGGAGGGGGGATGCTGGTAAGTGCGAAGTTGTAAGGGAGACTGGACCACGTAAGCACCGTTTCTGCGTTCAAGAATTGTTGAGAGAGAATTCTCGTTTGTCGTCGAGTGGGACTTATGCAACCAGCAGGCCCAGGTTAGAAATATGTCCCCAAAACGACAATTCTTTTCCCACAGCTGTTCTGAGGGATGTCCTCAAATTGCACGAACTGATGCACACGTCACGGGACGTCACGGCGCAACTTATTATAGAGGAGTTACGTTGACGTCATCAGACGCCATGCTGGCTACCAATGAATGCGATAAGGTACCAGTCAAATGTGTTTATGTTCTGAAAAGGATGTCAGTTCCCTTCTTAAAGTCATTAGAAATTAAGGCAAAAAGGGCCCGCGGCAGTGATTTCTTTTACAGCTGCGTCTTGTGCGGTCTTGGCTAGTACACACTTCATAGTCGCGGTTAGCAAAACCAAAACGAAGTGAAACCCCGCTATAGTTACAGTGAATAAACACATGCGTATATTTTGTGGAAGGTGTCAAACGGCAAGTTTGCCATTTTGCCCTCTCATATTTTGAGAATTAAATTAAATACGACGATTTATTGAAAAACGTTTCCACTCGGGTGTTTAATAATCTTTTGGACCGTCCTTTTATGAATGAGTATGCGTGCTTGCTTGCGCGCGAAGAGCAAACCAGACGGGAGTGAAGAATAGTTGAGAAAGGCAGCTTGTTCCCAGGTGAATGCAACAACGTCATGAGGACAACTTCGAAACACGATGTGGTAATGAAGTGGATTATAAGAAACAATTGTACCTGGGAGCACCCGTGGTTCAGTCATTACACTTTTAAAGGCCTTGCTGAGGGGACATCACCGTGTCATTTGGGCCACCGGAAGCACATGAATTAGCCTGGGCTACGGTTTTTATAGATATAGTTTCCTTCTTAATGATATGTCCTAAATATTCGCGATGTTGGGAGCTGCACGCGGCTGCCGGTCGTAAACACGAGGCGCTGCCAGCATGAAGACTTGCGTGAGGTCTGTGCCTGACCCCGTGACCTCTGACCTGCGACCAGTGCAGCGTTTATCCGGATCCACGACTGCGCGTTTGAGGTTTGCACTCGGTCGGTGGGTGCAGCTGGAAGCTCGAGTGTTCGTTTCGCGTTACGCATACTTAACGCTGGATGGGATTCTTTTGTCTTGGCTGTTGTGGTAGGTTAGAGGGGTGTGCTTCTGGGGGCCTGTCAATGGGAACGGATGCATGCACTACCCGGCAGTACCTAGTCAATGAATTAAACGGAAATTTCCGCACGAAAGGGTTACTGATCTCGCGCCAACCAAACCCCATTTAGCCCCTTCGCGATTCCTCTTTTTTTTCCTCCCTCTCTTTTCGCGATGTCCAAACATCGGGGAACTTACCAGACACTTTGCTAGATCAGAACACGGCTTCAGGAGAACTGATATAACCTTTCTTGTCGAGGCTGAATCGAGAGTGAGAGTACAGCTGCGGCCTACTATATCTGCAACCCTAGTGGAAACAGGGATGACGGCGACAGCTGTCTTAACATTGACGTATTCAGCGGTAAAAGTTCGTAAACTAAGCCGCGATTCTTGAATTCTGCAACAGAACACATTCCTTCTTGTACTAAGAACAGGGGGAAGTCCTACCCTCCCCGCAGATATTTTTAGACAGTAATTTTGTGTGTTGTTAGTCCATGTTTACTGTAACTTTGTTCTCGTGTTTAACTGAAACACACGAATATGAAAAGGAGTGGCTGGTTAGCGAGGCGAGTTAGATGGGAGGAGAAAGGGTTAGTGACGCCAGGGGGAGCTAAGATTTCGCCGCACGATCTGTTTGGAGTCGCCCCCGTCTTCCGTTCGTTGTTGTCGGACCATGTGTTGCCAGAGTATGTGATTTCCCCCACCGCGTCCGTAACCGAGTAGCGTGACATTGCACGAGACAACGGGCACATGGCACGTGCAAGGCTGGCTAAGCCCAGGTAAGGCAAAGCAATGCTAAATTCACTCGTGTTCCATGGTGACAAGTAAATGTGCCAATGCGGCCTAGAAATACAAGGATCTGAACCTGTCAGATACCGTTGGTACCTTGATCAGAGGTTACCCACCGCTCCCCCAGTGCCCCGACACCCGCAGGCCGTGATGAACTGTGTGACTCGAGACAGAGGGACCCACAGAGTGGGGCAGGGGCAGAGGGGTGCGTCTGGAAAATGATACGAGGGTCTTTGAAGTCGCTTCCTTTTGGCGTGCGTCCTGAAATGTTGCTCATTTTCTTGGTGGGAGTACTTCTTCCCAGTCACCCGCTGCTTGTGCGTGTGTGTGTGCGTGTGTGTGTGTTTGCCGCGCCATTCACGGACGAAGGTTCATTGACGGGGAGACAAACTTGCTGCGTGCAAACAGGCATTTAACACCAGTCACGGTGATGTGTTGTAGACGGCACTTGTCGTGAAGTTAGTGTTGATGTGTGTTGCCAGACACTGACCCGCGCCAATCACCCGCCCACCGCTAACGGTGGAACTAAACATCCTTCACCACCTTTGTGCGTATGCATCGCTGCCCCCACCCACTTCAACACCGCTGTCGTGCACGACTGTAGTGCGTTGTACCATGTTGTAACAACTCCCCTCCCCACAGTTTAAACTGCATTGTCCTGAGCATCAAGTTTCATCATTCTACACTGTCCGGTCAATGCTTCTAAAGGTTTTTTTTTTATACATAAGATGACACCCTGGATATTGTCACCGGACACTACCCTGCTAAACCATCTTGTTCCGGCAGCTGCAAACTTTAATTCTTCAGTCCGAGACGATGCAACTCTGGTCAGGCGTCAGCAACAGAAGACCCTCCTCCCTCCCGCATCCCCAATAAACCTCACCATTACCCCAACCGCTCGGGAGAAAACCGTCGAGAAACGATGTCCATGCGCGAAACATTCATAGAATAAATAAGAGTGTTTTGATATTTTTTTGATTGAACACGGCGAAATATCCGTAAATGTTTATAAATAAAAAAATCACCCCTTACTGTTTGTTTCCGGCAAAGTCTTTACAGTTTTACTCCATTGCTGCATTTGTTGCTGTTGTTTCTGTTGTAGGTGGTGGAAGGGGGGGGGCTCTACGCCAACTGTTTTACTGAACAGGTGCACCTGTTCAAGCCAGTTAGGTTAGTGAATGAGTAGATAGTCGAACGTGTCAGCTCTTCACAAATGAGACCAGACGATACTTAGACGACTGGAAAACAAGGCATTTGACCTTTCGCCTCTGCATAACTCGGTTTCTACCTTACGCATACCTCCCGGGTTGCCAGTCGTCTCGGCGGATGTGTCAGCGCGCAGTAAACGTAATTTAACACCGCGAGCAAGAGGGGGCTTTTCCGGAGTAACACCTGTTTTGTTTTCATTGTTCCGATCCAAACCCAGCCGCTGGAAATGAGGGAAACTTTGAGACGCCCGTCCCCAAAGCCACGATTTTGAAATAGAAGCCAATTTGCACGTGAAAACCAGCTGGTGTGTGTGCTGGAGGTGTGTGATGCACTTCGCAAGAGCACTTCGCAGGCCGTGCAGATTTCTGCAGGTTTATCAGTGGGGTTCTGACTTGCGGGTGGGGGGAGGAGGGGGGAGAGCGGAGGGGGCAAGAGGGGTGGGTGAGTGAAAAGCAGAGATAGGATGGGGATAAAAGCCATGTTGTTCAGTTTGAGCAGGGTCAGAATGTACATAATAATAGGTGGGGACGATCGAAATCCTTCCCCTACCCACTCTCTCGCTCTGTCACACACACACACTCCCTCTGTCTGTCTCTCACGCACCCTTCTATCTGTACCCTTTGTTCTCACCCCTTCTTCTCACCACCCCACCCTATCCTCCATCCAAGGTACACATCAGCGAGATTTTTTAAAAAATTACTTGTTCCATTTATTGTATTGGTTTAAAAAATTTCATTGCCTTCAGTGGGTTCTAAAATTAGAGGCATTGATATAACTTGTTCTGATACTGCAGTAACTGCTGAAACAAGATCAACTATTAAGTTGATTTAAGGTTAGTGGAAGGAAAAAGAATGGAAAGAAAAAGAATTGAGTTGGTAGGGGTACTCTATGCATGTGCGAGTGTCTGTGGTCTGCATAGTTCTCGGCAGCATAGAAAAATCTAAATTTTTTGTCGGGAAAAAAACTCAGCAGAAAGAACGTTTCGCGACAAAATACTCTGGCAGGGTGGGCATCTTCTGACAGAAGTATGTTCTGAGCGAAGGAAGAATTTTTTTGGCGGAACCTAGCCAGTGGTGTAGAGACGACTCGGAATGGAGCCGTGAGAATGTATAAATTCCAGGTAAGGCGAATCATTATGATGCAGTTAATCGTTACGCGGTCGTGTTTACTCCCAGTCAAGGCTGATGGGACATGTTGCGAATGTGTACGTGGGGTTTGTTCTTTCTTAAAATCAACCAACACGTGGGACTTTTTTTTTGGAATTGCTATAGAATCTGTTCCGTCCAGTCTCCCTGTAGGACTGTAGCACCTGAGCGGCCTGTACGTTCAATTTTTGTCTTCGCGTCTACAGCAGGTAGACAGCAGGTGCCAACAGCCGTGAATTCTCGGGGACACAATCTTAAACCAAATCTCGAAACTTGCTCGGACTGATATCATTCCTGCCACGTAAGTAGAGAGCTTATTAACGCTTTTTATTTCCACAGCCCTGTCCCAAGTGATATACGGTGATATACGGTCCCTTTGAATGCGAACGGTCCAACGGAAATCCGATCTAATGGCGTTGAGCAGTCGCGTTCTTGATGCCGCTAGGTTTTGCCTGTCCTCGTATTGTTCCGTACTCGTTTACCGTGTCTGCTGCGCATGCCCAGCTTGGATTTCCGACCAGAAACACGATGCATTGAGAGGTGCATAAAACCAGTCCTTGTTTTGGGGATCTACTCCCCACTCCCTCCCCCCACCTTTAATTGTTGTCTGCCAGCCGCAGCGACCTCTAGACGGAAGGGATTACACTGTATACTCCGCTCCTTACTGAGTGGAAATTGAAACGAGTTACCGGGTTTTTCTCCAGTTCGTTCGTTCTTTCTTTCTTTTTGGCATTTTGTCGCTCGGTTCACAAGTCTTTCTTTATTTTGCAGAGACCAGAGATTTACAAAAAATACACGCGGCAAAGAGCCATTCCAAGATACTGTTGCTGCTTGTTTGAAACGCGGATTTAAGCTCGTCCATAATTTCCATTTGCGGGTTTTCCAGTGTATGAAACGCACGGCTTAATGAATACGTCACATTTTTAACGCAGTTAAAAGGGACACCGTAGAAGTAGTATTTTTGCACGCCATATTTTTAGGCGTTTAGCTGTGTTAGTGTGTATTGAAACACTAATATGCACGTCACACTTCTTTCTGCTTCTAGAAAAAGGACGGGCAGATCCGAGTCGTTGGTTTCTAGCGCCTTAGGTCACAATACGTCACCCATTTGGAAGGAACCATGCGGGGCGGGTCATCGGGGTATAGACTGGTTTTAATTTCGATTGCATTTGAAACAGAACGCGGTGTCTAAGTCACATTTATCCGCATCGCGTGGCCTTTAATAACTGGATACACCTTCTTATCACGGGCTCGTTCAGTGCGGACAAACAACGCGTCTAAAAACACAAGGATAACGACAGGCAGTCACGTGAATATCTAGTCATCCATTTTCCTGCTATGGTAGAAATATCTTCAGTGACGTGCATTTGGTTCTCTTTCTGACCGAGATCGTTTTACAGATTTAAAAAAAATTCAATGAAGTGTATCGTTTCAATGAACGTATATAAAAAAATGTCTGCTCCTTGGAGTCAAATGGCGTAAGCGAGTCTTCAGCATACGAGTGTTTTGTGTTCTGCTATAGCTTATACATGACTTCCCCACAACAAAAGAACGCATTCACTGACTTTTTTTCGAATTACATATTCTGAAATAGAACAATCCCACGACAGATTACCTCACATCGCTTACTTCGCAGCTTCGCGCATGTCCCTGACCATCAATAGAGGAAGGAGCGATAAAATAAAGCATGAGAAACTATCAAAGGTTCCCAGTCAAATTGCAGCATTACAATTACAGACCTTGACTTTTGTCAGCGACTACCAAGTAGGTTGGTTGGATATTTGAGAGAACATTGCTTCCGGCTCGCGGTGATTTCGCATTATGAGGGAAGGGGTCCTATTACTAAGCAAGGCACTGACAGAGTCACCAGACTGATGGCTGTAGAAGATGGTCAGTGCGGACAGGCAGTTTAATGTGTGGGGAGACAGCTGAGTGGAGTCTGCATAATGTATAACTCCAGGAAATAATCCTTGTAATCCTTGGCCACACCAGGATTCGAACCAACACCCTTCCAGCTGCTAGTCCGAAGCTCTGCCCACTGAGTTTTCCATCTCGCTTCCCCAACAAGTGGGGTGCTATTGTTTGCAGGAAAAACGAACACCCGATCAAACGATCGACTCAGGTGGACGAAAACACTTGTTTTGTATGACCAGGTGGGACAAGATTCACCAAAGCAGGACACACATTTAGTTTCAAAAATAGGCTTTATTGCTCTGATAAATTATATTTTCTTTTTTTGGTCTCTTTCGTAATTTCCTCGCACGAGTTACCGAATCTTGCAACCGTCTTTTTTATAGTGAAATGTTTAGCCTCCAAATAAATTTCAAATCTGAATATCTTCCAGTGAAACCCGTTGGCGCAACTTTTTTCCCAGTCAACTGAAACTCTCGATTATTCCCCGACACTGCCGCGTTGAGCTCATGAATATTGATGGAATATTTCACTGAGCGGTTAATTCAGACAAAATTGGTTTCAGCCGTACAATTCAAGGCATGCATAGACGTTCAGCCATAATGCCTGCTTAAAATATAAGCATGCAATGCGCCTTTCGTACCGACGGGGAAAAAAGTTCCCCCACAAAGGGGGCTGACACACGTATAATGGGCCAAGTATGAGGAGTGGTAAAATTTCCACCCCCGCCATTTTTTCCCAGACATGCTCACGCAGCGGGCAATGTTGCAGTCTGCACGCGAGGATATATTACTGTATCACGCGATTGGTCGCTTTCGCTCGTAACGACAGACCACCTGCTGAGGTATGTGTGTGTGTGTGTGTGTGTGGGGGGGTATGCTAGTCAGGACAACAAGCGAAAAATGACGTGGGGGGTGCTTGTGATAAACTGACGGGAAGAGGGGAGGACTTCTCCACGGCAACCCGCAGACTTGAGGGCGGGGAACGGGAAAAGTGGTGCGAGGAGCGGTTAACAAAGCAACTAACTTTAGGTACTGACGACAGTAAACTTCACTGTCTTGTCACTAACAGAAATAAGTTATTATTAGCAGTGACGTAAGTAAATAATGGAGTGTACCCATTGTTTTTGGAAACACGACGGGTTGACTACTGTCGTTGAAATAATTGAGATTCTCATTTCATTTGCCCTTTACGTGTGTCAGGCAAGTACAGCCAGCCTCCTTAAGAGAAACTAAAGTTTTTAAATACTGCACCTAACATTATAGGGGCCGTGGGTTTTGCTTTCGACGCTGCAGAAACTCGAGTTTAGTAGAATCGAGATTGTCTTTCTTTTAAGCAGGCTCCCCTCTTCCCCTTAATTTTTCTGTTTGCTTTTTCATTGCTGTTGTCTTGACCTCGTCATTGCAACTGGATGACGTATTGTCTAGAAATAGGTCGGGATGGGTGCTATTAATAGACAGCGTTTCTAGCACCGTCCCAGCAGGACTGTTTCCCATGTGTTTCGTACTGTGGTTTCTGTCCAAGCAATTTCCTCGCTGCGCGGTTCACGTCATTTCTGTGACGCAGCTGATCCAGAAAATTATAGACGGCATTTCATGTAACTATAAGAGAAATTCGCTCAGATTACTTACTTTTTTAAAAACTAAATAGAATATTCCAGTGCTTGATGGCTGTGTGTTTGGGTGCGTGCGCGCGTGTACGCCCGTGTGAGCTCACGCTTGAGTGCATGTGTCTAGGTGCGTATGTGTACATGCGTCACAAAGAAGCTCGTGTGTTGGATGTTCTTGGAAAAAGGCTTTACCTTTGTAAAATGGTAGGACACGAGCTAGTTTCCCCTTAATAGAAACTTGTACATGTTACAAATTTAGCCACGTGACAGTGGCTGTCAGGCAGACATCACCGAATAGAGTCTGCATTTATTTTTAAAGGGTAAACAACAGAACCTGTATTCATGACCAGCAGTTATTTAACTGACGCTAAACTTGACCAGTGTTGGTTAGGGAACCCATTGTTAACATTTAACCGTTGGTTTTAGTTACTGCTAATTTTCATGCGTGTTTTGTATTGTTTATTCTGTAAGCGCTTGAGCTCTCACGATAAGTTGAAATTATTTTAATTTTTATTTATGTATTGTCCAGGGGACCTGGTACTGCCCGGGCTTTTTTCTTTGGACAAGGAGCTTGAAAAGTCACAATTCTGTTAAGCCGATCAACGCCTAGAAGCGATGATCTTAAACCTTACCTCGCTCCCCCAACCCCTTCTGTAACCCCCAACCTGCCCCTCTACTAACTGTCCACCCCTAACCCATACCCCTTCCTTAACCCCACCCTTAACCTCTACCCTTCCCTAATCCCCACCCTACTCCTCCTCCCCCTGGAAACAGTCTCGGCCCCCTCCACGAGAAAGACAGTCCGGATATAGAGCTCGCTATTTGATTAGCTACACACAACGGTGGCTTTTGACTTGTCAAGCGAGGGAAGGGAAAGTACTCTTCGTACGAAAGGGAACTTTGGTGATCTCCCTCGAACGCCGTGTACACATGTTAACGACTTAGTCATAATTATTATTTGATTTATATATATATATATATAGGTACATGGTCTAAAGATGGCCTATGACCATCTGTGGGTGAAAAGGAATCGGCGTGCCGAATTTGAAATGGAGCGGTTCAGGCGTGCGGTTTTGTATCTTACACACACACACACACACAAGATCGGCTTTATATATTCCACGCTGTCCAACACGAAACAAAATGATCGCCGCCCTGTTTAACAGTCGGTTAATAACGTAAATAATGGTGCTTAGTGGACATCAGTTAACTCCAGAAGACGTCAATGAATGCCAATTTTACCCATTACCTCAACGCGCTTTCTCTTCGATCATTTCTTCCTCTTTTGTCTTTGTAGAGATTTTTCTCACAGCTCAGAGGCGTGACAGCTAAACAGGGTCGACCAGACGACACGTGTTGCCCGATGTTTAGGTTTCAGCATTTCGTTAAGACTTCAAAAACTGCGCAGACGGCAGCCGAACCTGTCTACCGCCGAGGAGAAAGGCAACACAGATAACGCGATCTTTTCCCCCTTTGCCTGCGTGTCGTAAATCTCTTTTGAGAAATATTTCAGGCATTCACACATTCTGTCGCCAAGATCAGTCCCCTGCACTGTTATCACCTGCTCACGCCCAATTTTATCGTGCTGAGAAGTTTTGTTTAATGGCCTGACACGGCTGCGATAATAAGCTGCTCGGAGACGTGGAGTAAATCATTGTTGGAAGGACTCCTGTGAACGCGCTTGCACTTTGGCAACACACCGACACGAGTGTAAACGAGGCACTTAATAAACAAATGGACAAATCGGTCAGCAGTCGAGTTCATGAAAGGTTTGT
Source organism: Lanistes nyassanus (assembly GCA_004794575.1). Taxonomy (NCBI): domain Eukaryota; kingdom Metazoa; phylum Mollusca; class Gastropoda; order Architaenioglossa; family Ampullariidae; genus Lanistes; species Lanistes nyassanus. The sequence continues at coordinate 344,399 of SMGT01013568.1, forward strand.
GTGAGGGGGGTTAGGTGGGGTAAAGAGTGAAGGGTATGACACTTTACCGAGGTAGTATTTAGGCTCAAAACAAAGTGTGGGTATGCAGTACCTTCAACATCATGTAGACATTAAAACTGCAAAAAACAATGGTAATACGTTATAAATAAACTCGTCCAAATATACAACCATTGAGACACTGTTGTTTAAACTCAAGCATGCCAGAACAATCTCATTATACGATCTGTAAAAGTCAGTGAAAGTACAGCTATAAAATATAGAAAAAACTGACAGCGTGCCGGAAATATGAACTGAGAACAATATGATTTATTAATTAGCATTCTAGCAGGGTTTTCCTCTTTTTAATGCATCAGAAGCAAACGAGACAATATATGACACAGACTGCGTGTTGTTGTCGGTAACGCAACATGAAAAAGCGAAAGGATTTTCACGGATATCTCTTGCACAGACCAATTGTTCAGTTTCAACAACATCGGAACGAAAAGGCCCATTCAAAAGCTCTCCTGTTACACGCGCGCGCGCACGCACGCACGCATGCACAGAGAGAGAGTTTAGGGGAGGGACCTAAGGAGATGGACCTGTCTGGTTCGTTAAACTCCACCACAACACCTATTGGTTTTAAATTACTTCTGCAGAGTCAGTGGCGTGACACAGCCTCATAATTATTCTTGGCGGATGAGACAAGCATTAGCCCAGTGAACCCCGTAAGGCGCCTGGTCTAGACAACATTATCACAAACTTTCCGCGTGACAGCGACGACAAGCGAGTGGAAAGTAAACTGTCTCGGTGATGAAAGGTCTTCGTAACGCAAGCTGCCTGCTTCCGCCCTCGACTAATAATTGCCCTTTAAACACCTCAATTAAAATTAACGGGCACTCGAGTCGCTTGAAATTAAAACAACCATCTGTCACACCTGTTGACGTCCACAGTTAAAACCTGCAACTGTCAAAAGCTGAGGTCTTAAATAAAGCCTATGGCAATTTGTATGTATAGAAAATTGTGTAAGTCTGCAATAAACGAAGGGTTTCATTTATGTACGCGAACGGAAGTTTGATTCGGTTTGTTTACAGAAAGGGTTTGGCTTTAGGCAGGAAAAAGGGGAGGGGAGAGAACTAGCCGACAAAATCAACAATCTGTGAATTTTTTATGCTGAGTAGAGCTGCTTTCTTTGTTCAGCTGCGCGTTATCCCAAAACTCCGGTGTTATAAATTCCGTTCACATCGGGATCCAGCTTATGAGAGCCCCGTCTGCGTACAAGCAATTCCCACTGACTTCGGGCACGCATTCGCGGAGTGTCAAGTGCGCTGCGCATGCGCATGCCGGTTGCTAACCAAACAGATATAGGTCAAACCGTGACCTCTACACAGTGTCACTTATAGTTACAGCGAAGACACGAATCCGTAGTGATCGGTAGCTGAGTGGTAAAGTAATTGGGTTTCACTGTTAAAAAGTCTCAGGTTCGATACCATTTTTAGTTTACGATTATTTTTTTTTTGGCATGCGTGTCCCAAGTTGCTGGGCCGACTGCATTTGGTAGACGCCACAGGGACCGATCGACAACATAACATATATAACATATATAAGCAAAACAAAAACAAAAGCAAAAAACAAACAACCAAAAAAGTGTGCTTCCAAGTAAAATCCCGTATAGGGCCCACAGAGCGCAAACAACTTAATTGTCCGTAGCGTCAAATACAATGACCCCAGACGGTCATTTGAGACTGGGTTGTGTCTTTCATATCTTTCGAAGTTTGACATAGTCGTAAAATTGTGTTTCTTTCTTTTTTTCTTTCTTTCTTTGAGTGTTGTCGTCTCCAATTCGTTGTGTAGCCTTTGCATGGTATGGGTGTGTTCTAAAGACGCCGTCAGAGTCCTGGGTTGGCTTGCATGAGCGTTATATCCTGTTTCTTCGTAAAGATGCGCGTAAAATACACAGAGTGAATGAGCCTTACGATTGCTTTTAGGACCAGAGGAGCAGCTACAAACCCTCATGCAAGCCAGCCCTGGTCTCGCTACATACGTAGCCGGTGCATATCGAGCTGCTGGAGTCCTTTGCATGTCACTGTGGTAGCTGAGATACAGTTGCGCTGCAGCTACACAATATGCCCACGTTCTTCACAAATACGACATGCGCTCCGATCAGGAAGCCGTTGTTAACTGCGCGCACGCGTGCATGCGCATTTATGCACGCGGGGGTGCGTGGGGGGCACACAAGAAACCTTTGATCCACTCCGTCGTTGTTACATCCCCCCAACTCACTCCCTCCTGTCACAACTTCCGTTCCCAGCGTGAATCAATCCCCTTTTGTCTTTCCTTACTCAGAACCGCATATTCACCAGCCCTCCGTCTCGTTCCCACCGATCCATGTCCCCCCTCCCCACCCACCCACACCAGCTCTTGCCGCACCTGTCGCTCAGATTCGCAGGTTGTCGCTGGCGTGCCTTCCTGGCTTACCCCTCTTAATGCCCGCCGTTGTCATCTTAAATCGTAGTCGTCGTCATCAGACCTTGGCGTACCTGGCAGGAGTCTCTGGCGCGAGGGTCGGCGAACAGAAGTCCGTTTGTTCCCGTCACAAACGGGTTCAGGCGATGCCATGTTTACGTCATTAGGCTCTCGGGGGTTCTCGCCTGTCTCCGAAGGCGGGCGCGGTATTTTGTGACGCCGCTGTAGCCACGTGACTTGTTGACTCGACTGCCTACATTCCTGCTCATGCAAGCCAGCCCTCGCTGTTCGTACGTAAGGGTGCACGTAAAATACACAGAGCGAACGGGCCTTTCGACTGTGCTTATGACGGGAACGCGCTTACAACCCAACCCTGTTTCTTACAGGTGCATCGATTTCCATATGTGGGCAGAATTCCTATGTTTTTTTTTTATTCCTTGCTTTGTTTGCAATGCCAGTATAATATGACAGTACAGTTAGTGTCAGTGGTTCTTACTTGTTTGCAATACTGCGTTACAAAGTGGGCAGAAGGTTTTTCTTAAATGCATGCGTGAAACTTTCTAGGAAACAGCGAGGCGTGAGACGTAGGGACGGGGAAAACAAAAACCAAACGAAAAACTTTGTCTCTTGTAATATATATAATTATACACACATATGTACACATAACGATAAAAATTTGCTTTCTGTTTCAGGATGGTGATCAAAGTGACCCTATTTTGAAGTATGATATTCAGACGTGTCAGCGTCACAACGTCTGCAAATGGGTAAGAATAACTTCATGTATGTGCTACGGATAATGGGACAATAGAGGGGTAAAATTATTACGTTGTTGGATATTATTTTCTGTATTAATTTGGGTATTACTTTTCAAACCTTGTATGACTGCATTAATCTAGCTTACATTCAGTTCATATAAGCAAAAAAACTTATATGCAGTAAGCAGCATCGTTGGATTTTTTTCCAGTGCCTTTACGTTTGTGAGAGACCAGAAGAGCGATACACAGATTCCGAAGGCTGCCTGCACGACTGCAGGGTATGTAATTTTTTAAACAGAAATAACGTCATAATGTCATCCTGAGACTGCAGCTTGGGGATAAACACGTTGCACCCACAGACCCCCACCCTTGCAAGCAACCGCGTACAGACACACGCACGGTGCGGGTGCACGCACGCGTGGGTACCCATACAGATGGAAGATTTCAATTTTCAAACAAAGTTTAAGCAAGTTGTTTGTTGTGTATTGCAAACAAAGTTTCAGCAAGTTGTTTGTTGTGTATTGCAAACAAAGTTTCAGCAAGTTGTTTGTTGTGT
>SMGT01013568.1:348197-364735 GCA_004794575.1 Lanistes nyassanus
TTTGTTGTGTATTGCAAACAAAGTTTCAGCGAGTTGTTTGTTGTGTATTGCAAACAAAGTTTCAGCAAGTTGTTTGTTGTGTGTTGCAAACAAAGTTTCAGCAAGTTGTTTGTTGTGTATTGCAAACAAAGTTTCAGCAAGTTGTTTGTTGTGTATTGCAAACAAAGTTTCATCAAGTTGTTTGTTGTGTATTGCAAACAAAGTTTCACCAAGTTGTTTGTTGTGTATTGCAAACAAAGTTTCAGCAAGTTGTTTGTTGTGTATTGCTTGCTGTCAACCATTATAGTCAGCAAAGGGGGAGTAAGGGCAAAGCTTCAATGGCCAGCCATATGAACAGGTGCCACATACAGAGAAAGTACGTGTACTGGACACGGGATCCCAATTAACCCACGACAGTCGAGAGACGCTGGCAAACACCCATGTCCGCTAGGCAACGGTTCGCTCCCAAACAAACTTTCAGCAGAGCATGAAAATAAGGGACTTTAATACGCTTTGTCTAAGACGATAAGTTTAGCGGGGAACTGACTGAAGTTAGCGAACCTTCCCAGTCTTTAACAGCTGGACAGCTGTGATGTGCACTGACCTGTCTGACGCAAACGAACCTCCCCCGTCTTTAACAGCTGGACAGCTGTGATGTGCACTGACCTGTCTGACGCAAACGAACCTCCCCCGTCTTTAACAGCTGGACAGCTGTGATGTGCACTGACCTGTCTGACGCAAACGAACCTCGCCTGTCTTCAACAGGCCACACGGACGAACAGCAGAAGTGCCGGGCGACAAGCTTGTCTCGACGCCTGCACCTTTCTGGCCCTGAACGGAAGCTCCAAGACCGGAAGTTGCCCTGCGCCAGACACCCTGACGGGGTTCGAATCCGCCTGTGTCGAGAGTTGCCAAAGCGACCCCGAATGTCCCAACGCTCAGAAATGCTGCGACAACGGCTGCGGTATGGTGTGCACGGAACCACGTGACCCGGAAGGTGAGGAGGGTGCCGGGGTGGGAGAGAGGGTGTGAACGATCGTCACTTCGTGCATCATCATCATCATCATCATCGTCATCGTCGTCATCATCTTGTTTTGTTTTCTGCTATGTCCATGAGACATCTTCTTTGTAAACATCTCCTCTTCCCTCCCATCTGGGTTTTGTTTTGAAAAATCTTCAAAGAAATTAATTCCTTTTGTGGTTTTCTTTGTCTTCTGTTCTTGTTGTCTTTCTTGCGTCCTTTTCTTGTATATTTACATTAAAAATATTAGTAAGGCGTTGTTTGTGTGTGTCACTGCTGAAGCCAGAAGGCTTCGTATAGTTGTCTTGCAGAGTTGTTCTTGGTTACTGTGCGTTCCTCTGCGTTGCGATAGCCACAAAATCCGTCACTGTACGGCCCAAAATGTTGCAGTACTGCAGTCACATAACTTGACTCGCGGATGTTGCAAAGCTGCAGTCAGACGACCTGGTGCTGTTTGTTGCAGTACTGCAGTCACATAACTTGACTCGCGGATGTTGCAAAGATGCAGTCAGACGATTGGCTGTTGTTTTTGCAGTACTGCCGGAAGTGCCGACCAACGTCACGTTCAAGTCATTGGAGAACGGCGGTGTGCTGGTACGCTGGGACCACGTGGTCGGGTCACGTGACAGCGAGGTTCTGGGACCCGTGGTCTACATCCTGCGCTGGTGGTGCCCCTACACGTCTGGAGCTGTAACCACTATCGTGAGTTTCCTTAGCTACACGCGCGCGCGCGTGCCACCATGTTTAAAATTGCTGGCGGACGTGCCAGTGTGCAAGATGTGGCAGATGAATGGACTTTCTCAGTTTTATTTCGTTTAGCTATTAGAACGGCGTACACTGAACGCAAACAGAAAACAATCACTTGTGTTTCTTGTTTTTCAGTCAAGTTAGAAAAGACCGTTGGAAAATGCAAGGAACATTCCTTTTTTTGAACTTACTTGAGAAAAGGAGGTAGACGCAAGAAGCATTCCTTTCTAGTTGTTTCCTTTGAGATAATGACGAAAAATGGAGGAAGCAATTATGAGGGGAAGAGGAAATTGAGACGCAAAATCTCTGTCAGTCCATGGACTGCAATGTTCACATATTATACAGCATGTTACAATTCTCGGAAAGTCGTACACAAATATAGACTAACTTTTAATTATATTTAGTACGTTTCTCAGCTGTAACGTAGTATCGACTTTTAAAAAAAATACTCAACCCATCTTACCCCAGAGAAGTAGCGGGGGGAGGGGGGTATTATTGACGCTGATCTTATGGCCTGTATCAGAGCCCCATTAACGCCACCGTATTGTTGATCGCCGTGAATGGGGAAAGTAGTCTCACATCACGTGATTTCTGCTGCAAACGCGGCTCCGCCAGAGCGGAATAATCCAGTCCCGGTATACATGAATGCACCCCCCTGCTGGCAGTGCTGGGGGCGGTCTCTTGTTAGGCTTGTTGTGTGGAAGCCCGCTCGATTAAAGATTGAAGATGGCTTGTTCATCGACAGGACCCGGCCTGTTATAAGTTCGAGGAGCGCGTCTGTAGACTTCCCCTCTCCTCATTCCTTTCATTCCTTTCATTCCCCCCCCCCCCAAAAAAAAAAACTTACTCCTTCGCGTTTCTTTCTTTCTATTCGTGTCTCTGCATCCTTTTATCTAGCTGCAGTTTGTTTTTGTCTCCAAGGCTATTTTCGTATACCCACGCGCGAACGTACTATATTCTTGGTGAACCAAAGCAGGTCTTGCGCACCCATGCTTTATACCAGTCAGCGTGAAACTGGTATGAATGTTGGTGAATGTTAATACAGATACCTGTAACAGGATACAAACAATGGTGGTGGTGCAGAAAGAGGAACAGGATGCATTTATTTATTGTAATGTAAACACTCGGACAAACATTCTTACAGGAAACCAATCCTTCTTCCCGCTTTTGCAAAGATTGAGGCGAAAACGTGCACACTGAACACTGGCGCACAACACTATTGTTTCTGCTGACGAAAAATTACACAGGGAAGCTCTCCACTCGCGCGCGAGCGCGCGTGCACACAGACACACGGACCGAAACACGCACACCTATTTCTGCTGCAGACCCATTACACGAGAAGCCACTCCACGCATACATGCTTAAAAAAATTGTTGGCGATCAGGTGGATGTATTCTTCATTTCGACTTACAGACCGACCAAACACGGAAGCGACTGAAAGGCTACCCAGCGGGTATCTACCCGGGTGCGAAGTGTCACTTCATGGTGGCATCAGTTAACATCCACGGCTCCCTGGGTTTCTCCAAAGTGTCGCCATACATCAAGAGTAAGTAGTCTTTAACGAGGCGCTCAGGACGTGACGGATATGACGCTAACTGCCAGCCAGGGAGACAACTGGCCCAGACTCCAGCGTCGAACATTTCACACTGACTTGAATAATCGCCTGGATGTTGCTGGTCTTTTATGAGCCTGCTGATTTTTTTTACTTGTTTTCTGCCTATCACCTTTCTTCTGTCAGTCTTCCATTGCTTTTTCCATTTCTCTTGTCTTCCCTCTCTCCATTTCCTTTATTCTAAACAGCTGTCGTTACCGGCCCTTCCCCTGTGTTTTCTCGTGTTTTCTTGCGTTTTCCCTCTATTCCGCTTTCTCTGTTGTGTATTCCCTACTTTCTGTCTATCCCAATCCCCTCCTTCACTCTAACTTCCTGCCAATAAATCTGGGTGAGCTCGACTTGCCGTCGGCTACGAAATGCGATCGACCTGAAAGAGCAGCACATTGTCACGCCCTGATTGATCGCATGAGCTCATCCTTTCCTTGCATCCCTCGGCACCCGGCACCGAGGTTGTAAAATTTAATGGTGCGAGAAATGTGTGTACAACCTTGTTTTCTTACAGCGGTTCCTATCTTCTGGTCTGTTTCAAGTTCTTTATTTCTTTCTTTCTTGTTCGTCATATCGTTCTCTTTTTATGTTTTCTTTGTTTGGTGTTCTTTCTTTCTTTCGCCAGTTCATAAAAGTTCTTCTCGCAGACCCATGCTTGCTGATGCTGTGTCTACGGTGTCAAGTTCCGGAGTTCTCTTTTTTTCCTCAGTTCCTTCCTCTCTCTTTTTCTCTCTCCTTTCCACGCGCTTTTTGTTTTGTATTCCGCCCTGTCTTTCTAATTCTTCCTCGCTTACCTTTGATCAACTTTTCTCTTCCTTTCTTTTAAAACTCTTTCTCTCTTCTTGCTCGTTTCCATATTCTCTCCATCTGTGTCCCTTCCTCTCTATATTTTCCGGTCCTCGTCTGTCTGCCTGCCTGCTTGTCTGTCTGCCTGTCTGCTTGTTTGTCTGCCTGCTTGCTTGTCTGTCTGCCTGCCTGCTTGTCTCTGTCTGCCTGCCTGCCTGCCTGCTTGTCTCTGTCTGTCTGTCTGCCTGCCTGCCTGTTTTTCTCTGTATGTCTGCCTGCCTGCTTGTCTGTCTGTCTGTCTGCCCGTCTGTCTGTCTGTCTGTCCTCTCTGTGTGGTTTTTTTTATTTTCCTCCCCCGCTACCCCTTACGTTCTGTTTTCATTGTGCTCCGTTCTCCAGAATTCTTGGCACCATCGCCACCAGAACAGCTGGAGGAAGCCAGTAACACAGTGAAAGACGGGAAGGTGGACGTGAAAATCCAGTGGCAGCCGCCGCTCTACTCAGACGGACTGGCGATACAGAAGTACGAGGTGAGCAAAACCAGGACCCAGGTACGCACGCACGCGAACACGTCGACAACCCGCTAATACATGCGCCACCACGGATCCATCCCCACATGGAACCGGCCCCCGTTCTTCCGCGAGACAAAATAGATCTCACATGCTGGTAGGAGGGTTTTAAAAAATGTCTAAATATGGGTAAAATTCACGTGCACAGTCCGAACATGTCATATCGACCTTTTCTGGGATCAAACACATATTTGTGTGTCGCGACAACTCCGTTGTCGATAGACAGGTGGGTCTGTCCACTCGGCGTTCGGAACAGCTTTGATGTGAGCTGTATTGGCGGCGTCCACCACTTCTGTTACAGTGCTATTGTAGGCTGTGAATGCAGTGGAGTATAAGGGGGGTGGGTGGGTTGGGGGGAGATAGTACGTCACTGTCGAGCGATGCAGACCACTCGTTCGTCACTTAGCAGAGGTGTTGCTTTTGAGGACGCGGGCTATGAGTCATCAAGCGCCAACAACAGGTCCACTTGACGTCCTTCGTCTGAGCTCACCTTTGGACCCAGGAGAGAGGTAGCGCTCAGATCACCTGTCCATTTTAAGCATGGTTTACACGTCTGGACTAAGTCGTTTGAAAGCAGTCGTTAAAGAACTTATCCCCCTATAGCTTCCTTGGGGAATGTCTCACCAACAGCTTTCCCCGTCCTGTGATTTGAGAAAAAAGTAATGTGTTCGTGATGAATCAACAACCAAGAATTATTACAGATGGCAGGATTGGTTGCTTCTGACTGCACGAACTGAGCGTAGGGAGCTTGAAAAAGCTATTTAAAAAAACTGGAGCCAATCAGAATACAGTCTACGTGTGCGTGCATTTGTGTTTGTGTGTGTGTGTGTGTGTGTCGTAGATGGCGAAATTGTGGAAACAAGGTTATAGAAGGCGAAAATGTGAATGATGCACACAAGTAGAAAATCTACGTATAGAAAAAAACTGTCACCTCGCACCAAGAATTCAGTATTCCTGAAAACGTAAACAGCTGATCGCGAGAATTCCCGCTTCACTTCGGGAGTAACAGCGTAAAGTATTTTGGGTCGAGGGTTTTAAATAGACTGCCCTTGCTACCACAGCAGTTCCTCTTAATGAGGCCCAGCACAATTTACCTGTCTTTGCCGCACTGGAAACGGAGAATTTCCAGCAGTGAAATTGTGTCACCTATAGGCGGAATAAATGATCGCATGCCTGAATCACCCTGATGACAAGACGACCAGTTTGAAGTCGGAAATTCCTATAGCCAAACCTCAAAGGGGCTTAATCACTGCTAACTTCCCCAAAGCCACCTCCGGAATCCTGCTATTCAACACCATCCTTTCCAGCATCCTGTTTTCGTGACTGTTTTCACTGGACTTAATCGAACCGCGTACCTGGCGTTATTAACAATGCGCATTCAGAACAACCAGTACTTTGCCAACTTATTATATATATCTGGCTTTGTTCTCCTAGACACCAAGACTGAGACCAATCCGTTTAAAACAAATTTCTTTCGTTTTCCTCCAACAGGTTTCCTGGAGCGACAGCCTTCCCCGGGCAAGTCCCAGCTACATGCGGCTTCACATGTACAAGAAACTCGTGCATGCAGTGAGTTACCTCCCTTGTTCTGTTAATAAGAGGGTCGAGTGTTCTATTTTAATAATGTTCTGCTCTTATTGGAGAAACCTTTTGGGAAAGGAAATACTTTTGTGCAAAATCCAAAGAGTTCTCGAATTCCGAGCTATTTTAAGCTGGTCTAAAACAAATGCCGGCTCAGCATTGAAATAACTATGCCTCATTATGGTTTTTTTTTTTAGTTCGTTACGTGCTTGGCCGGCCTTGGAAAGATCATAAAATATATCCTGTCAGAGCTGACAATTTTCCCGAAATCCATTGTCCCCGCAATCGGAGGCCTTAAAAAACAGTTTAACATTCGCTTTCGCTCACAACTGGGCTTGTCGGTGCTGGAGTAAAGAAGAAATGGATGGGCGTTTGTGGCTTGAGAACGTTGAAACCCCCACAGCGACCGTTTGGTCATAATTTGCATAGCCAATAAATCTTATTAGTCCTGTATGAAGACTAGTTTGTGCTCTTGGGATTAGCAATGCTTTAGCATATTATCTCGATGCTATTTCGTGGGGTTTCTTACGTTTTTAACTCGGAATGTATGGACGAAATTTAGTGTTATACTACGATAGACTTCATGTTTGTACATTTACAATTGCTGATTACTTATTGAGTGTTCTTGCCTCCTTAACAATTGCCATGTTTCATTTTCTTGATCTGACACCTTCATTACCATCATAAGATTTCTTTGTGTTCGTTCAGACTTAGTGTTGAAATCCTACGTTTATAGGGACTGTTTTCAGATTTTTTAGGTGGTAGGAGTTGGTCTCCGATGGTTTTAAGAGTGCGATCCTTTTTATAATTGTCTTCAGATTTAAGATAATTGTCTGTTTCTTTCGTTGTAGGCATGAGGATCTAAGCGAAAATTCTGTTGTATGCTCGTCAAGCTTTTTTCTGTTTGACAGGACCAGTTGAGCTTCACCTTGCATTCTCTGAGCCCTGGAACCATTTACTTTGTCCAGGTTCGTGTGTGTCTTTGTCGCTGGCAGTGCCTTGTGTTTGACTTGTAGTGAGACTAATGTTTGATCGCTGTCGTCGCCCTGTTTGACGTCGGGTAACAAGGGGTGTCACGCTGGTTTCAGACGATAGATGAACAGTTGGCTGGTTGGAGGGATGGAATCGTGCTACCTTGCTTGATTATTTGTTCCTTTGCATTCCTCTTCCTTTTGTCTAATTCTCGTTGTCTTTCTCCAAGTCACGCCCCAAAACAATCTCTATTACACACACACAACAACAACAACAACAACAACAACAACAACAACAACAACAAAGACGACGACAACAAATTCGTGCACGCACAAAAAAATAAACTTAGGTAAATATTCTGTTTTCATTCAAATTTTTGTTGCGTATCTGCAGATGTCTTATTTCTTCGAGGCAGAGCCAGCGTCAATAAAAATTTTATGGTCAAGGAGGCAATTCCAATTGCATTAGTACAAATTCTAAAGTTGTTACAACATTCAAATTATCTACGAGGTACCAAAGACCGAAAGATCTCGTTACCTAATCAGATATCGAACAAAAATTGATTCACGCCAAAAATTAAAGTACGGAATAGAGGGGCGGTGTCACTACAGATCTTCAAGGTTCTGAAGACAAGACCGAAGAAACTATGAGTTAAACTCAAACAAACAAACAAACACCTATACTGATAAAAAGTAATTGCGATATGACACAAATACCACAGAACATGTTTTCGATGTGAGAGGACCATTTCACACTCAGATGCCAGCGTTTCTTGTTTGAGATGACCCCCTTCCGGTTTCAGGTGCGAGCAGTCGTTGAGTGGAAGGGACGCAGGAAACGGGGCAAGCCGGCCTCCACCTACGTGGAAGTGTATTCGCCACCTCAGCAAGCAGGTGAGCTCCTACGTCACTTCCGTTCACGGTGACGTTTTAAATTATTAGTCGAAGGAAAGAAAGAATTTTTTTTTTTGCTTCTTTACGCGTAGAATCTCGCATCGTCCTTTTGCAAACGCAGCGACTGTTCCACTTTAACACCGTATAAAAACTACCTCAAGCGGCTACTTTTTGTAGTCGGCACCTCTGCAGGCAGGTGAATTTCCATTCCGAAGGGTGTTCACCCTTTGACAACCAGCTGTTTCAAAATAAGCAGTACCTAGAAACTTTTCCACAAGTCCAACAAAGGTCTTTGTAGTTTTATCGCTAGACAGTTTGCATGCAGCGCAGATAACAGCAGAGTGCATCATTTCGAATGTACTGAAATGGGGTGAAGAGTTGAAAACGAGGCTTGTCACTTTCTTCATTTCAGCTAAGGGTGGACTTGGAGAGTTTTCTGGCTACAGGGGAACAGAGAGCGACATCGAAATCCTGACCGTTAACCAGACTTACTTCCACAACAGCATCTTGAAGGCTTCTCTCAGCTGGAAGCTCAAGTCAGGTACATTTCTACTCAAATATTACTTCGTGTTTTTCCGACGATGGCAGACGTCACTTCTTCTGCTGTGTCATATTTCACAGTGGAGATACATCCTTCATCTGTTTTATAGTCACGTTCGATCACACTTGTGCAAATAAAGTTATTTCCCATGTTTTTGTCGGAACACCATCAAGACGTTGCGCTGCAATATAGCACGTCTACCTGGCGACGAAAGTCAGCAGGTTGGAGTGACAGCCCTTTGGTTTCAGAGTTGGCTTCTTTTATTTATGGTTGTCACGTGATCTGGCATGTAATCATTTCACCCAATAGACACTGTCCTCGTTACCAGATAATCTAGGATAATTAAACGTGCGGCACCTCGCTATGGGAACCTGTTGCTGCGAGTTTTTTTTCTTTGGTATGGCCTTGACTACCCCTACCTACCTCCTGGAATGTTATTTGTATACGACCTTTGACCTCTTGTCCAAAAGGCAAACGTGCTCGGAAGTATCTCATTTATTGGAAACCCCAGAGCTGCGCAATGTACGTGGAACACAGGAAGATGCAGAACAGAAAAGAAACCTCAGCGACATCGCACGTACGTATTAAGGGATTCAATTATTTTTTCCTGAGTCTGTTTGCAGGATGGCATGCTGTAGGTGTGTCGCACGCCCCATACAAAATACAAGTAATCTTGTCTCTTTCTTTTATGTTCAGCCACGCACTTTGCCGAAAATAAATGCTGATCATAGCATTATGCACTCTAGGATAAACGCATGTTTCACCGTTGGGTGATACATTCACGTTTAATAATAAAACGAAATGTGTAAGCCGCCAATTCTTACACAAGGATCGAAGACGCACGTATTCACTTGCACGCGCAAGCACAACGCAATGCCTGCAGACAATGCACGCTAGTACATGCAAACAATTCCCCCCACCCCTCCAAGTAAGTGGAGACGGGACAGGACAGGACGGGACAGGACAGGACAGGACGTCCGCTTCCACGATTTGTCAAACGTAAAATAAGTCTCGAATTTAAAATTGTAGGGTAGGAAAAGATCATGCTGTGACTTCAGGACAGTCATTTGCAGAAAATGGGGACTGATTATAACAGAGGATAAATGCATATTTCTTTATTGTGTGACACACGCACATTTCCTTTTTTGCGTAGTAAACATGATTTTTTGATGTTTGGCGGCACTGGACAAAAGAGGTAGGTATTTGGGCTTAACGCCGTGTCAGCAACAAAGGCTATATCACGGCCGTGGACAAAAGAGGCAGTGATCGGAACACGCTGACGGAAAAAGGTCATTTTCAACGGCATTGTTTCAGGACGAGGCGTTTAGTCTGTACAACCTGCAACCGGAGTGCGAGTACGCCGTGAGGATTCACCCAGTGAGCCATGAGGGACGCACCGGACCGCCCGTTGTGACTAGTTTTCAGACGCCTCCCTGCCACCTGATAGAGACAACTGATGGCGAGGAGCCCGTGTGTGAAGGTAACCGCTGCATTGTCTCTGCCTCTTCCTCGCTGCCTAAGAGTCTTAATCGTTTTACGTTCGGTATTTTGTAAACAACTGGATGGTGGCCCCTTACGCACAGGTACAAACATCCGGCTCCACCTGTTTCCTTCTGGCAACCTTTATGTGGCTGTCACGCCTTGACAGAGACCTCATAAGGGCCGACAGCCACTATGCAAATTCTAGGTCCAGCTACACCTTTCCGTCATTTGTTTGCCTTGTGTCACGTTCTTCCTTACGACCTCAGGGGTCGCTGAGGGCGCGGAAGCTAGTTCCTGAAGGTACAGCAATACCTGTCCGTCATCCCAGTTAGTGGTGTCACGTCATTGCCGTTTGATGGAGGACGTCCGTGATAGGCCTGTGTGAAGCTACAGCTAAACCTGTCATGCCTGCTTGGACCACTGAAGATACCTCGCTTTGTTCATTTGTTCTTTCTTCCTTCCTTTTTGTTTTTCTGTAATCTCTTCTCACTTCCTTCAAATCTTTCTCTCCAGTTGTCTCCTTTATTCCCTTTCAGCCGATGCCCTAATCTGTATTGCAAAACCGCGCCCCCGTCATCTCACTCGCTGATAAGCTTTAACTCGCTTCGATTTAGAGAGATGAAAACTTTCATGTGCACCCATCACAGATGTCCAAACACGGCCCTGTTATCCAAGGGAAGTAAATGAGTGTTGACAAGTTAACCGCTACTGCAATTACCTCCCTTGCCTAGATGCGCACGCCAGCGGTTTTGATCAAGATGCTGGTTCGTTAGTCTCCTAATGATGTGAAACGTGTGTAATCAGAACAACTGCTCACAGGTTGAACTGGATTTGCTCAACGACAATGGATTTTTTCCCCATGCTGACAGAATCCGAACTGATAGAGCAAGTGAAGGGGCTTCACACTGAGACAGATGCTTGCACCACGGTGGTCAGGTGGACACCTCTGCCTGCAGGAAGTGACGTCACTAACTATCTGGTGAAGTGGGGAGAGAGCAATAGCTCGCACTGGTCAGCTTCTACAGTTATCTACACTTCAGTTCCAGAACACGTTCTAGTCACATCTGTATGTGATTTTCCACCCAATTTAATCATTATTTTTCTGTTGCTATATTTACAAAAATTCACAGTAGGTGGAGTATAATAATACGATATTTTTATATCACCATGACGTTTATTTTTCGAAATTTGACTTTAGGGAAGGGAAGGCAGAGTTAGGCTGAGAGAGAGAGAAGGGGTTAGGACATAAACGTGCGTTTTTAGGATCTGTTGTTGGATCATAATTCATTCAAACTTTGCTTTTTAAAAACCATATTTCTATTTTATAGTTTTTTATACCATATATTTTGCTCACTTTATTAATATATTGTTTAAAAGCATTACCCTTAAGAGATGCACAATAGGTTGAGCATTCAGAAGTTAATGGCATTAATTTGTTTGGGTTATCAGCAACAAGCTTGGTCTCTGAACCTTCACACCCCACTCCCATCATCCTCCAACCTCTGAAAAATACATGTAAATAAACATTCCCAAGCAGTGAAGTCAGAAAAGAAAAACTGTACAATCCATGCACAAAAAAGTAACTTTTACATATTGTAGAATGATCACCCATTCTACATTGGCAGGTAGGATATTTCGGTTTAGCTATGAGGCCACACTATGAGGCCAGAGATCGAATCCTACCCAAGCCACACACTGCATGAGGGGTGACCATAAACGAATTTCTCAGCATTGAAATGACTAAAGAACTATTATTATACTACCAGTTGCGATCATTTGTCCCTCACTTGAAATCCATCTCTTTGTTCAATATTAGAATGAAACTGCCGTCACGCTGGGCCATCTGGAGTCGGGTGGCCGTTTCACAGTGCAGGTGATGGGCCAGTCATCTTTGGGCTTTTTGGGCCCACCAGCTGTACAGCACTTCACAGTCCCACAGAGCATGGATGGCTGTGCACAGTCTTATGGGGATACAGGTATCTGAGAAAATTGATCCCATAACACTGCAGTCAAAGGATGGTTATTGGAAAGAAAATTTGAGCATTTGCAGAGGGGTTTTTCTACAAAGTTCAAGTGTTTATTTATCAATAAAATCTAAACTTACTTCCCTTTTTTGTCGATTTTGGTCCTTAGTTTCCAATTAGCGCAGTTCTTAACATGAATTTTAATCGACAACATTTGTTTGTGTTTGGCCAATTTTCAACCTAATCAGATGAAGAAGGAGCATTCCAGTTAGACAGAATAAAATTGTATTGACCGATTTCCCAACTAATCAGGACCACGTTGTGTTTTAGTCAACTTGGCTAGCCCTGGATACATTTTTAGTCAGCATTACCTTTGTCACATCATCTGGCTGCACTTGTAGACAGTATGGAGTATTTGAGTTCTTTGAAAAGAAAGCTTACCTCACCAGCTTACTAATGTGACGTCATTACATCTACAGATTTTTTCTTGAAATGAATTATTGTATGTGGAGTAGATAATTTCATGAATATGTACATAATGTTCTATGGATTACCTGCCTAGTAATTTCCCACTCCCCAGCCGTATCCAAAATTATTAGCTTTAATACTTGACTGATAGGTACACAGGTGATCAACTTTCTACAGCTCAATCCTTCATTTTCTACTGTTCTGTCCTTTATTTCCTACAGTTTCTGTGAAAAGTGCCACCACGGTGCCAAACCCAGCCACAACGATGACTCCTTGGGTGTCCAACAGCACCAACGCAGGAGCAGCTAATCCACAGAGAGACTCGCACAATACTCTCGATGTAAACTTCACCCGTACAGACAATGATAGCAGCACCAGCAGTGACAGTACCGCAGGTGTCTCTGACACTGGTGACATCGGCACTGCAGCCACCACAGTGCGAAGTGGTGGTCAACGGAACGTCACCTCAACAAACAGCATAGACGAACAAGTCAAACGCACACACAACAGAGATGTCGTGAGAGAGCTCAGTTCCACTGTCCGGACAAGAACGCGTAGTTTCACAGAGACATCTACACGTGGACTGTTGACTCGCACAACACAGAAAAGGGCTGATGTCCCTTCAGGCAGCAAGGGAGATCATGTACAGGGCTCCAGTGTGTGCTTGGTGTTATGCCTTGTTATCGCCATGACATTCTCAGCCAAAGTTTTTGTACATACTACGTACCACACAGTATCGCATGTGTCATGGTGAGTTGTTGGAAGGTCTGTGGATGATGGAACTTCTCGTAATGAGTACCAAAACAATGTGGGAAAGAGTGAAAGAAAAAAGAATGGGAACAGAACAAAAAGGGAATGAAAGGGGGGAAAATGCAGTGAGAAACCCTGAAATGGTGTGAAAGAAGAAAGGTTCACCTTGGTTAAAATGAATAGAGAGAGAGAGATGAACGCTGCAAGGATGGGCAAGAAAGTGAAGCCAGAGAGTGAAAAGAACACAGGAAAATATGGTAAGGATGCACAACAGACTTTACTGTGACTCAAGTCCAAAGTGTACATACCAATTTTCATAGCGAAGTATACTGGACGGCTTCAGATTGTCGGTTCCCAGAAAAATGGTGGATATAGTTTATCCGTAACAGAAGATACATAATGCTTATGCACACCAAATATTCCAAAATGGCATGTACCAGTTTTGATATACAAACACGGGTTTAAATTGTCTTTAGTCTTTAGGAGACAGTAATTTTCTGGTGGATTTTCTGGTTATCATTTCTTTTTCTGCTTAGCAATTTTATTATCTTAATTTTGATTTGAGGAAATTACAAAAATATCTTTTAATACAAATGGCCTCCCATGCCCAAAAATGGTTGTAGAAATTGGAGTGTAATGTACGTACTCAGTGCTCCTCACAGGTACTGATTCACCAGGCTGCTCTTGATACAGTGAATACCTCCATGAACAAAAGTTCAATCTTATTAATGTTGACATTAAAAAAAACAAACATTTGTTGTGCATTTTAGAGTATAATTTGTACAGAAAGTGGATAAAACCAATGTCTTTTAATGACTGCCTCCACTAACTGCAGCATGCGATACTGGAATAGTTGCAGTGACTATAAAAAGAGTGTTAAGTGACGAACCTTTGTTGAGTGCAAAAAGGTGAATTAGTGGTATTTTTATAAGCGTGTCCAGATCAGCTAGGAGAAATAGGTTTGTAGTAAATATTTAGTTGAGATATGAGTAAATGCTTTTTGGTTTTATCTGTAATATAGCTTAGCTAAATAACTGACAAAAAGCAGGAAATGCTTGCAGTAAATATCAACGTCCAGAATAACGTGGTTGCACAGGCAAATTTTATGCAGACCAATGACATGACACCTTATGTTTTATTTTTCTCGAACTCCAAAATGGTTTTCAAAAATGTTAAGTACATGTATTACCAAAGATGTTTTTAACCTCATCACTTAAGAACTTTCCCATAATGTTAACTGTTACCATCACATGCATTCAAATCATTTCTTCATGTTAAAAACTCTGTTTAACTTTAACCTTGATGGGGCCTTCATTAATGGGAGCAGGAACAGGTGACTTCCTACAGTAAAAGGAAAGTATGCATCCAACACCAGCTGGGGGCAAATAAAATAAGGTTGCACATTTTCCCAGTGGCAGGCAAATATTTAAAGCTTTAGGGATGTTGCAAGGAGTTACATCTGTACACTGGATAAAGAATAAGTTAATAGCTTAAAGCAGAGTAATTCAGATGAATTAAGAATGGAAATTCTTTGCACAACATTTCGGAAAGTTTCCTCGTGACCTAATTGGTTAGAAGGCTTGTATTGTAGGATCATAGCAGAAGGTGAACTGTTCACTATTTAACTGTTGGAATGGCCAAGGGGGGTGTTCACAGTTCTCCATATTTGCTGAGGATTTACGGCAATGTATGCTGAATTATGCAATCGCATTAGTGCTTTTAATTATTCTATCCACTCATTGCTTGCAGTTCTAGAATAATGTTTCCTCTACGACAACCTTAATGCCTTTGAAACAAAATGTCAAATGTCCATTCAGCATTTTTAACCATTAGTCACCATTAGCCATGTGTTTATGGCTTAGCATTAAAAATTCTGCATATCTGGGTCTTGCTATTATCGTCAAGGGTAAAGAACATATTGCACTGATCTTTCTGTGGTGCCCATCACATGTGCATTGTTATTGCAGTCACACGTGGACTGTTATTGCAGTGCTAGAAAGTTTCTTCCCATGGAACCCTTCATGCTGATGCTTACAGTATCCTACGGAAGGCTGGTGGTCAATTTAGGTTCATGAGTATGAAAATCAAAAACATGTATGATGATATACATGAGGATTTTTTAACGCTGACTTCAAGTATCAAAGGAAGAGATGACTGTTTGGTCACAAAAATGGGTGGGGTGTTGGGGAATTGGTGTTTGTTCTGTGTAGCTATTACATCAGAGAAAAATTCGTGAAAAATGTTCTGTATATTTTCACTATATTTGTGCATTTGCATACATCGGTAAAAAACTGAGATTTTTTTGGTGGTGGTTGGGGTGGGGGAGATCTGGCAGGAGCACAGAAGAAAAATTCAGACGATATGAGAATGACAACACAAAAGAGAAAAAAATGTTGTTCTAGCTTTGAATTTTTTAGTTTTGATCTTCCTCACCCCTACCCAAGATTGCTTCAGTCATCCAGGAAGGAATGGAAGAACAGAAAGTGAAAAGTACAGATGACGACACTTTTTAATTTCATATCACTGCCGAACCTCGAACCCAAAACTGACAAGAAGATGTTGAGACCACTACCTCAAGTGTTGCTTTGTATGTCAGCTTTGCAATAGTCGCCGTCATCATCCATCTGTTTTGCAGTCATCATTTTAACGTGCTTGTGTATGCACTATGCACTATTTCCCGCCTTCATAGATTCTTTCATCCATAGATTACGATCTTGAACAAAGTGAGTGCCCATTCCTAACTAGTTCATGGCAACAAGGATGAGATGTCCTCTGGGACATGGAAGCTGTTTGTGTAAACCACCTTCATTATCAATCATCTTAATCATCTGCAGCAGACGTCAAAACTGCTCGGGGAACCTCCATATTCAGTGTAAATGCATGATGGGAAAAGGAGGACTTAGTCACATAAGCCATCTTGTCTACAGACTTTTTAAAATAAACAGACTTGAAAAAAACGTTTTCTGTGCCTGCAGAGCAAATGTTTGCTTCACTAGGTTGTTATCTGTTTGCAAATGTCACTCTATCTCAGCACAACAGTCCATCATTCAAGCCGCGTACAGCCACCATCAGCGACTGTGCCAGAAAAGAAACCAACAAGAGGGACTTCACATAGCCACACCAGTGCAGAAAACACGACCGCAGATCCCTTCCCTCCCTCCAATCTTTACTTCCCCCAAATCCAC
>SMGT01013568.1:364752-393253 GCA_004794575.1 Lanistes nyassanus
CCCCCCCCCCCCCCCCCCCCCCAATAGTGTGAAATCACCGCGAGGTTGAAGCGCTGTCCTTTTCCGAAACAACGACCAAAGCACAACAATCTTCTTAACTGAATTTTGTCTGACCTTTGTCTTTTGAACTCAGTATTTTACCTAGTCACATCAAATGGCAACAAGTTAGTAAGAGTGGTTGATGATGGTTTTCTTCTGCTTCCCCTACACCCTTTTTTTATTTATTAAACTTGTCTCTAACCATAGCAGTGATTTTTAATGAGAAAGTTAACAACATAACCTATGTAATAAAACTGGCAAGGACAATATGATGGAAATGAAGAAATTACTTGAGCATAAATTAAAATAAGTACAAATCTGTTCTTTGCAAAATAACCATGTGGATTTGTTTCCCACTGTCTTCAAGATTTTGAGGTTTGCATCTGTTTGTTTTTGAAGGTTTGGATTTTGAAAATCCAATTTTTCTGGTGGTGTGACATTGCCAGGTATAGCGAGAATAGGAGTCAAAAATTATTGCATTGTGACAGTCACAGATCACACATACTTACAAATTCAGGTAATGAGTAATCTCTCATTATTCAGAATAACTATTTTTTCTAATGCACCTGTACTTATACTTTCACAAGTATATATTTTCTTATTCTGGTATTTTAAATTTTTTAGAAATGCTTTTTATTTTTATGTAAGCAAAAGGTCACACAATGCAGAAAATGGCATGAAAGCTAACATGTTGTTCCCACAATCCAAAATCGGTAATTTTGCTTTATATGAATCCTGACAGATCATGTCTGACCACCTGGTCAGGTTCATATCCCTGGGGCACAAATCTTGCACCTGGACCCATCAGCTTTGATGTGTAAGCCGTATCCAAAGTCCATGGCCACTAGAAATCTTGCCAGGCCATCGAAAATTATAAAATCCCCAAAATGAGACTGGAATGTGTATGAATTTTTTTGTCAGGAATGTCAAAAGTGTGCTACCAAGAGAGACCATCTTACAACTGCAGCAACAAACATCAGCTGGGCTACTGGAAACGTTCTTGGGCTAGTACATGTCATAATTTATCAGCCCATCATTTTAACGACACTTTGGGAACTTCCCCCTCGGCGAGATTTAGCATGTTATTTCAAGCTTGATGCCGTGCCTTAACAAGTAAACCAGTTTCATCTTACTTTATGCCATCAGTTATGTATGATCAATTATCAACTTAGTTTAAGCTGCTTATATGTAACATCAGCAACATGTAAAGTTTCTCATGCAATTACAGCGCTTACCAAGTTGGCCGTTATATTGAATAAACTCATCAAATTGAAAGCATTGTGATATCAAGTGCCTGTTACAAAGTGTTAAGCCCAAAATATAGCTAAGGCAGTTTCTACTGTCGTCTTCCTCCACCCCCACCCCAACCTCAACGGCTGCTCTCCTTACATGTAACTGCTGAAATCTGTACAATGTAATTTAAAAAGGGTAAGACTACTTCTGAAATGTATGAGTGAGCTTTTGGTAGTAAATGGCAAACAGGATTTTGAGTATTGTACAGTGTGTATGCAATGTTACGCAATAAAATGCATAAAGAATGTGTTTACAGTTGTCTTTGTCTTCTGTTTAGCAGTCTTCAGAGCATTTGGTCCATGGGATAATCTGAAAATTGTTTTGATGAAAGCCCTGAATGAAGTGGTCATCTATAAACTGTGTGCATGTATGCATGCCAGATATTTGTGTGAAAATGCATTTAAAGCAAGTCTGCAATGAGAGTAGTCCAGCCAAGGGCTCTATAACAAGTTAGAACTGCCCACAATTCTCCAGCAAATAAGCATGTCCCCGCATTTGGACTCTCTCATATGCAAGTAGTTAACTTTTCAGTTGCCAGCCTCATTTGAACAAACATGGCAGTCCATTCTCAAAATCAGAAAAAATAACCAAGTGCTACAAACAAGAAATAAACTGATTTTTAAATGTAAACGTGCTGAATATACTCGTTATTATCTTAATCTTTGCCGTCTTCTCAAAATTAGTTAAAATCCAGGAGCAATGGGCATGGGATGTATTGTTCAAATGCCCACTTTTGGTCAAATTCAGCAGCTAGAATTATTATGCTCTGCATTCCAAAAGTTTATCAGGCCAGGAAACGCTGGTGCCTAGCAACTGTAGAGTGCTGGACACTTAACAAATTTATGCTTAATTTCTGCCACCACTGCATGCATCCATGTTGTGTGGTTTCTATATTAAGACTGCCAATAAAAGCTAGGAAAAGCCAGTCACTGACCATGGTTATTCACGAAGAAGCAGTGGACACCATACCTGCCTACCTAGATTTTTTCAAATGCTCACACCTTTAGACACTGCAACCCAAAGGGCCCAGACATCTACAAAATCACACAGACACATACCCATTTACATTGTACAAATATTGTGAAAAATTTCATGCTTTTTATTCCAAGAATATTGCACTTAAATACATTCATCGAGAGAACTAGACCATTACAATAAGATGTCTGATGCTGAAGTCTGTATGTGTCATATAATGACCCCACTGTGGTACGCAAACAAATTATAACATGACAACAGGACGTGGCATTTCTCACTCCTTTTCATTACAGATGTATTTACAAAACCAGGTGTCCATGTCTGTTTCTTGACCCTTCAGGTAATCTTAACCTCACTATCACAATGCTCTGAAACTATATGATCAGATTAATGCTACTCAAATGTGAACATTCCACATATGCACGTGAATAATGAATAACATGGTGCATAAAACTGATGGCCAACTGCCTTGTCAAATTTACACAAGGGACCTTGTCTATCAAGTTTTTCTGCATGTCAGGAAGTCTATATTTATCCTGTAACACCACCTACCACATCTTCAATTTAAGAAAAAAACAAACAAAAAAAGGATAGGGTTTTATATTGGTTGGGAACCAACAGTAACCACTAATAATCATCCAACAAAATAAATTGTGTGGAATCTCCTACCAACATAAATTACCAACTTTCCTGATAAAAGAAAACAACTATACTTACAAGCACATTTTGCTAACTTTCCCCTTACAAGATTTTACAAAAAAAAGGACAAGAGACCATCAAGATGAAACTTCTGCTGGACTTAAAATTCAAGAATTACCAGTGGGAAAATGCATTTGATCATTGATGCTGAAGCTGACTAGCCCAACATCACACAGAGAAATTTGAGGACAAGGTATAAAAGAAAGCATAACTCGGTCAACTGTGGAAGTAAAGGAATCAAGACCTTCAGAAAGGACACAGGACCAGACGAAAGAGCATTATTCCAAGAATCCCAAACAAAACCAAACAACCCCATTCTAATCGACGTGTAGCCTCAAGCCCAACAACCCAATGAATTTGTCAAAATTCACACTCGGCTCAGCAGATCTGACAAAAATGTGACTTGATGGTGAGGTTGGGCAGAGGGGAGGACAGAGGCAACAGGGACATGTGACTGGTGTACACTATGTCCAATATCTCTTCTGGAGCTTTGCACTGGCCTTTTGTTCTGCAGGCACTAAAAATAGTAAAAGGAATACATGGCATGACGGTTTGCTAACAGTTTCCGCTTACAGACCCAGCCAAACCAAGCTGATGATGCATGAGAGGGTGGGGGGAGAGAATATATGTAATGAAGAAAAACACTAGGTGATGTTGGAGTAGGGGAGCGAAACCAAACCAATTGTTCATGATTAACACTAGTACGACAAAGTATACAAGTTATTTTAAAAACCCACCTACCCAATATTTAATAATCCCATAGAAAAACTGCAAACGGAACAGTAAAAGGGGGGAAAAATCCCAGTTTACTCCATTCTCTCTTCGACCTGTGATCTCTGATATAAATAACGCCTTCCTAAAAGGGAGAATTCTTCTAAGAAGACCTACTGTTTTGTAACTCTAATCATCTGGCAACAATGCATGATATGTGTGTTCATGCACAAAAGGGTCTAAATGACAGAACCTACAAAGGCTGGGGTGGATGGGAAGAATTTTGCAACAGCATTCGTTAGTAGAGTTACCGCCACAGGAAATGGGAATTATCATCAACACAGTCAATCGCATCAAAGGATGCCGACAAGCTGCGATGCTGTTTTGTTCACACTAAGCAATGGCCTGAAGCTGCTGTACAGCATCAAAATGAAAAAAAAAAAAGCCAATATAAAACAAATGCACTGATGCATTCATCTCCACGTATTTTGGGGGGAGAAAATTAAGGCATGGCTTACACCATCAGAACATCATGCATCCCAGTTTAAAAATACATGTATATAAACTGAACAGCTGGCACACAGCACAGCACCGTTATATAAGCAAAACAATAAAAAATCTAACAAGGCTTTAAACCACAAACACAGAGTGTTTGTGAGGGTGCTGCAAAGGGGGAGGGAGCTGCAGGTGCATGCATGCTCATGTGTACATCTGAAAACAGGCAAGCTCACCCCTACATTAGGCTTGTGAAAACATGTTGGGTAAGCTGCTAGAATAATGCAGTATGCAAGATGGGGGCATACACTATGAGCTGGATTCATTTACACCAGTTTCTCTCATTCTTTCATATCCATCCTGCGTTTATTTTAAGAATAACCAGGAATCATACCCCTCTCCCCCCCAAAAGCCTAGCAAAGAAAAGCAACCTTATAAATCTGTACACAAGCACATAATCAAAAATGAATTATAGGAAACAAACACAAAAGAATACAAAGGTACATCTCTTGAAAAAAATTAAGAATAGTTGGAAGGCAGGGGAAAGCGTTTTGCTTTGAACACGGTGAGGTTAGCACATTTTGCTACTGAGTGGAAAATTCCATTTGTCGGCAAAGCTGTGGTTAATTTTTAAAACAAAATATTGGGGTAGAAGTTGGATGCATCTGGACATCAAACACCTGCAAGAAACTCAAGTATATTTCACATGACAGGGAAACTGGCATATGCGCACCCCCCCTTCCTCACACAATCTCACCAAACAAACTGCATTACCCCCACATACACAATTTTTTGTTATTTTGTTAACTTCTAAGCATACATGCTATTTCAGACTATCCCCTGACGCTACCTTGCACACTTACTGGCTGAATGAACAACCTCAGAAAAGCAGCACGCCAATGCGCTATTACTATTATATTCCCTGGCCTTTATATTACGAAAATATTTATAAAACCAAGAATAATATCCAACAAAAGAATAGTATTTGAGAATTCAAATATTGAGAAGATCACATGGAAATTCTTTTTTGTGTGGCGAGGATGGCAGAGGTGGTCGTTTAGGAAAACCTGACGAAAGAACTGAGATAAATACAGACAACAAAATCAAGCAGATGATCTGTCACTCTAATCTGAAGTGAAATAAAATAGGTTTCATCACAACCCTGAGATATACACCAAGGACTCGGACCAGAAACCAATAAGACCTTGGCAGGAGATATCTCCACAAGGTCAGAGACTAGACAAAAATGTGCCTGATCAACTGCTACATACGATCTGATATTACGACTAGCAAACTCTGCATACCCTGGCAGTACAGTCCTACAACAGCCAAGTAACTCGCTGGAAACCAAACCATTCTCCATACTGACATGTGACCTTGACATTTATTCAGTTTGAAAACTGCACCAGGCACCTGTCTTGCATAAAGCTATTGCTGGCGGTAGCTTTGATAAGACGCAAAACTGGAAAACTAGAGTGACATGACGGTTGTGGGGATTCCATGTGCAGAAAGTGAGTCAAAAAACCAAGGTCACAAAATTCAAGAC
This sequence comes from Lanistes nyassanus, assembly GCA_004794575.1. Lineage (NCBI taxonomy): Eukaryota > Metazoa > Mollusca > Gastropoda > Architaenioglossa > Ampullariidae > Lanistes > Lanistes nyassanus. Next base: position 370,511 of record SMGT01013568.1, read on the forward strand.
CCCCACTCTCAATGCAAACCATTTCCAGAACTGAGCAAACGCCACAACTGCAACAGAGTAAAGTATGAAAATGCAAGCACTGTACACCAGTAGACGTTGCTTATTAAAATACTGGCCTTGCAAAGGTCGCATGTTCTTCTGGGTGTGACCGTCCCTGTACACGCATGTGTGCTGGCTTGGGAAACTAAGATGTGCTAAAAAACCAAACAAACCAACCTCAAACCAAACAGAAAAGGTGTAACTAGTAAAATGCCTACCTGAAATCAACTTCATCGTATCACTAACACAATGTACAATTTAAACGGTCTTGCAGACATGTGAGGGCACAGTAGGGGGAGAATGGGGGTACAGAGACTTATGCAGCATCAGGACTAACCCCTCCCAAAAAACAAAAAAAAACAAATGGGGGAAACAGGACAAAAATAGCAAAATACAGCCAATTTAATATAGTACACTTTTAGTGCAAGTGAAATAAACTGATGCATGTGTGCTATAGTTTAAGACAGTCAAGAAGCCAATAAAATGCTCTGAGTGTAGGTCTATGCAGGTACGAACATGTTGCCAGCGCTGCCACAGCAATAATACTAGCTTCCAATCAGCCCCTTGAACAATGAAGCAAAACGGCAATAAGATTCATACAGCTTTGCGAAATCTCCTATATTGTCTCAACTCTTTAAAGTGAAGGGTTCAAAAATCATACTTCGCTAGAGTTGCCTCCCACTGCTCTCAACCTGCACAAAAACCCTCCCCCCTCGCCCCTCAGGCAGGCACAAAGGACTGGCAATTTCAGAACATACAGCAAACAGGGGAAACACCAGATAGCTGACTAGAGTTTGGAGATTGCTAAATGTTTTCCGACATTACAGTGTGAACATTCTGGAGGGAAAAACACTCTGGTGTGGTGTTCACATGAAAACCATCTGCCACAGACTGATATTAGAAACACTAAAATATCTGTTTATAAAAAAATGCCAAAAAATACACAAAAAATGCACAGAAGTTCTCAAACACTAACTCATTCTTTCAAGAAAAGTGACATGATGCTTGACAGACTGCAAAGACTTGAACCCTGCTTATGCCGACACTTGACTAGGGCAGTGTAGATCATTTATCCCAACAGTTTTCTGTCCTCTGAAATCCTCTCCAACTGTCAAACAAGGAGATTAGTCCTCGGAAAAACAAAAGTCTGCATTTTCATGTAATCATCATACATAGAAAGCTCATGAAAACTGAAAGTGGTTTGCAAACTACATGCTGCCCACTTCAAAAACAAAGCAAATTTTCCGTTTCCCTTAAATCTAGCTCTTCTTAAAGCAATCCCAGTGCTAACATATAAATAACAAACAAGCATTTATAGATATGACAATAAAGATGATCACAACAATGATTATTAAAAACATGCGTATGTGTTAACGTGGTGACATGCGAAAACGCATGAAACTGCTATTGACTAAATATGGAGGAGAGTACAGGTCCCAAATGCTCGCAATCCTGGTCACATTCTTCATCGCTGAAATTGGTTTAAAGCAAACTGATCCACTCTTCCTGTTTACACATGTAACCAGTTGCAAGCTAGTACATCTACATGCATGACATATTAAGACACAACCTTTCGTTTGCAGCTCACAGCAAGACATGGCACAGCATGAGCGAGAAAATGATAGAAAATTGTTCAGCAGAAGGAAGACAGCGAAGGGAACAAGAAAGAACACAGCAGGCAGTCATATCACTAGCTTCAGTCTCACCATTATGCAGCGGAAAGGCAATGGTGCCTCGCAATAACAGGTCACTGAGTGCACGTCACAACAATCTTCAGGATGTTCTTAATGGGACGATCTTTCAAGGGACAAACTTTGGCAGCCTGAGCCTTGTGTTCCATAAGGCATGTGCGTGGGGGATGGGGGGAGTTGTTGCGCCTTTTTCACACTGAAATGGCAAGTCTTCCATGGTCTTCATGTTATCTAGGTAAACTAGAAGTGGGGTGGGCAAACTTCTCCAGTCCCAGGAAGATCACACGACGTTGTTGAAACTTATAGGTTCTTCACCAATCTCTGCACCTGACTGATGTCACAAGACAGCTCTCTATATCTAGACCTATTTCCAAAAATCAAAACCTAAATGGTAACGACAACAGCATGAGATCACATAAGCGTTTTGAAAACAACATAGCAGGATTTTCCGAAACTTAGATTCAGTGCCTTGATGGCTGCTGTTGTACATAAACTTGCATACCAAAGACAGGCACACAACTTACAGAACACAGGACTGAGATCGCCAAAGTTTGTCAACGGGTCATCCAATGAAGGTCAGCCTTTAAGGAAACATCTCTTACATACATGGCATTGATTGGCTGTTCTTCTGAAAGCTGGGGTGGGGGGTAGGAGTGGGAGTGAGAGGGATGTACGCCACCAAAAACATGTCACAACCATTTCCGTCTCTGTATCGTACAACCAGTGAACAATCAGGAAAAAATGGGAGAAAGCAAACATTACCTATATATATATGCATCTGATATGGCAACGTTAAGCATCAAAAGACCAACTCCGCATGTTCTGTGTATGCTCACACACAAAACATTGATACTACCGATTTCACTGTGGAACAGAGCTACAGCAATAACACAGTTTTATGCTGTAACTGAAGATGTGCTGTAAGATTATGCCTCAAAACAGAGATAAAAGGGAGAGTGGGAAGGGAATTGCAGGCAAAGTGAGATGAGGGACAGACTGTGTGACAGTGATTAAGTGGGAGAAAGAGAAAGATAGGCGAGTGCTAGGAGACATAACAGAGACAATATGGATTCACTGTACTTCATGCAGTCTGTCATGTAACGAAAGGGAGGGGGGGCAGCTTTTAAATCATCGCAAAATGGCAGTCTTATGCACATTACCTAAGGTGTAGACTTGAAGCGAAGAACATAACCAGGGCAGATCTTTAAAAAAAATTCAAGAGTCACTGGGGATGAGGTGAGGGACTTGGAAAAGCAGGGAGGATGAAGACAAAGTGGCAAATTCTATGTACTGCATAAGACCTTCTCCGTGATCTCCATAAGACTTGCCAATGCACACACAACTCAAAAGAAAAACAGAAGAAAAAAATAATAATAAAGGAGTGGGGTGGTAGTCAAACTCTAAAAGAACCAGCAAACGCATAAACTAATTAACTCAATTTATTCACATTTCATGAGAAGTTTCAGAGATCTAAAAAGCAGTATGCAATCAACTATATTTTAAAATGAAACGTTCAAGTTTTTTTCCCTAAATTTTAAACTTGTCCTTTGAGAATACATCTGAACTTTGCTACTAGTGAATCTCCCGGAAGGTTTTACTGTCCCTTGTAACAGTCAAGCCAGTTATTTAAGAGTATGCAGCAAAAAAACATTAAACGGGAGTAGGGGGGAATAATATGCACACAATGGGTAGCGCCACAAAAATACTTTTCTTCAAAATCCACTCCGCATCATCCAACTGTTTCATGAATGCAGTCAGTTTGTAAATGCTTCTCTTAACTGGATGAATGTGGGTCCTAGAACAAGAAAACAGATTTGTCCAGTGAAGAACACCTTCTACTCAGAAAAAAATATCTGATGTGCTCAGTGATCCTTCACCAACAGCTGTGCATTCGGTACACATACTAGTTAGGACACTTTAAAAGTAGCACTCTGGTACACAAACTTCTATGTGCATGCACACACATGCACTCAACTTCAGAGGCAAATGTTACATGCATTCTTCATGGTATTTCTGACCAGTTAGCTGGTTTTAATACTAATCATGAAGTTTGTCTGTTTAAAATCATACCTAGGAAGAACAAAACTTGATATGCATCAGATGCAGACACTAATACCCTATTTGTGGGTAAATCTTTTTTACATTTGGCTTTTAAAAGCTCAATATAATAAGGAACAAATGAGGACAGAGCGCTATAAATCGTCAAATGACAACCCAACAAAGTACTGGCAGCGCTAGACACAACCGTATGCAATCAAGGGAGCCTACCGTACCCAAACACGTAGCAAAGAGAGAGTCGAAAGTAAGGAACGTGGCAGATCTTCAAAAGATCTGCCCTTTCTTTTAAACGACCCTTCTTTTAAACTATGGAAGATCTGCCACGTTCCTTACTTTCGACCCTCTCTTTGCTACGTGTTTGGGTATGGTAGGCTCCCTTGATTGCATACGTCAGCATACGGTTGTGTCCAGCGCTGCCAGTACTTTGTTGGGGTTGTCATTTTAAAAGCTCCACTGAAAGGCTTGTACTTTAACTTTAAAACAGCCCAGATAAGTTAAACTTTGTAATTGTATTCAGAGATGTTGAGGTTTTCTCATGACAGTTGCTTGACTGGAATTGGGCATATTCAACCAATATTCTACAGACTTAACTCCTTGACCCCAAGGGTTTGGCTAACTTGCGATGACCTAAATTACCCGCGAGTCCGCGGTGTTGTCAGACTTACGACGAATTTTAAAATTTGCAGCGATGCATTTAACGGTGTAAAGGAGGTAAACTTTATATCATTGTAAAGCTCTATCATCGCTTGTTTCCCCTGCACTGTCTAAATGAGTTTCGGCTTGCCAAACGAGGTTTAGTGTAGCGGCTGTCCAGGTCTACTTCCGTCGTTCACATTGGCTACACGTGTTTCGTTTGTTGTGTGTGCAAAAAGTGACTACATTTGGCACCAAATATTAAGTAGTATTTAATACTTCTAACTAAAAGTATTGTTTCCATTGTGATGCCGAAGAATAGATCTTTCTAAATATGTAAACTATATTACTGTGAGTGTGGTAGTTTTTAAGTGGTATTTTTTTTAAACATGTAAATTTATGCGGCCTCTGGGGTTGCTTAGCCCTGGGGGTCACTGAGTTAATAGCTTGAGGAAAAGAACTGTTAAAAAAGAAAAATAACCCCTTATGGTATGGCCTTGTAGGTAGGTGCATATTAAGTACATAAATATCTGCCACACTCACTCGAGACACGTGCATGCCTGCATCGCTCATCTCACAAAAGCTGGGGAGGAGAGTAGGCATGGAAACAAGAAGAGATGGGAGGATACGAGGGAAAAATACATCGAAACTTCAAAAGGAAAAAGCAATATCATGCACCCAAGCATCTGCCAAGATAATGATTTATGTTTCAACCTATAATATCAGCTGATATCCATTAACACATTCACAAGCACAAGCTGATAAAAAGCACAGCTGTCACTTCATGCATCGTCAGTCAAATATTCTCTGACAATTGATTTCAATCACAAACAGGGGTTCTTAAGAGTACAGATCCTTGTGGCCACAAACCCGAAGAGAAAACCCTGACGACCAAAAATAAATAGGGGAAATAACACCGAAAAGAAAGGGTGTTTATTCTTCTTGTGATCGTGGGTATGCTTGCAGAATTCTGGATGGTGGAAACTGTTCTGAAGTTCTTTAAGAAACCTATGCATCCTGCGGAGCAAATACTATTACCCTTCAACCCAATCAGCCTGGCAAAATGCACCACTGGCACTGAAAAAAGCAAGCACAAAAACATAAAGTAATTCTAAAATTACTGATTAATTGCAAAGAAGAAGCACCATATAATAGCCGAACACAAAATCACTACCTGTGCTTCAATTTTACAGAAGTAAAATGGAGTACTGGCATCACTTAAAACAAAATGGTGACAAAAAAGCAACCACAATGGGTAAACTTGGCTGATGACATTAATGTGATAACAAAGTATAGGAGTAGAACATAATATCTAAAGACGAGTTTAAAGAGATATCCCCACCCACCCTCAAAAAAAAATCCTGCACACACATACACACGCACTCTCTCTGTAATCAATGTACATCTGATATGACTATCTGTTTTCAGCTTTAAAAGTGGAGTTTGCCTGTTACATGATGGTATTATATAAGAACACAAGTTACACTAATGGGGGCAGGAAATAAATATAAGAACATTACATGTTGTACCAAACACGAAAATGCAGGCGATGGGGGGAAGGGGACATACCCACGAAAAGCAGAAATTATTCTTCATCTTCTAAGCAAACTCTTTCCTGCGAACTCTACACTAAAAACTTGTATTTGAACAGTATCATACAGTTCAAAATAATGTAACATGATAACTCCACCACTGTAGATGCCAGATTATGCCCCCTGGTCTGTCACAGATTAACCAAGCTCTTGCAAGCTTACTTACAATGGAGACTTTCAAACCACATTAAGGGAAAAAACCCCACAAGGTTATGAACAAATATTTCCTTCACATGCTTTCCTTTTAAAGCTGTCTGAAGCATTTGCAGTCACAGAACAGAGGAGCAGGATATTCTTTTTTAAATCTTAAAACAAAGTACAACTTCCACACTGTCCGTTCTGGCCAAAGCTTCAGTGCTCTCGCTTTCATCTGGCCTCTTGCTACTTGACAGGGAGAGAACTCTTACTATGCAGGCCATGAGAGAAACACAGGCCGAACACCGGACAGCACGGACATTGGTGCCGACTTTCCCTCCGCATGGCTGTACTGTGGTGATGGTGGCTGTATGGGAGACTTACGGTGTCAAAATTCACATTTTTCCAAATTATGCAAAATTTACACGAGGGTACTGGGATCAAAGCAGCCTACAGGAATGCTTGGGTCTCCTGACTGGCTGGGGCTGCAACACCGCTCGCACTGCTTCGTCAAACACCTAATTAAAACAGCAACAAAAAAAATATGCTATATTTTAAACCTGATTAAACCACCCTCCCCACATCATACGCGCACAAACTATTTTCTTCGTTTCAGTTTGAGTGCAGTAAAAGAATCAGAAGACAAAACGTAGATTTCCGTGACACATTTTTAGCCACCAGGCTGAGGAAAACAATGGAGTTTATGCTCATGATGCTTCAGCTGTATCTTTAAAAAGCAGCAAATCAAATTTATGGAACCATTTTAGTAAGGATAGTTTCGTTCTTCTGAAATATTTAATATTTTATTTAAATGATGTATAAATAAAATTGGTGTTGCATGCAGCTTTTTCTACTATAACTTTTTAAAATTTACCAAACATTATAGTACTTTGAGTAACGACCGATTTCAGAATGGATTAATATCAAAGGACCAACATAACAAAGAGTGACAAACCAGACACCAATTTCATGGAGCCAATGTTAATATTACCACGAACACGGAATGCTATCAAAGGTGTAAGCACATCCATGAGATTCATCTCAGTCAGTGGTTCAAGTTTGTATGCAACAGGGTTCCCATGGACTAGACAGCCAACATTAGTAAGGACTGGCAAGACTTTAATTATGCAGCCAGAAGCTCACCCCTCAACCAGTAATCCCTCCCCCCACCCACTCTCTCGAACCCCAAACCCTACCACTTCATGTTCAGCCCTAACCCTTGGCATGAAACCCCAAAACGCAATGACCAGACAAGATGGAAAAAGTTATAAACATAAAGAATGATGATTGAGTAGGGTTTGTTTAGCTGGTTTTGTTTTGTTTTTGTGTGTGCTATGTCAAGTCAGCAACTATGGTTTTAACATGACAAGAAGCCAGCCCTTCAAACAGGTGCCACATACACAGACACACAAAAAAATTATGTGCCAAACTGAGATCTATGTACAGGTCTAAAGAACCTCACCATTGTGGTGGCAAGTACAAACTGCTGTGCAACCTAAATGCCTAAAGGAGTATGGGGGGGGGGGGGGAAGGGGGAATAAGACAGTGCAACTCTTCTGAAACATTTGTTTTTAGGAACCAGTCCTTTAAGAAACTATTACTTCTGTTACCTTACTTCTTTGAGCAGAACCACTCAGAAGAAATAAAAAAGCCTTTTCTGTTAATATAAGCGACAACATTTCTCTCACAAAATCACACAAGAAGCTAACGAAAGGCTTGTGTGGTTATAGCAAACATTCGCATGTATCACAAATTGAATCAAGAGTATTCTTTCAAGACTCTACCTAAAGTCTGATTCATAAAAAATCTAGTATGTTTTTCTCAATACGAATAAATGTGTAACAAGCACCAACAAAACAATGTATCCCACACATTCACTTTGCAAACTGGACGAGCAACTCTGACCTGCTTAAGACCCCGCTGTGTAAGGGCAGAACACTCCATGTACTTCACTGCTCGCACTTTATTAGCTAACTTGATCCCTTGCTCTCGTTTGACGGGCGAGAGACCCTGTGCTGCCAGGAGTCCTATGGCTTCCTTGTTTTCCCGTAAGTCAATTTTTGTACCTGGGCCACAGAGCAAAGCATCACGATGAACATCATTCTGTGATAAGCTTGATGCAACTTTGAAAGTTTATTCAGTATCATGTATAAGCAGATTTTACAAGGCAATAAGTTCTATGTAAAATATAGGAAAAGGTTGCCCCACAACTTGTTTTCAGGTTGCAGGGGAGTGGGAGTGTATGAGACCCCCACTTTCCTGGGATGAGTATGGCGAGGGTGGTGTATGAGACCCCTACTATCCTTGGATGAGTGTGGTGTTTGAGGGACCCCCCACTTTCCTGGGATGGGTATGGTGAGGGTGGTGTATGATAGTGGGATGAGTAGGGTGGGGGTGGTGTCAATTTCCTCTCCCTTGCTGCCTTACTTTCACTGACCCATGGGCCAGGTACTTGTTTCAAGCTGATAGAACCGAGAGAAATGTGGCACAGAGCATGATTAACATGGCCAGTGCACTAATTACTCAGCCATCTGCCTTCCCACTACTAGTAGTGTAGAATTTTCTTCTAGTTACAGGGAAATCAGATTTTAGCATATGCACTGAGCAGCTTTTTCTGTATTTTACGCATTTTAATATCTTGAACTATTCAGTACATGTACTAATACACCTATATTTCCAAGTTTGGATGGGCAAGGTAGTTGTTTAAAATGTCATAAAAATTAAGCAGATCAGCCAGATGTCTCCAGAACTGGAAGTTCATGCTAACAGACCAAAACCTATGTTTCTAAGTTTGCATGGCAAGGTAGTTGTTAGAAAATGTCATGTCTCCAGAACTAGAAGTTTATGCTAACAGACCATTTAAAAAATTAACCTCATGGGCACTAAATTCTTTTGTACTCTGTTTATGTTTTCAAGCATCTCTATCACAGGTAGAAAGTAGTTAGTAAGAGATTAAACTGTGTTTTGTCAAAAGACTGGGAAGCTTTGCAGCAAAGTTTCATTCTAAACCCAAGTTTAACACAACTTTATTTTCCTAAATAATCCACTGAAGCAATGCCTACCTTACGGCACACAAACAGCATCAGCACAAGGGAACTAGATCTTGTAGTTTCAACTACAGTAGCGCCAGTTTGGAGACATTCAACCAGTCAGCTATAAAACACATTACCATCTCCCACCTCCCAACCCACGATATTTCATCAAAAAGAACCAACGAAAAAACCCCAGCAAGCTGACATGGCAACTGAAAGTTTTTTTTTAAAGTTCATGTTGTAAACCACAGGAAGGGTTGCTAATGACAACTGAGTTATGGACTGAGTACTGTGAGGAATCATACAACTTCCAGCCTGCACTATAGCAGCATAGACCAGAAAATACCACAGACATTACCTATTACCAAGGAACAGGTAGAGAAGGCAATCTGCCCCATAAATGGAGCCAAAGCACCCTTACAACCTTCTAGATCAAGAGACCAGATGAGATGAGATGAAATAACAGCCTCTTCCAGCAACTAAAAATGATCTCACTGTACCAAAGTTTCAAAAAGCTAAAAATACATGGTCTCTGTACAACAGAAGTGCAAGCACGTGCACACACACACACACACACGTGCACATCTGGATTCAACAAATGAAGGCTAAATAACAAGACTGTACATGATGAAAAGGTGGGGTGGGGCGTTACTCACCTACAACTATAACAGGTGCATCTGGACAGTGATGTTTAATCTCGGGGTTCCACTTTGTGTGGACATTTTCATAAGATGATGGACTTACAACACTAAAGCAGATGAGAAAAACATCAGTCTGGAAAGATAAACATAGAAACAGACCGTTAATAGTAAAAACAACATAAAAAACCCCAACTATTTGCAGGGGCTACTGTAACCCCTGTGCATATACTTTATTTTACATGATCAGGGCATCTTGTATTAGAAACATGAACCTCCTAACAATCCCTGTCATGACATGCACACACACACACACACTTTCAACCCCCCTAAATACATATGTGCATGTCCATTCCCTTCAAATGTATAACAATTACAAATTAAACATTTCAAATTGATATTATTTTATTATGTTTAAAATCTTTGTACTATTGTGTTTTCTCTACAAGCTAGAACTCAAATGAGCATGAGGGACTTCGAGAAGCAGTGACTTTGGTTGTAAAGATAATTATACATACAAACAAAAAGTGACCCATTTCCAGAGACGATAAGAAGTTTAGCAGTTTGTAAATAACACTCATGATGGCTCTTATAAGGTAAAACCTGTGAACAAGGGGCAGTCTTGGGGAAGGCTTAAGCTGTCCCTTTATGACAGGTACCCTTTCTTTCCAAAGAAGCGTCAACACAAGATATCAGGGATACCAGTCAAACACCACAAAGCCATAAAAAAACAACAAAAAGCATTTGTTGCTCAGTAAAGAATTTATTTGTGAAAAGTTTGCTTGTTTCCACAATATCTGCAGAATATGCAGACCTTATGTACAGTTAAGACAACTCCAGTTCTATTTATTGTACCAGAATTAAATATATTATGATGAAGTTTTAAACTCTTGACTTTGTGCTTGAGAGATTTGCATGTCAAGATGGAAGATACAAGAAAGCTTCACTGAACTTTTTCTTTTTCCCAACTGTTTTCGAGTCTTTCTTCTTTTTACACATTTCAACTTTATTCTCACACCACATTTCTATTCTTGAAAAACAGGTTGATCAATCTTTATTCTTTAAATGTTTGTCTTTAGCAGACTTAATTGCAGAACCATTAGGCAAAAAGAAAAAGTACGCACAAACTCGTCAAGACATCCATACAGACTTGTCTATGGTTAGGAACCTGTATGCAGCAAAGTTTGAAAGCCTGGAAAGCTGAAAAGGGGTTGGCTTTTGGGGTCAACATGTCTGTTGTTGACAGGAAGGGACACTGTCCTGGACCCAACATCTCTGTGTCCCTGTTTTGCAGCTGTCCGTTCTTTTCAGGTTCGTTTGTGTTAACAGCCGGTGGGTGCCAACTATCAGCATCCACTACTGCCAGGTGTTCTTTGTTTCACGGGTCTGTTCGACTTTTAGGGACAGGTTTCACTGAACTGCCATTCAGAAATCTACATGCATCTTTACTAACACTTATGCACAAATGTTTCTGAAAAAAATATAGGATGATGAACCCACCCGACACATATCAAAACACTTAAATCATAGCATAAAATACATGCTGGGGTTATTTCAGGATACTCATCATACAGTACAAGACATTTCTTTTGGTAGGCAACAGCTGGTGCTGATATGGCATGACCCTTGACAGGGATGTTTTACCCCTTTCACTATAGCCCACTGCTGCACCACATGTAACCTGGGGTTTTTTTCTTACTCTGGTGTCTACCTTCTCTTATCGAACACCTTGGTCAAGCCAACATCACTTCCAGCAGTTATTTTATGTTTTTGTCACCAATCTCCTTACCATGTTCCCGACAAACAACTATATGTACTTGCAAAACCAGGTTTCTCCATGTCAGCTACGCGATGGTGCATGTCAAGATGCCAACCAGGTATATGAGAACAATCACGAGAAAAGCTCAGATTTGATGGTTTCTAGGTTTTGGGGTGGGGGGTATTTTGAGAGGAGGGGGGGAGGCAAGCAGCCCTTTATGGGGGATAAAAAGTTGGGCAAGGGTGGTAGCAAACACAAATCAGATGTTGGAATTTCACCGGGATTCCATGGCCTGATTATGAAGAAAGCTAAATTTCAACAGACTAATTTAATATTGCAGAACACCATAAAACAATAAGGATAATATATATATATATATTAATAGGTAATTCTCAATATCTCAGTCTTACTGTTCTGCAAATACATGTACACAGAAGGCTGCATGCGAGATCTTTTGTCAAGTGTCCGCAACTTACGGTATGTAAATAGGCATTATAAACACTATTATATTTAAAATGGAAATATGATTTACCATAATGCAGTTCAACACAAAGCTTAGCCAGGTTGTATCAGTGACTCCATCTCTTTTGCCATAGGTAAAAGTGCCCACAAAGTTTACTCAGTGAAAGTTTTTAGAGGTTTTCATGCATCGAAAAGGGACAGGACCCCTCAAGCAACCTGGGCATAATTATAAAACTAAAGCTGTAGCTTGTATCAGTCTCACCTGAGGATAAGATAAAGGTCGTAGTCGGTCATAGTCCTCCTGTCCCGCTGTGTCCCACAGCCCTAAGCTGACAGGTATGCCATCCACCATCATATTGGCTGTGTAGTTGTCGAAGCTGTCAGGTTGAAGGTAACAACTGTTTATAATTTGTTGCTCTCCTTATTTCGCACCCCTCTCCCCAACTTCTCTCTCTCACATGCATGCACAGGCACACCCCCAAACACTGACATCCATAATTAAAAGCAAACGGTTTTACATTTAATGTCATCCTTTTTCCTCGGTATCTTTAGCAGTAAAGCTATCCTGCCAAAATTGCTATTCATCATACATTTAACATCCTAATAGTCCTGAGCCTATATCTAGTATAAGACACATTATCCACAAAAAAGTCATAGCACTGGGACTTGATGAGACTATCTTTATTATTATGCTAATGCTGGATGTGCGGATGTCTACTTTTATTCATAAATAAGACTATTAGTATTACTGACAAATTTCACTTGTCATAGATGGCCTTTTGTACCTGTATAAAGACATAAGCTTGTTGAAAGAGCTATAAAAGATGCAAAATGTATTATTTAAATAGGAAGATTTTTTTCCCAAAGAACTGAGTAATTAAAAACTTATAGAACCTTAAGAAGAGTCTATAACTTTTTACTCACACTGTGGGCACATATTCACCAGGGAAGCTGTCTGTTGTGTAGGAAATAAGCATACAGGTTTTGCCCACTGTACCGTCGCCCACAACAACACATTTTATAGGCCGTCCTTGTGCCATGTCCGTCATTGAAAATTACGATGATCCTTCTCAGAAACTGTCACTGCTTGATATAATGTTTTCTTTTTTTCCTACCTTGAGGGTGGATGTAGGATAATGTGCAGTCTAATGGTAATTTTTCTTGGGTTCCTGGAAATCAAAGAAAAAACATACAAAATTTGGCCTGCACAAAAAGATTAGTTTTAAAGGTCAAAACCAAAGAGTTTTGGGCTGTGAATTACTGCCATCATTAACAACCATTGCTCTGAAAATGAAAGTTTATTACCAAGAAATTTTTACATAAGGAAATGAACTTAAAAGCCTTAATGTTTTAAACAAGAAATATTTTGAATAGGGATTGGGGTGGCTGGGTGCAGCATTTGCTTCACATTTATCACTCAACTGCTGTAAAGGCAGTCAGAGAAGTCAAGCGGTCAATAAAATAAGATATATACTACATAGCAAGAATTTTTGTAAGTCAGTGAAACGGTCACATCTGAAAAAATTTGCACGAAACTCTTAACATGTTAAACAAGTGATTACTCACACTAGTCAACATGAACAAGATGCAACATATATGTAATTTTAGTTGCATGCAACATAAAATAGTATATTTTATTCCAGCCCTAGAACATAAAATCTTCTACTGTTCTAGACATAATTATGAATCCTGTATGTAATTCAGTTGTCAACCTCCCCAAAAATTAACAAATTATTTGTCCCTGACTATTGGTTAGCCGTTAACAATGTCAACTCCAGTATGCAGGGGCATGTGGCACTCGATGAACAACTCAGAAAGTGTGAACAATTGTTGTGCATGTCAATTTGCTGACAGGAATGCCAAGGATAGTTTTCATATTTTATTATTAAAAGTAGTTGCTATTTGTACTGCAACTGCATAGATTAATTTTTTTTTTTTTTGGGGGGGGGGCAGCCTACAATTCCCAAATAGCTGAAATTGAATGTGTTAATCAGAAGTACAGTGTCACTGCCTGTCTGCACTCATCTGCACCTAAATGAAACTGTTCCAAAGGCTCCTGTCAAGATGACAAATTAGTATTATCAATAACAGTTCCATGTTCATCTACAGTCAATAACCAATGCTAATAAAGTTCTACCAGTTTCTCAGACAGGACTCCCTGTGTAGACATGCTTTTTCAACAACTTGAATGGGACAGCAATCATTCTACACCTGGAAAAACATGCTCTAACTTTTTCAGTATCTTAACAATTGAATTTTTATTTAAAAAAACTGAGATATGAAAAAGGAATAACAAAATGGAGTAGCATAGAAATTAATAGGTTTTCTTTTAACCTGCACAGTTAAGTGAAATTGTGTATCCTTTTACAAGTTGTGGGCAGAGTTTGAACATACTCAGTGCTTCTGGAATTTTTTTAAACCAAGGGATCGAAATGACCCTCTAGCCTGTATTCAGAGGGTCACTGTTTAAAAAAGAAGGGTCAACCTACAAATCTCTGCATCATTCTTGAATTTTATAGTGTAAATTACTCCTGATTGTGTGCTGGTATTCCTTTGATGATTGTCCAAAGCGGGATCTTGTAGCTGTGGTTTACATTTTAAAGATTATGCAGTACAGTTAAAAATGAACAGCACTTAACAGTATAAATTTTCATGTAACAGAGAAATTCCACCTGTCTGGCGAGCTCACCTCAACTACATAATAAAAACTTAAAACCAACTTCATACCTAGTGCAGCAAGAAATTCATGACTGTGTATAATTAATAAAAAGTATTTTCATTAAACAGTATATGTATATAATGGAAACTGAACCACTGTACATTTTATGCTGCAGAAATAAAAAGAGGAAGCATGCTGAAGACAGTGGTCTTTTGTTTTAGTAGATACTGGGCTTAAGCTGTAAATAATAATATTCTCTTTGCTTTTTCAGCAGTAACTATATTTTTCAGTCTTCGAAGCAAACAGCATTCTAGACAGAAAGACTGCCTGTAATCATATGCGGGACGACAGACGATTCACTGCTAGGAGTTCTAAAGCACTTGGTGTCAGTTTTCTCTGGAATGTAACCATGAAAGCAGGGGAATGGAAGGACAAAGAAGACAAACGAACACCACAACATCTTATAAACTGCCACTGTCACCGCCCCAAAGACTCGCTCTCTGCCTGGCACTGGTGCCAGACCACACCAAATACAGAATAACTCCGCTTGAGTGAAACCAAGTCCGCTCAGCCAGTCAAAATCTCAGACCTTTTCGGTTTTCGCCGTGCATTCAGAAACATGGTGGCCGAAAGAAACGGCTAGCACCTGCAACGCAACTTTAGTAGATATCTGCCTCTGGGCGAGAGCACTTTTGCAGACATGAGGATTAAAAAAAAAATTGTACGTGATGACAGTTCGCTAGTGCATCGGTTGACTCATACACGAGGCGCATCGGAACTCGGTGCAGACAAAAACTGACTGCACAAAAGCGTCCATTTCTGCGAGCTGCAGAGCTGACCAGGCATTTTGGACAAAAGGATTCATTCACTTACCCCCTCGAGTCAGATGTAAATGACGTCACAATCGTTCACACCTATGCACCTTGGCAGATTCTGTCAGAAACATCATACAGTCGACCGGATGACGAACACAAGCGCTACATGGCGGCCATGTTTATTAATCAGCATCACACGTCTATTTTTGTCGACCAACCAGAGCGTGCAGGTGTGAGTTCATGAGGTTGATCTCCTCTTGGCCGTCTGGCAGTGAGATAACGGAGTGATAACATAGGAAGGTATCAGTTTGCATCAATAACTCAATTCCTGCATGTGTCAAAGGAGTTGTATCAACAGCACATTTACCAGAGAGAGTGAGTGGGGCAATGCCTTCGCTGATACATATCCCAGCTCTTTTCAAACGCAAGGCGCATGCGTTAGAATACAGTGCTACAAGAAACATGTCCGTCCAGGCTTAACAAGGGATGCGCGAAGTCCTCACCTATGGTACACCCACACGTTTACGTTTGCCGGTAAAAAGTCAGCAGCGCTACTTCGTTTTACAAAGTGGCGGTGTTCGCCGGCTCTGCTGAAGTGAAAGTGTGCTGCGCACGTGTGCCGTTATATATATACATATATTCTTCAGTATGTACGTGTGGCATGGAAGCCAGTGTGTTTGGTAGATGAGGGTTTGGGAGGCGGGGGTATGCTTGGGTGTGTAGGAGTGGGGTTCAGGAGGAAACCAGCAATAAAAAGACGGTCATATTTCGAATAAGACTAAACGATTTACTTTTAGCACTGTATGCTACGGTACATTCACCATTCCCTTTGCTTTGTATCTGTGGGTAGTGTAAATGAGAGGGGAAAGCCATCCATTTCAAGCTGTTATGAAGGTCGTAACATTTTATTTAAAAAGTATATTTCTTCGTTAATTTATTTTGTTGATACCTGTAACTAAAGTAAGAATCATTTAAGATATTTGTATGTG
Organism: Lanistes nyassanus; assembly: GCA_004794575.1. NCBI lineage: Eukaryota > Metazoa > Mollusca > Gastropoda > Architaenioglossa > Ampullariidae > Lanistes > Lanistes nyassanus. The sequence goes on from SMGT01013568.1 coordinate 387,013, forward strand.
CCAATTAGTGTCCAGAAAGCGGCAAGTAATCCAGAGGAGACAACCCCTGTATTGCTGTAGGTTGCTTTGCGTTGTTCCCCTTGTTCTGGTACACGTTTGTTTCGTGGGTTATGTGAACATTTAATTGTGTGTGTGTGTGCATGAGCGCGCGCGCATCAACTTTTCTGTATTACCACTTAACACTCAGCTATTCTGTGTTCTTTTGTGTCTTTGGCTGTTGTTTCAGTTATCGACTAGGGTTTTCGGTTTCATCTACAAGATATGTCTGTCGCGGCTGCGGGCGTTTTTGCACATGCAACCTGTTGGTTTCTTATTTACATTTTAGTTACAGTAGTACCCCAACAATTGTAAATTTCGCTTCATGTGTGGAACTTAACATGGCAGTTCATAAGCGGATAGTCTGTTCTGACTCGATGTGATGCAAAATGCACGATATGCTTGCTATGACCTTGGAGTAATATGTTGTGCGAGTGCCAGCCTCTACTGTTTCCCCTGAGAAATACTCAAAATCTCTCTCCGTTCAAGAAGGTTTCACGACATGCATGTGAGCCAATTTGTAGAGATCTTCTGTAATAAATACTGAAAAATCTCTACTTTGGCACCATGGCACCCACAGGACTCAACCTTAAACATTGACTCTCCCCCTCCCTCCTTAACCCCCTCACCCCTCCTTCTCTCTCTTTTACTTTTTCCTTCACCTTCCTCCCACTCTCTCTCTCACAATGACGCCCCCTTACCCGCGCTTTTCTCTCTCTCTCCCGCCCATTCTCTACCCCCACCTTTCCCTTCTCTACCCTTTCCTACCCACCTTGCGATTGGCTGCCCCTCTTTGACCCCTCTTACTCACTGTCCTTTGGTCATTTTCCTGCTATGCAGCCCACGCGCCACATCTACTTCAGCTATGTCTTTTTCTTTTTTGTTTTTTCGTCGTTTTTGTGTCGTCCTGATGAAGGGGTAGTGCCCCGAAACATGTAGATTGTCTTCGTCTTTGTCCTTTTCTAGCTTGGTCCAGTTCCCTTGTTTTAAATCTACTTATTTCGTTCTTTTGTTTACGGCAATGCGTTTCCTTGGAGTTATGCGCTGCGCTTACGCACGTCCAACACGGAGTTTTCCGCAACCTGCGTTTTGCAAAACACTTTTTTTTCGGAAAGGGCGTGCCGCAGTTATAAGTATGCCTTTAAAGTATGATTAAGTGTATTCGAATTCGCCATAAGGGAATTAACTACTGCAGTCTAAAACAGATTCACCCCAAGAGGGAACAACCTACAAATGAAAGAGAATACATGCATAACATGAATTAACATTTAACCCAACCTGTACAGTATTAAATGGCAGAGGATTGCAGGAAGAAATGGGGTAAGGAAATGAGAGAGAGAGAGGGGGGGGGGGGAAGAAAACGCGATTATTCTTAAATTGTCTACACAAATGTGCCCGCATGTAGTCGACGATACCCTTGTGATATAGACTTTGGGTAGGCGCTCATGCAGCGAGCAGTTAATCACGGCACATTAAGTTATAACTGCATCGATCACCTCAATAAACAACAGACCTCACGCACCTCGGGTCCCATTGATCAGTAACTGGAAATAATCAAGTCCTGTGTACAACACGTGTGCTCGCCGTGTGGATGTACAAAACAGAATTTGAAGAACTCCCCAAAACAAAATGCTGCTCTGTGAGCACGCTACGTGTTGCGCATGTAAGTCAACCATATACATAGACTTGATTAGTAATTGTTAAGCTCTTTATTTAAGAAATTGCAATTGTTTACCTGTGTGCCACTGCTAATGTCTGCTCGTCGGAGGCAGCAGGTGATCTGTGGTTTCCAAAATACCTGACTTGAGATCGACGCATGATAATTTAATTAACACTTACCAACAGTCGAAACAATTTTAGGTGACTACCCGGTGATGCAAAAAGGGTTAAAGAAAAACAAGGAGACTCTTTTTGATGAAAGCGTACGTATTACTCATTTTACGTATTTTATTTGTTCTTCTACATCGGCAGACTTTATTTGTTCTTCTACATCGACAGACTTTATTTGTTCTTCTAACTCCTTTATTTGTTAGAGTTTGAAAGAAACCCACGTGTCAGTCTATAACGCTGGGGCCGTTTAACTTATGCGCTTTATCTAGATCTGTCAATGGAAGTAAATTATTAACATCTTCTGGAGTGTTCCTTTGTTTACCAGCAAAAGTTGCAAAAGTTTGTAAATAAGGCCATCTCTCTGTAGTCAAAATTTACTTCAGAGACACACGCACAGGGTTTCTGATATTGGTATTCTTGTCCTTACCATTCTGTTTTGTTGCTATTGCTTTATTCCTGTCAGTTCAATTTCATCATAAACACCTTTTCTCTAATTGTGTTGCCTCGTAAAGTATTCTCCGTGAATCATGCTATATTTTTATATACCTCTGTCACTGTAGTATTTCAATCGTGTTGCGAGGTATTTATATTGATTTGAGCTCTGTACTCTCGATCTGCCATGATAATTTAATGTCATCCAGCCTACTTAAATTATGTGGCATGCTTGTTTATTGATTTATCATGTGTGTGAACTGCTTATCGGAAATAATCAGAAAGATTTTTTATCCATGTTTCTCATGATATTTTATACGCACAGGACATTTCATACATACGTAATGTGGTATAGTTACTAATCTAACAGCATTTTAAAATTCTCCGCCATCTTCCAGCCATCCAGCTGAGTCGATCCCTGTCAACATCAGAATAAAACAAGAAATTACTGAATAGGAGATATTATCCATCTGGCCTGGGTCCAAGAGATATCGTGGACATCACGCTGCAAAAACACCATGAGGCGCTACAATCGAACACGCGTGGTTGTCTTCAACGCACCTTCTGCTGCCATGTGGGGCCGACCAATAACCAGCAGACGACATTTCCAGGTGGCGCTGTACGCTCTGGTTGGCTTGACAGTGATTGGCTTCTGTCTTGCCTTCTACGTAACGACGTCACATCCCACTCAACGAAGAGGTAATACCACACATTTCAAGACGCCATAATTATATTATTAGGTCAGAAAGTCAAACAAGAAGGAAATTCATGGAGGAGGACCTATATGTAGGCTGGAGTGGAAGGCAAAGGAATATACTTAACGGATAAACTGGTAACTTTGAAAGAAAAACACCAGGCCCTTCAAAGCTGTAAGTCTGTGACCCGAAGCCCATTGCCAATTCACTTTGATTAGATATGATTGCGATTTTTGTATGTGTTGTAACAGTCTGCGTGTTTTTAAAAAGGTATAAACAAACAGCAGCCTATCTTTTGCTAACGAAGCTAATATAATTAATAAACTACGATAAGTCAATTATGCATTGAGGACTCGAAAGTGGTGTTTGCATCTGCAAGAGTACGGTTAAGTAGCAGATGAGCATAAGCCTATGCATACGAAATATTATTATTTGATTGCACTGTGTGTGTGCAACTCGTAAAAACACAGATCAGAATGTTGTTCCACCATATGGCTGTAAAGCGGCAGCAGCAACAACAAAACAAAACAAAACAAACAAACAAATACGGATACAAATTTACATTCGTATCGGTATTTTTTAAATGTGTTGTTAGCAAGAGTTTAATTATGGTCGCTGTGGGTGTTTCTTTTGCTTAGAGCAACCACCGTCTTTTTGGCTCGACCTCAGGTGGGAATCCGAGCATGGTCACTCTCCAGGGATTCCGTCGGATGACGGCTTGGAAATCACGTGGTACAGTGACGTCAGTACTCGCGCGCGGCTGGGGTCGGCTTTGGGAACAAGGCGTAAGTCAGCCATTTCTGTGACGCTCGACGTCTCTAAAATTCTTTCGCCAGGTGTGTTGGCCGGCATCTACCGGTGCGACAATATAGTGTAACAGCGTATTTAACTCGATCTTTGTCTCTTTGGTAAACAAATTTTGTTTTATTTTCGTGGTCCACCTTAAAATGGAGTCCCTGTTTGTTAACATTGTCACCACCACCACCACCACCAAGAACAACAGCAACAACAATAGCAGCGACGCAAATTTACATGTGCGCACGCTGTATCTCCATTTTTTTTTTCTTTCTTGTGGCTAGGCTCGAAGGTCATGTTTGAAGGCGATGTCAGGGTCAAACTGACAGGCGTTCCTGACCCCAGGGAGGAGCTGTTTATGACGTCATCGGGTGAGGATGTGGAGGGTCTGAAGCTGGAGGAGTGGCTGGACTTGGTGACAGCTTCCCGCAAAGGCGGCATCAAGCTAAACTTCAAAGTAAGGAGACTTCTTAAAATGGACGCTTGAAAGCGGGAATGATAGTTGGCATGTGTTCAGCTCATCGGCTGTCGGTATGTGACGTGTAATTTTCTTTGGTTGTTAGTTTAGTGTTGGGTGTCTGTGTGGGTTTGTATAATATTGTATTGTAACTGGTATTTAATTTTTTAAAGATTTTGTCAATGGCGGTGTACTGTGCTTTGTTAATGACTACAAATTTTTATTGGTTTCTCTCTTTTTTGTGTTTTGCTCTGTTATTCTTTCGAACGTTATTTCATTCAGTCAATCATTCAGTCATTCATTCAACCTTCGCCTGCCAGTGTATTACCAGTTAAACATGTCCTTTAACTTTGCCGATGTCTTGCCAGTAAGACACGTCCTGTTAAAATATTGCGTGCATTCCACTGCGTATTGTAAGGGAAGCAGCTGCTTTTAATTAGTAGTTTAGCCAGTTCTAGTTATAAAGTTATTTCCCGTAGACCATGTATTGAGTTTGGAATAGCCACACGTGCGGGTTTCCGCAAGTACCATCAGCTAACCAAAATGGCAGCATGGAAGGAGGGTTTTGTGCACAGCGGATTTCAGTTACCTCATTAATGCTGGATTTTAACTAGATTTGAGAAGACGACAAAGATTAAGGTAATTAAGATTTTAATTAGCATTTGTTTACATTTACAAATCAGTTTGATTCTTGTCTGTAAACGTAGCGCTTAGAGTTATTTCTTGGGGTTTTTTTTTTACACATGCACCTTAAAGGTCCGGCACACAACGACCACAGACAATTCAAGATGGCGGCAGGCGACGTGTTCATGCTCACATTCATGGGCGCACGAACGCACACACGCACGCACGCTCGCACATACACACACTCCCTTCAGTCCCCCTCTCCACACACACACACACACAAGCAGCTAACTGTCTTGCAGGATGCTGACGGATTTGAACAAGCCATGATGTTGCTGAAATTCAGAGCGGAGCTACTCAAAGGGCTGCCTGTCTGGGTCGCTGTGCCTGTCGCTAATGGTCCGGGGGGAACCGGAGGGGGAGCGTTGGACGCCAGATGGTGAGCACGATCCACCACCTACGGACCGTAACTCCGCAACGACTAGCAACATGAGAAGGGGTGGGGTGGGAACGACGATGTTAAAAAAGATTGATGATGATGATGATGATGATGATGATGATGATGATGATGATGATGATGATGATGATGATGATGACGAAGTACGTTTCACAGTCTGACTAAAAACAAATAATCATTAGACTGCACTAGAATCGATACACTAGACAGACCGTGATCCCATCTGCAGCAAGTTTTCCTAGTAACTCCGCTGTGTGGTAATTTGTCAATACTATTTCTCTCTCTTAACGCGCTACGCGATATGCCGCCGGCTGTCAGTTTAAAAAGGGTTTGTCCCTCCCGGGGATGACAGGTACACGAAGGTCATCAACAGAACGTTCCCGGAAGCTCAGCTGGTCTTCGGGTGGGCGTTCCAGTGCTGTGACCCTTCGACTTCAGGCGACAACGACTTTGGGCGCGGGAACATGGAGAGCATGCTGAGTGTGTGCCGCAGTCTTAACCAGGTAGCACTGCTCATCGCCTAGTGAAATTACCCAGGTAGCTCCTTGTCTAATTAAATTACCCAGGTATAGCTCCTTGTCTAATGAAATTACCCAGGTATAGCTCCTTGTCTAATGAAATTACCCAGGCAGCTCCTTGTCTAACGAAATTACCCAGGCAGCTCCTTGTCTAACGAAATTACCCAGGCAGCTCCTTGTCTAATTAAATTACCCAGGTAGCTCCTTGTCTAATGAAATTTCCCAGGTATAGCTCCTCGCCTAATGAAATTACCCAGGTAGCTCCTCGCCTAATGAAATTACACAGGTAGCTCCTTGTCTAATGAAATTACCCAGGTATAGCTCCTCGCCTAATGAAATTACCCTAGCTCCTCGCCTAATGAAATTACCCAGGTAGCTCCTCGCCTAATGAAATTAC
>SMGT01013568.1:393808-429761 GCA_004794575.1 Lanistes nyassanus
TATTGAATCCCCTCTAATCACGTCGTTCCAGCCTGTTGTCATCAGCGCCCCCGCAGTCAAGGTAGCGGCGGCGTGGCAGCATTTCCGGTGGCTTTTGGAACGTTCGGACAAACTACGACTGTTGGTGTGGTCATCGCAGAACGACATCGGCTGGACAAACAGGACTGTGTATGACTTGCTTGTCATCAGGTGTGTCAGCTATTGTCCGTGTCATGTCATTACCCGTGTCAGGTAGTGTCCGCATCATGTCATTGGATGTGTCAGCTAGTGTCCTTGTCATCAGGTGTGTCAGCTGTTGTCCGCGTCATGTCATTAGATGTGTCAGCTAGTGTCCTTGTCATGTCATTAGATGTGTTAGCTAGTGTCCGTGTCATGTCATTAGATGTGTCAGCTAGTGTCCGTGCCATGTCACCTGTTGCGTCAGCTAGTGTTTGTTTTTTGCCATCAGGCGTGTCACCTAGTGTTATACCATTCGATGTGTCAGCTCGGTTCAGTATCTTGTCATAAGGTATGTCAGCTTCCGGCAGTGTTATCAGTTATGTAAAATCCCAGTGCAGCGTCAGGTAAAGTGCTGTATAGTACCAGGTGTCATTCGTTATATCAGTTTGGGTCAGTGTCATGTCATTAGACGTATAGGTCATTGTCGTTGGCATGTCGTTCCTTCTGCACTTTAGATCAGTAGATATCCCTGCCACTTAAGCTACTGCTAACTGATGTGTGTGTGTGTGTGTGTGTGTGTGTTGGGGGGGGGGTCTCTTATTTTTGATGACAGAAATGACTGCAACAAAAAGAGGATCTTTTACGATCTACCCGAGGAGAAGCTGGAGCAGTTTCGCCGGCTAGCTGCCACGGCAGGGAGTCCTCTGCACTACTTTGACGTGCACGACATGGATGCTGGGAAGGTCACGTGGGACCACAGTGTCAACAGTCTGACGCATCTGTCACGTGCTTTGCGCGGTATGTTTTGAAAGACTTCGCTTGATCGTTCGTTTAAACCGTCATTGAAAGATTTAACCATCAAATTCTCATAGAAACACATGTATTGTGCGATAATTCTTCAAAAAATCGGGGCGGGTGGGGGTAGGAGAGGTGAAAACTGCAGAAAGGAAAGAAATCTCTTCAGCAGGCTTCTTACTTAGAACTGTATTTACACACATTTCTCTCACACCCCTTCGGTTAAAACGAACCGAGTGTGTGACGTTTTCTTACATAACAACGTGCAATCCTCGTTCTTTCTGAATCGACGTATAACAGACGCTGTTCCGTTTTTTTTAAAGTTTTATAATCACTTTTTTCTCTAACATCAGGATAATCCCCCTTATCTCCGCCTCTCCCCGCAAGGTGGCTCCGGAGTTCGTATTATCTCCCCTTACACTTGTCTGGCAGCGTGAACACTCTGTCATCTCCACCATGCTTATTCATTTTCCACTTTTCTCCTCTTCCTGTTCACGCTGTCTTCTTTTCCACTGTCTTCCTCACTTATTTGCTGACAGTGTCTGACTCACTGTGAATATGTCAAGACCTACAAGTTGATGCGAAAGCGCGTGCAGCCGAACTCATGGACACGCATTCTCGCAGGTGACGCGCTCATGCTGGAAGCGGATGTCGCCCTCCAAGGGCAGGGAACTCCAAACCAGACGGACCTGCCCGTGATGACGCATCGGTCGCCAGTGACTTCCAGCAACCTGACCCTCAGCCAATGGCTGGACGCGGTGCTGACCTCCAGCAAGGGCATCAAGCTGGACCTGAAGAGCTCGGACGTCATCGTGCCGGCACTGCACGTGCTGCGCGAGAAGAGGGCGCTGCTGCAGCGGCCCGTCTGGTTGAACGGCGACGTACTGCGGGGTCCGAACGGCCTGCACGACCCAATGAGAGCGGATGTCTTCCTGCAGGCCATCAACGCCATCTTTCCGGAAGTGACCATCTCGTTGGGCTGGACTTCCGGCTGGACGTACGGCCACGACAACGAGGCTTACTCGTGGGAGATGGTGGAAAGGATGGAGAAACACGCGCGCAAAATCCACCAGCCAGTGACCTTCGCAGTTCGAGCAGTATTTATCTTTTTTATTTCGTATTTACGTTAGTTCGTTCGTTCGTTCGTTCGTTCGTTAGTTCGTTAGTTCGTTAGTTAGTTCGTTCGTTCGTTCGTTCGTTCGTTAGTTAGTTGAATTTGGTGACATTTACATGGACAGATCTTACTATATCTATCGCTGACCTTTTGGGTGTGACCGACATTACAATGCAGTTCGAGCAGTATTTATCTTTTTTATTTTGTATTTACTATAGTTAGTTAGTTAGTTAGTTAGTTAGTTAGTTAGTTAGTTAGTTAGTTAGTTAGTTAGTTAGTTGAATTTGGTGACATTTACGTGGACCGATATTACTAGATCTGTCGCTGACCTTTTGGGTGTGACCGACATTACTAGATCTGTCGCTGACCTGTTGGGTGTGACTGACATTGCAATGCAAGCAGTGGAAGATCCTTGCCTGTTATGTGTCATTATTCTCAGGTACTTGCACGTCGATCGTGGGAAAAATTTGACTGGCTGTTACACCAGTCACGACGATACACCATCACCCTCTGGGCGCCGTTGACGTCACATGACAGAATACTGAAGTCGGATATGGAGTATGTCCGACAGCAGTCAGAACGAGGCCGGGTATATTTTGACATTCCTTCGGACGTCATGCCCAGCCTGCACTAAAGTCTACACTGCTGATAATTCGCAGAAAAGAGATCAGAACTGGATGCGCATCTTGTGTAAAAGAATCGAACTGGAATTAAACCTACCTGGAAAGGCACGCACTCACAGTGAGAGACAGAGGAGAGAGATGGGAAACTATGCAGTTATATATTTCGTAAAACTGTTCTGTGTGTTTTTAATTCTTTTGCATCGATTTCGCATTCTTATATATGTATATATGCGTGTGCATTCTAAACAATCTGATCTCATTTACAGGCTTGTGTTGTAATGATCTGTCACTGTCAAGTAGAACTTGTTGCATTGGAAATGTTGATTCCAGCTTATGTATATAGTTGGAAAGAATAAACATGCTGTTGTTATCACAGACTTTCATTGTAACTGTACGTAACACACAGACACATACATATACACACATACACGCACACGCGAACGCACACACACGGAGGGAGGTGAGAAAGAGAGAGTGATTGATTGATTTACTGACACAGAGAGACAGAATTTGTTTAAAGTTGTCCCAGGACATCGCACGAGGAATAGGGTATGAAGTGATGAAAGATAGTGGAGTAAGTGCTTAGAGCAAACTTTTAGTTTGGCATCGCGTTTTATTTATTATTATTGTTATTTTTAAAAAAAGCACGTTAGCTTTCGTGTGATTGGTCTTGAAGGGTCCCAGAATAGCCACAGCAAACAAAAGAGGGTGTCTGTCAGTGGCCTTTGTCTTCATTGTATTCAAGTTGGCAAACGGACGTTTGCCAACTTGAATACAATGAAGACAAAGGCCACTTGTTTATCTTCCTTCTCATTTCCATCAAACTATCTGCCCCTTTTTATTAAACTTTTGACATCTTCTTTCTTACCAATGTCCGTTTATCTGGTCTTCAAAACACGGCCCCTTACCGAATTCTTAGCATGCACATGTCTTTTTACAACGACTTCAATAAAGCAAAAGAACATAAGTCGTCGATATTTACTTGTCTTCACCGCATTTAACACACTTATCCCCTGTCTTATCAAATATGTCGGATGTTACCTGCAGGCAGGTGTACAAAGCAGGTGTATTGCACAAATTGAAGAAAGCCGACTCAAGTGCACCTGCTAAGCTAATGCCTTCTCACCTGCGCCTCACTCCACGTTACCTGTGCATAGACCGACAGGTAACCTTCCATGTCGATGCTGTGCTTGATATGTCCTTACAGTTGCTGACAGTGTCACACAACTATTGTCAACCAACCAAAGGTGGACTGTACTAGAAAACGGGTGAAACTTGAATGTGTTAACGACAATGATTAGCCAAATGTTTAGAATAATGTTTACACACGTCTTGATATTACTCCAAAAGATTTTAGATTCTCTTACTGGCAGCCAGCAAAATGTTGTGAATGGTCACCACTTTGATATTGTAGTTACGGAAATTTAATGGCTAGCCTCAGTATTGCTGTTTGTCACCTTTTTTGTACATTTTGTATAATTAGTGTTGCAGAAGTACAATGGAGGAAACTTAATTAACCAAAGTTTTAAATGTTGCTGCTTTGTTGTCTTTGGTTAGGGGGAGAGGGATAGTGTTGTTTTGTTGACTGGTTAAGAATATGTACTGCGTCACCTTATCTTGTTTTGTATACTTATAGTTGTAGAAGTACAATGGAGGGAACTTAATTATCCCAACTTTTTAGATGCTGCTTCTTTTATTGTCTTTGATAAGTGGGAGAGAGATAGTGATGGGAATTTACTTTCAGATTTTGTTGATTGGCGTGACGACAAGAAAGTTAAGCAATGATTTTGTTCCTACTTTTAGTCATCACCTGTAGAAGTTGTGGGGACATTTTATTTCGGCACTATTTTTGACTATCCATACGAATATGGGATACGAACTCAGAACGGATTGTGAAGTGTGGTCAGGAGAGAGTTTATCTCCTTTCGTAAACCCAATAGTTTTTCTTCAATCGCGTTGTTTTGTGTAGTTTTAACCGGTCTTTTATTGGAGGCCAAGAAAACAAAGCAGCAGCGCCTAAAAATGTGACAAGTCGTCTCCCTTTTATCATGAGTGTGATTGTACGCCCACTCAACGTACACCAGGGTCAGGGTGAAGTCTGGGCGAAACAAATGCAACACGACCTGACACCCGCCATTTTAATTCTTTCCCACCAACATTTGTGTCCTCCCAGAAATTCACTGCGCATGTCTAGCTGCCTAGGGGTTTTCCCCTCACGAAGTGTGGGTGTTAAGTACCATGCTTTAAGTCAGCGTCTCACTGTCTGACAATGTCAAACAATGGTAAAGCGGTCTCCACGGTCCTTGTCTTCTGAGAGCTATAGTTAGTTTAATCGACAAATCTCACGTCAGAACTCATTCTTACTTATGCAGTCCCATTAGGAACCAGCAGAATCGACTCCAAATTGAGTCGACACCGAAAACCACTTGTTTGTGTAGACGGACCTGTGTAACGTTAAATCGAGGGCGACCCCGTCAGGCTAGAGATAATTTTAGAGCTTTCCATACCTGTAGAGCACGAATCTGTTTAGGTCTTCTAACGGCAAACGAGTTTTTCTGAAATTACCGAAGTGTTTAGAGACTGTTAATACAACGACAATTTAATCGTTATTCTAAGCGCGTTTGGCGTATGTCCTATATCCTTTCCCATTTTTCCTTCAGATCCCTCGACTGTTAGTAAACTCCATAAAACTAACCCTTGCCGTAGCGCTCTTAGAGATTAACTGTAACATCTACCATCCGCTTTCTTCCCGCTAACCAGGGTCTAGTCAGTCCCCGTAAGAAATATTTGTCTAAGCAGGATTTCGTCACAACAGGTCCACGTTCTGAACATCGTAAAATTCCCAAAAGTAACAAGCCACGAGAAGTCTGACAAGCGGTTATGACCGAAAACTGTGTCACGACAGACGTCTGGAAGAAAATGTGGATGTAAAATCAAAAAAAAAAAAAAAAAAAGGTAGAAAGAGCCTAATTACCCTGCGCAAAATTCTTTGGAAATTTTAAGGAAACTGGGGAGCTAAAAAATAAGAAATCGGATTTTTTACGAATCAGTTTTGTGCTTTATTTCGATTTACGAAGGCTGTTCATAGGATTACACATACTCACTTCCGCAAATGACACCAGAAGTACAGCTGAAGCATTGGAAAAGAAATTTAATGAATTTGGCATACTGAAGTGGCATTGCACTATTCTGAAAATCTGAACGGTTAAAAAATCAGTTTCCTTGAACGCCTCAGAGTCCTCAAAATGAAACGATGATTGAAAATGTCTGTGGTTTCTGTTGGCCTACATCTACAGTTCGTTTACTAGTTTATATTTTATTCCACATCGAGAGCAACATAGTCATCAGCCTGTGCTACCCACTTCTTCCAAAGCCCTTCCCAGCAATTTTTGTAGACTTTGAGAACCGCGACAGTTAAACGGTATTGTAGCAGGATATACCTTTCTGGGCAAAACAACGCCATGTCGTAATGATGGCTCCAATCCCCCCCCCCAAAAAAAAAAACCCTCCCCCAAAGTTTTTTTAAAGCGGAAAATTTGGCGTGCTTATTGACCAGTGTATTTTACGACCAAACTTCGATCTTTTCAAGCACTTTCGCGAAGTTACCAAAGACACACATATCATTGTACAGCTGTAGCACAATCCGGTTAATAGATTTCATTTTGTCCGATTACAGTTAAATATAAAATTTAAAAATTCCAGCATTTGAATAGCTTGTAAACATCTTAATGTTTGTCATTGCATCCATTGGTATAATTCTGTTTGTAATACATGTCAATTTTCTTTATTGCAAGATTGTTGCCTGCCGAAAGAGTATCCTAATTAAAACATATTGTTTTAATACCGAAGAAGATTACTGTTGAGACCCCCCTCCCTTTAACCCAACCTGGAGCATAGATATTTCGTAAATATTTGTTCCGTCTTCCAAACATTCCTAAAACGTCTTGACTGTCGCCAGACACCCCCCACCCCCCCAAAAAAGACACGAAATACTGGTTTTTTTTCTTCAGCACTGCGATGGACTTCTTAACTTTTGACCCCGTACGTAAGCGTAAGGCGATTGCATAGCCCGTGAATGTGTTCTCGCTTGTAGCACTGCTACCATCCAGCTCCTTTTCACGAAATTATATCACAGCTGAATATTCAGTATAATGTGTTTTTGTCAGAAGCACTTCAAAATTGTAAATTACCAAAATATGGCTTTATTCAAATGCGTATAAAAATATAATTTGTCACAGTCCTTGTAGCACATAGGAGCACCCAATCTGCTCAGTAATTAATAGTGAAAAAATTATTTTTTCTAAGGTGCATGTTATAACTTCACTGCCGGGCTTCGCAGTCGACGCGTCTTCGACAATGTGGCACAATTTTAAGATAAAAAACTTTGTAAAAATCAGTCGTCATTGATACATAGTGAGCTGCCGAAGAAATGTCGGCGAAGAGTCGGCGAAGTGTCGACGAAGAATCTTGAAGGTTTAACGTAGAATTTCTAGCACCCTTCAACGATGCACTGCAAACAAAAAAGTAAAACAAGAAGATAGTTTGGCGCCATGACGACTGTCTTTCAAGCGGGAGAAGAAGAGACTTAGTGAGTGGTTAGTCAAATGTTTAAATTTTATAAGAAATTATAAAGACGGCGTACAGAGAAATAGGAGACGATACTTACGAGAATGATCCAAACGATGATCCAGGGCCAGAAGAAGAGAGAGATGATGAAATGAAGAACATGGTTAACTCCACGCCTAAGAGACACGCAAAAAGGTCACGGTTTAGATTTGGCATTGACCCGCACTGGCGGACGGAAGACAACAATGCCATTCATCTATTCTATCCATCTACCCACTCCCCACCCTGCTACCCATCTACCGTCTCACCCAGCCCTGAATAAGAAATTTTCTGGTGGTTATTTGTTGATGTGCACGCGCATACATATGTACACTCCCATGGATACATGCACATGCGATTGCATACATATTATAACAACTACAGTCACGTACTGTCACGGCATGCCAACTTTCCTGTCCACAGAAACTCCGGGATTTTTCTCTCTTTGACGCCAGCTTTCACCCGTTGTACCTAAAGTTTCACACACATTCACTCGTTCTTTCGTTGGCCTTCTGTCAGATAAATTACCATTGGACTGATTCCTTCCCCAAATAAACCAGAGCAAAGTGGGGAGGAACAAAGAACAACAACAACAACACAGAAAAAAGAAAAAAGAACACAACAAAAAAAATGACAGAACACCCTACAAATCGGCAAAATGTTGACATCAGGGGCACATCATGGTCTCTTTGTGGGGTGAGGGGGAACAAGAAACGATAAAAGACTTGTTTGTTGTGTATTTGTAGATGAATGTTCAAGAATGATGCCATGCGCATGCGTAGACTTTTATACATATTTCTAGAGAGTTCTATATAGAAATATATTTAAGGGAGAGTGCATGTGTCGAGTGACGAGTGTTCAATTTTCCTGAGTCAGTAACACACATTCGCACGCGCGTGGGGGTACTAGCAATTATTTATCTTTTTGGTTTAGGTATTCGTAGATTTTTTGACAACTCCGCCCATGACTTTTTTTTTCTTCTCTGTCTCTGCTGGGGGCGGGGAATGGCCTCCTTGGCCCCCACCCCATACTCCTCCCTTGCATACACTATCAGTCAGGCATAACTGTCAGCCATACGCGCTCCCAGTCAAGCTTTCATTCACGCTTGGGTTCCCTAACAACTGTCGTTTACCTATTTTAAAGGTTGAGTTTTGATGGGATGAAAGAATGACACGCGATACACGTACACGATTTATATGCGGAAGGTAAGAAAGACCAAAGAACAGAACGTAAAGAATATAAGGAATGAAGGAATTAAATAAGGAAGACATGAAGGGAGGGAAGGAAGAAATGAGCGAAGAAGGAAAGAAAGGAAGAAAAGATAAGAATACCTTTCCACTACAACTGTCTGCACCGCTGGCTGGCCTGAGTTGACTACCACCACATTATTTGAAGTCTGAAACACACATAGAGACACGCGAGCCCGCGCAAACACACACACACACACGCGCGCACGCACGCAAGGAACCACCCACCCACACACGCGCACACACACACACACCATACATATACATACACACACAGATGCACACACACACATCATACATATACATACACACAAAGATGCACGCATGCATGCACGCACACACACACCATACACATACATACACACAAAGATGCACGCACGCGCGCACACACACACACACACACACACACACACCATACATATACATACACACAAAGATGTACGCACGCACACACACACAGGGACAAGAAGAGGGGAGGGAGCCAGAGAGGTTAAAATACAGGAATACAAGATGCACACACACACACACACGCACACACTAATGGTAGAAACATCCCCAAACATCCAGCACTTCACGCTTACCTACATCTAATCATAACAACAACTCGGACAGGTACGAGGTTTCTTAGTCGCAAAAGACAAAGTTACAAACGTACCAATTCTCGTTTCTCAATGAACGTACGAACTCACTCACAACACATGCACACAAATGGGTCTAAACAGACAGACACGCACACAAACAGACGTGTAAAAGACACACAGACAGACAAATAAAGAGGCAACTAGATACATTACTGATAGACAGGCGAGCACAGGGACACGCAAGGGCCACGAAAACCGATGCACGTGATATATATATATAGAGAGAGAGATTTATATTGTGTATGCAAAAGTGCACACAATGCAGCTAAATGAATAAATGATCGACAAGCATAAACACAGACTGTATGCCTAAAGGCATGGACATATATACATAGGCATAAAATAACCCATCTATTCTCGCACGCACGCGCACGTACTGATTGCATCATTGGTGCAGCGATGACAGGTTGCGGTGGATGGTAGACTTGCGGTGGGGGGTAACCTGCCTGTGGAGCGGGGTAAGCAGGAAAAAACTCATTGACAGCTGCAAGCAGGAGGCAGTTTTAACTGCACGCGCACGCAGCCCCACACACATTCACGCACCCACGTATTTTCGCACGGACAGAATCAGGCATAAACGCATGTACACAAACTCGCACCGGTCATTCATGCGCATACATCATACGTTGTACATCTCTCGCGCATCACACGCACGGATACATGCAAAAATGCAAGCACACATGCATGCGCTCATATACGCATTTATTGGCGCATACGCACGCGGACGCACATGCCCCCATCACTAGCGATACAAAATTTACTACAAATAGCAAGGGGAGACAAGCCTAAGCTACGTATAGATAGATATACGTGTGTAAGCACAAGGCAATCAATAGGACTATGTAACGTCCTATATGTATAAACATCCAGCTATATAAATAAAAACAGGCTAATCTGCACACACACGCGCACGCACGCACGCACACGCACGCACACACACACACACTCACGCACTCACGCACGCACGCACATGCGAACAGAGATACACACGAACAGATATTCTCTCTCGTGTTTAGGTGGAGCGGATCCTTGTGATGAAAGGCGATCTGTTGTCTGGTTGCCATATTCTGTTGTCATGGCTGTCCGTGTGCTTGCTTGTGTGTGTCTGAGTATATGTGCATGCATCCATGTTATGTATAACAGGAGGATGACAATTGGGAAAATCCACTTTGACAAAAAGATATTACACAAGTATCAATTTCTGTACTTTCAAATTTACCTGTTTATACATACTAACGGGGACGTCTGTACATTACAGTAAATTAACAAATGCAGAGAACTATATATAGTGGAATCCGGTTAATCGGACCACATCGGGACGCGATGATTTTGGTCCTAATAACTGGCTGGTCCAATTACACGAACATGCCCTATGTTACAGTTAAGACGGGACGTGCTGTACGTAAAATACAGTGTATTAAAATGTCATTATGACCTTTATTGTGCGGCACACACGTATGGCGAACATATAAACAAGAACTACAGTCGAATTTTGTTTATTGAAAAATAAATTTACAAACAAATTCTTCGAAACGATCTACACGATACATGTACAGTACTCAACATGCGAATCACAATAAAAAAAGTTCTTACCAAATTCCAGTCAACGTTTGAAGAACTTATCCAGCGTGACCTGACGCGTTCTCTTGACGGATTGCACTTGAACAAAATCACCACAAACATCTAACGCAGCAATGGGACCGCCTTCACGTCCCTCCTGCATGAAATAGCGGCGCAAAGTTTAAATCATTTCCTGGCATCCGGTGTTGTCGCGTGCACCATCTCACTGGGGCATCGTCGTCCCTTTCCTGGTCTTCCGATGCTGTCGTGTGTTTCGCTGCCATTCCAGCAGCAATTGCAGCGTCGTAATCTTCACTGTCATCGTAGCATTGAAGCTCGTTGTCGATGGATAGAAATTCTGCGTAATTTTCCACCTGTTGAAGTTCCACATTTCCCGTGACTTGTGGCTCCTTTTTCTTATTCGCTGTCACGTTCTTTGGTCCGTTTAAGCGGGATGTTGGTCCAAATAAGCGAATAACATTAGGCTTATGTACACAGGATTTGTTTGGGTTCTTTAAGATTCGGTCCGATTAAGCGACTGGTCCGATTACCGGTGGTCCAATTATTAACCGGATTCGACTGTATATAGCACTTACTTCAATACAAGGAAAAAATGCACACATTGGGTGACTGACATATAAGCAGGTATACAAGTGACAGTTCACAAGGGATAGTGATAGTGAGCAAGCTTATATGTGGTAGATAAACTTTAAAAATTCAAAAGCACTCGCGCTCACACGAACCCACACACACACACATACGCAGGAAATCACGAGCGTTCAAGTGAACACACGCTCGCGTGTAGACAATCTTTCACAGAGCAAGACTAACATGCCGACAGTACATACTTGTGCCGACTGCATGTAACCCTGTTGAGGAGGGTAATATCCTTGAGGAGGGTATCCTTGCTGCGGTGGAGGGTATCCTGCTTGTGGTGGGGGGTATCCGGCCTGTGGTGGGGGGTATCCGGCCTGTGGTGGTGGGTATCCGGCCTGTGGTGGGGTGCCCTGGGTGTAGGGGGGAGGCATATCCTGTTTAGTTTGCATGGTTTTTTGTTTTCCCTGCAACAGTGCAAGCGAAAAAATACAATAGGTTTATTATATCAGCAAATAATAACGTCAGACACATGGCCAGCTAGCAAAAGAGTACAGACTTTAATTCCTTGAGACAGTGCACGGGAGCGAACAGCTTAAAGTTAATGCCGCACCTTATTCATTGCATTCCGATTATTTCCACAAAGGACTCTATCGGGCAGTGTTACTTCTCTGTCTGTGTTAAACTTTCGATGCAACTCCGCAGAAGATGTGAGAAAGGGAGCTGCCTGTTCGAGGTATTAGCCTCGCTGCCTGGGATGGCTTGCATGAGCGTTCTTATCTCCTGTCCATACGTAAAGATTCACGTAAAATACACAGGGCGAATGGGCCTTACGACCACTCTTATGACCAGAAAAGCAGCTCATGCAAGCCAGCCCTGGGACTCTATCCTCCTATCATATCCCTGACTAGTTTCATCGAGTGAACTCCCTTAACATACGGGTCCTGTTGTTAATTTTTTTAACGTGGCGTGTTCTTGGCATTCGAAATGGAATGTTCTTTGTGCCCCAAATTCGACTCGTGGTTTGTGCCCAAACTAAATATATATAAATGAGAGACGGCAAAGCATCACAGGACCCCAACGGAGCTTGTTGCCCGAGCAAAAGCATGTTTCTCCTTAAAGATTGACATTGTGCTGGACGCTTAAAGCAACCTGCGATGTCTCACACCGAAAGTTAACCAAATCTTCGACTGGCTATCTCTTAGCAGATCCGGCGACTTCGAAAAACTGGAGCAAAGTGGAAGAACTCTCGTCAAGTTCACAGAAAAGAATCATTATGACTTCTTCCTTGTGAGCAGGTACGTAACGGGTATGAACTGACGGGGTCATACGAAAAACCGCACAGCCACGAACAGGCACGATGTAAGGTCAAATACAAGTTTTTAATGGCATAATGTCACCGAAATCTGCACCTTTGTATGTGAATTTTGAAGATATATGTGTTTGAAATATTGTTTGCTCGTCTGCCGTGAATCATTCCCATTTCGGAACAACGAACACTCACTATTCGACCGTTATAAGACCTATTCCAGGGGACAATTTGGTATATAAATCCATTTTTATAAGTACATGGTGCATAAAACACCTGAAAATTACACCTAGGTACGTGAATTTTGAAGATATGTGTCTGAAATGTCATCCTGTGCTCGTTTGATGTGAATATCAGGGATCTTCATTTCGAAACACCGAACATTCGACTGTTATAGAACTTGTTCTAAAGGAAATTTTAATATTAAAACCCCACTTTTATAAGTATTTGATGCGTAATATACCTGAAATTTACACTTAAGTACGGCACATATCCTTCACCTGCTATTTCAGCCATCACTTTAACTTTATTGACCAGCGAAATCCCCAACACACTCCTTGTGGTACTGGCACGAGCCAGTCATGTTAACGCAAAACGACATCATTGTTTGTCCACCACCTGTTCTGGTTTCTGTCGTGTCAGGAGAGTAGCACCGGCATTCACTTGTGCTAAAGGCTCACCCATAGACCCTAATAGTACAGGGTCAAATGTCCTCTCCAAGCTGACAAATCCCTAATAAACGATGGACAATTTTGCTTCACACACAGCGTGCTGAATTTTGTAGCTTAGAAGAAAGCCTTAAAACACAACGTCATCTTAGCTCGCGCGTCATTGGGGAAGAAATGTGCTACTGTGGCCGTCGTATCGCAAGCTTTGTTGCGGAGACTTTGTACAAATTTTTAAACCAAGCTGTTCGTCGGCAAGGGACGTAACTGGTGTTTTCTTATAGCGGAATGATTTTTCTGTCGATTTCCTTCCCTTAGACCACACAATACACGACTTCGCTCGCGAGACCACGCGATACTCTTTAGGAGTTGTCGAGATGATCGCAAGCACCATTTTGCTTCTATGATTTGGATACATTTTTCAACGCAGCGTTTTACACAGAATTCACACTGGAGGGATTTCAGGTAGAAATCATTTTATAGATTTTATTTCTCTTCCAATCTGCGTTGGAAGTAGGTTTCTATCGATGATAGATTTTTTTCTACATTTTTGTAATAAGATGCATAAAGACCACAAGAGGGGTCATGGAGGAAGAAACCGAATAGATACGTATAGTCCATACAGTGATTACGTCTAACACCAAACAGTAAGGACTGTTAAACATTTTTTTCAGTACGATTCTATTATTATTTTGATGTTCAAAAACAGATCTTTCGAAATATGTAAAGTAGATTACTACATTTGTGGTGGTTTTTAAACAGCATTTATTTCAAACGTGACGAAATCTGTCCCCCCCCCCCCCCTGCGATGTCAGTGGAGGTTACAGTCTGAAACCTACGTGACTGGTCGTCTGTCATGTATCTTGGATCTAACAACCGAAACGAACCTAGAGGTCATAGCAACTATAAAAGATTCTATGAGTGTAGAAACTCCACGTGAGAGAGAAAAAGTCTAGTTTGCTGCTGTATTTTCCTCACCACGATCACCCATACACCCCTCTTACGTTTACACACACACACACACCGAAGTTTCCGCTTTTATTGGGCAGAAATAAATTAAGTTGCGTATTTGATAGCGCGAAATCTGCACAGGAATAACACCCTGTAGGAGAACGATATAACAGATTTTATTCAGCATTTCGTGCATCGTCAGTTTGTTCTAACTAAGACTTCCAAGGTCACTGTGAACTTCGAGTCATGTGACAATAAATGTCCTATTGTATAGCATACCCGACACCTTATTACCTCCGCAGCCGTGTCAATTACACAGGAAGACAGGTTGGAATACAAGGTTGAAACACATACATTTTCGACAGGCTTTTAGTGCAGAAGAACCTAGGGGTTCAGCATAGCACCGTGGAGAGATCGAATAGCAGACCCCTGATCGATGCTTTCAGCAAGCCTCCAGTCTCCTTCGTGCCTGACCCTTTTGCATGTCTGGGGCGAAATTTTTACACCTGCGTTACGACGTGTGAACGGAGCTTTACATCGAAGCCAATCTGACAAAGGTATTGCCACATACCCGTGTCATCAAGTGATCTGTCAACAATACGCCCACAAGCCTCATGGCCACGGAAAAATATCTCACCAAAATCGGACAAATTATAAGAGATATGCACGGAGAGGTCAAAGTACGTCCTGATAACCTGCAGTCAATCGACAAACCTCGGACGCAGTTTTTGCTGCTCCGCTCACGTGATGAGGTTGTGCAAGGAAAGCAGTTTGCTTTCCCTCCCACCCCTCCACTCACACGCATACGTATACAGGTGCGTACAAATACACCGAAGCACAGCCTAATATATGTACATACGCGCGCGCGTGCATACAAACTTTTCAAAAACGTCTTGGTGGCATTGTTGTCATCTCTTCGGAAAATAATACATTAAGCACGTACACAGTTCATCCCAACCAGGATTTTTAACCTAAGAACAGCCCAACCAGGAAGTTTTAAGTGTCAGTCCCCCCCCCCCCATGTTTGCAGCCAATGATCGTTTGATAAATATTTCTTTATCGCAGCTGGATATTTTCTTCTTCCTACTTCTCAAAACTTTACTTTTACCTGTCGCAGATGCATTTGTTTTCTCGCTCGGGCGTTGACCGACCCCTGTTCCAGGGATTTGTACGCCCAACCTGGATCTTTTTGTAGACTTTCCCCTTTCTGTCCATGAATTTTCCCAGGCTCAGAGTGAACCAAAGTAAATACTATACTGGTTGATGAGTCATTACGGAAAGAAAATTACGATCTAAATGCACGTGGAAGTTTAGATGTGGTCTATTTAGATCGTTGGATTGATAATTGGGATATGTGATCTACAGGGAGAGCTTGATATATTTTGCACCTCACATATCACGGCATGAGTGATTGAGTGAGCGAGTGGCTGAGTCAGCGAGCGATTAGTGATGAAAGTGGGTGTGTGAGTGGGAGCGCTGGGGAGAGGGATCCTTGCACATTTTGCACGTCTTTGCTTTTAACAATTGAAAAATAGATTTTCCTCAATACCTAGTGCACATGCACGTCATTCAATAGCATTTGGCATTCAAATAACATAAATCACATAAAACATAAGGAATGAGCCGAGACTACAAATTTCTTTTGAATGTATGGCATTCAAACCGAAAACATCTGTCCCCACATCTCTACCACCGTGCTAAAAAAAAGTTACGCTGCTTTTGATATAAACCAGTTGTTGTTAGTGTTTTTGCGCATTAACACTAAAAGATCATCATCAGTATATGCGGGGGAAGGTTGGAGGAGTAAGGGATTATCTCGTCCCGCCGGCGAGGCATACGATATGTTACCGTATCGTCCATTCAAAGACGCAAGACTGGTCAAAACGGGTCGGTGAGCTGTCACAACACACACAGTCCCGGCAGACGAGGAGTCGTATCGGATTTAAAGGCTCCACCGTCATGTTTGCTCTGTTTCGGCGTGTGCACGTCTTTTCTCTTTGAATTCTACCAGCACAGTATGGGATCTGTTATGCCTCGCGGAGAAATCGCGTGTTATCCGGACGGGCGTACCTGTTTCTCTAAAGAACCCGGCTAGTAGGTCAGCAGTAAAGTTCGGTGAAGCGGACCGCACATTCGAATAAGAAAGGGAACAGAACACCCTGATGTGGTGCTGAATAATTCAGCTGGTCGACAATGTGTCGGCCCATATCGCATAATATCGTGCGGTATAGGAGGAAGTCTAAACGATAAGCCTCTCCAGCCCTTTGACACACTTATGTAAACAGAACACATCTTGATCAACGGTTGTCCCTCTGTCTTTCTGTTTGAAAATGTTTAGTTGCGCTCGCAGATGTTTGATGCAGTACGAAATCCTTCAAAGCGCCTCAAGTTACAGTGCAAGGTGTACTAGTGTCCGGAAACCGTTTAAATCTGTTTGTTTGTGATTCAGACACAGACTGGCAAAATGAAACCAGCACACAAAACGAAACAGAACAAAGCAGACTCAAAAGGAAAAAGACAGACACAAACACAACAGGAGAAAGACAGATTTGAATCATTTCTACTCTTGAACGCAGTTTGGTGACAAATGACAGGTTTCGCCAGCACAGCTGTCACATCTGTCCATATGAACAGGCAAGGTGATAACCCCTCTTTCCTACTCGTGTACACCACGCCTCAACCCCCACCCCCCTCACTGGGTCCGGCAGGATACCAGAGAAGTGAACTGTCAGCTGTTGGAGCATGTCTTCCGGGTTTCCTGTCATCCGACCTATGACCTCTAACCTCGTCACCGCCCTCCTCACTGCCATCCCCTTGGAAAGCGAAATATTCCAGTGATGGTATACAATCAGAAGAACGACAAACAAGAGATGTGCTCCTGATCGTTACAAAGAAGACGGCTGTAAACTGAGTTTCCTTCCAATACGTCACGGCAAGCTGTTGCCGTCCCCATGCAGCAATAAATATGCAGTAAAAATGCAGGCACTCACTGACCCCATTTTCGATTGGAAGCTGCAGTACGTGGCAAGGTTACCATGCACATTCCTCTTCGCTTTGCGGACGTAAAGCGCTGTGGGGTCATGCGTTTACACAAACAGGAAACCTATGCATATATCTCTCGCGCTAGTTTATTACCAAGCAAAACACCAAAAATCTGTTTATGGAGGGTAAACACAATGTATTAGACAGCCCAGTTTTTAAAACCTCAAAGGGAAAACTTTTGTTTTCGTAACTTAAAATTTTGCGACTGTACTGGCCACCGATATTCCTTCTAAACTTTCACACCAAGGACGGATGCAGGAGTCGCGAAAAGCAGAGCTATCGCATTTGCCCACAAACAGCTCGCTCGCCCGAAAGTGGTTGTCATTTCCTAAACTTGACCCATTCCAGCTTTCCATCTCTGGACCCGACGACACGAGTCCAGAGGGTGCTGTCACGATAAACGCATTCTATGTAGGCAACGCCTCTTGCAGCTAAAACGTACGCAGTCGTGTTTGCTTCCTGGAAAAGGCTGACATGACATGCTCTGAACGTGTGCGAGTCTATTTTCTTTCTGTCTCTTTTTTCTTTGATTTCTATCAGCACATGCGAGCTGTTTTGCCTTGCAGAAGACTCTGGTCTGGTTCTGTATAGAACTGGGAAGACGAGGTTGACAGCACAATGGTGCAAAGATAATATGAGCCACACATGCGAAGAACGATTGCAAGGTTACTGAACAGGAAGGAAATTGCAGCTTGCAGACGGACTTCTTACATTTACATTTGGCCCACTAAGCCTGGAATTTCCCATTCTCGATACACGCATTTCTGCTTATTTTTCCTTACTTTCCTTTTTAACTTTGTCTGTATTTACATTACACATGCATTTTCTGAACAGGCACAAATTGTTGAGAAAATATCTGTATGGATATCAGTGAGATTTGGGGACAAAAAGATTGGGAGTGTCTTTCATTCCGTGTGATTTGAGGATTACTTCTTTATATGCATGTAACCATCAATTCAACTGTAGATCGAGCTGTACATAATTACTACACGGCACCGCGAAACATACACGAACTTGAAAGACGCTGATAAGTTTTTCGTATGTTGGGAGTGGCAACTTTAATGTCACTCAGCAAGTTAAAACCAAGAAGAAGAAAACAGAAACTGCTTATGGAGCCACATTGTGACCGTGAGAGGGAATGCGCTGCAGATAGCAAAAAGCAAATAACTTACTTCTCCCCTACAGTCAGACGGCGACTGGCGGACCTTGGAGAAAATCTGTAGTCCTCGACTCGGAGAGAGGAGTGAAGGATTGCACACAACTCCCTGGACAAGGTGTCAGTGACGAGAACACAGCCCCACCTGGTGGGCAGAGGAAAGAGGCAGCCGGATATGTCCCAGCGCTGAGCCAACGGCTCGACCGGAATGAATGCGCGCGCACGTCTGCACTCTTGCCGTGCGCAACTACACGCCCCTTAGACTTCTCTCTCTCTCTCCACTAACACACATTCAATAGTCAGCAAAAGAAGCAACTGATGTGATTATAAGGCCACAAAATGAGCACAGAGGACTTCAGTTTAGGCTAAGCAGTTCCGATCTAGAGGTGGCTATGGAATACGTCTGGTCCGTTAGCAACACAGAAAAGCAGGTGACACATTTGCACAGTAAGCCACAATCAAAACGGAAAAAGTTTTGTTATTCTTGGTGTATTAATGGTGATGTTTCTTACGAGATTTCCACCCTAGGCGGTAATCAGGGCTTTTTCAATGCTATGATTCATATCAGCGCATCGTGTTCCAGATGACAGTGACAGCTGGGTTATCTGATTTGTAGACAGCTGGGGACTGTGTTGCTTTTACGTCAGGAATAAGTCGTATCGCATGTCGTTCGTGCTTCTCTCGACGTTATATTAGTTTCCAGCCAGTTTGCTTTTTGATTGTTTTGCAAAATAGTTTGGAATGACAATTGAAACATACACTAGTCACTAGACGACAGAAGATTTTATAGGAAGTTAATGAGTCTAAATGAAACGGAGTGCATTTTCTCACCGATAGACATCGCAATTGCCTTACTTCCCCTGCGAGATATTAGCATTCCTCGCCTGTAGTTTCAAAACTCCCCCGTTTGTGTGTTATTATCAGCTCTGTATTTGTGGATATTAGAACTTGCATCCCTACCCCTACATTACAACCGTGTGCTCCGTACCTCTTCCTTCTCAACCCCCTTTTCCCCTACTGCACTAGTCACTTGATTATCTCTCTCC
Organism: Lanistes nyassanus; assembly: GCA_004794575.1. Lineage (NCBI taxonomy): Eukaryota > Metazoa > Mollusca > Gastropoda > Architaenioglossa > Ampullariidae > Lanistes > Lanistes nyassanus. The sequence goes on from SMGT01013568.1 coordinate 413,316, forward strand.
TAATTCACGTGAATGCCTCGATGGTCCAGTGGTTAAGGCGGGAGGTCGGTGGTTTGCATCCCGATCGAGTCATACCTAAGACTACAAAACTGACAATCTAGAAGCCGACCTGCCAGACGCCTGGCACTACAGGGAACAGTACTAGGACTGGCTGGCCCGGTGTCAGTATAATGTGACTGGGTGGGACTGAGGCCCGTGTTGTGACAACAGTCCCATGTGTGGCAGCACGTAAACTTTGTCAAAGCAACACCGTCCTGACATGCACATAGATTGCGGCGCGACGTTAAGCAACAATACCCCCGCCCCCACTCACCCCCCACTCACGTCAAATAATCTGCCCCTCTACTATTATTCACAGACATTTGATCTTTATTTTCCTGCCAACGTCCATTTATCTGCTGCTTATGACAGACCTTTTACGAATCCTTACGAAAGTTTTTACGACCTTTTACGAAAGTTAATCTGCGTAACAGGGTCGCAGGGTCATCGAGTATGGCACACTGAGCCACTGTCTTATCAAATAGGTCGGATGTTACCTGCAGGCCAGAGTACAAGGCAGGTGTCTAGCGCGACTCGGAAGAAAAGCCAACTCAGGTGGGCCTCCTATCGGTTATCTACGTTAGCTGTGTATAGACTGACCCGTAACTTGCGAGTCGATGCTATCTTTGATATATCCTTACAGTTGCTGAAAGTGACAAACTGATAAACTGACAACCAACCAACCAACCAACCAACCAACCAACCAACCAACCAACCAACCAACCAACCAACCAACCAACCAACCAACCACAAACACACACAACCAAAACACCTCATTGTCAGCACTGGCATATTATGTGCTTCACAATTTGAATGCTTTCCTCTTTCCGTCTTCGCCATTTTCCCACCTCTGCTTGATGCTCGCTTTGTCTTTCATAATCTGAATCTGCGTGTTTCCGGCTTCAAACGACTTTGCAGTCTCTCCTTTTTTGCTTTTCACAGTTACTTCACTGCAACAGATAACACCTTTCTTTGGCTTGTGACTGGCAAGTATAAATCGCTTTTATGTATGTAAGCGTAAAATGTTATTTGTAAAAACCCCGGGTTTTATAAGACTGCCTTCGATAATAGCAAACATCCCTCATAAATATTCGCGAATTTTATTTGCCAGGACAGCATTGTTGTCAGCCGTCTTGTTTGATTACAATGACTGCTGAAGATTCAGTCACAGACCTTTGGTTCAGTTCATCGGGTTGAAAAGAAAGGAGTATGAACAGTGTGCTTTTCAACTAATAATTACACAAAACACATTAATGCTGTGATTGTCTAATTATTTGTAATTAGACTCTTTTCTTTTGTACTTTGTAGGACGTGTATAGGTCACAAACCCAACACTGAAGTAAAAGATTTATCACGAACTTTCACTTGGGTTCATCCTTCTACAGAAAGCGGAAAAAATGAGATGGTGGGTATTGCATAATACCGTTATTGCAGTATTCCATTGTCATTTCTTAGCTTCACGTCGTCTGCTACAAAAGCAAGGATTCCGCTTGTGAGCGCAAATGGCCTCTCGTCTACCGGAAGTCGACCTTATCGACCCATCTTGGTGGTCTCCACTTGATCGAAATGTGTAAATCCCGCAGTGTATGCTTACGCCGCTCTCGGTCAACGTACGTCATACTTCCGGAATTTTTCGTCTGCGCCAGATGAGTGCGCATAATCATTCCAGGCTTATTATGTGACTAAAATGGGACTGTAACAATTATTTGTTCCTCACAATAGCCACAGAATCACGTAAAGACACGAGAACAGTTTTAAAAAAAACCCACACATCAAACATTTGTAGGCCCACTTGTCTTTCCATTTCCATTAATTTTCAGATCGTCGCTAACCAATTTCAGACAGAATGCGTCAGTTTTAAGTAAATGCGTTTGCAGTGTTCTAATTTTGCCAGAAAAGCGCTGCACCAACTGAAATGTCTTTCACTTGGTTCAGTGCTGAACCCACAGTTCTGGGGTCGACAGAACAGCACCACCCCTTCAATAGAATGGTCATGTTCTGTGATTCTAATCATTGAAACTGTATAACGGCCAGCTTATGCAATACGTAGTGTATTTATAGCATTTTGTGGCCACCTTTTCAAAAGCGAAAAAATAACTTGCAGAAAACGCGTGTTTGCACGCAAAGCAGAGACGCAATGCATTTTTGTAAATAGACAATAATGGGTTTGCGCAAAAAGGCAGTGTAGTGGCCATATTTATTATTCTCCTGTCACGTGATGTTTTCTTGAATAGGCATTTGCAGCAGTAGGTGTGTCAGGTTGAAGTCAGTATTCATTATGCCAAGGAAAATCTGACAATGAGACAGGGAAATTGCAGGGGGAAAAGGCAGAGTGGGTGGGGAGGGTGCGGAAATGAGGAGGTAGGGGAATTTCCACCGGCACACCGTGCTGAAACTTTTTCACTTTTCGTTAGGGCCTCGCCTAAAGTTAAGAAGTTTCAGCACGGTGTGCTGGTGCATAGAAAGGGGGTCTGGACACCTCTGCGGACTAGCGTGAGGAAAGTTGCGGGTTCGGATCCAGGAACGGCCAACGATTATATCCTGGAGTTAATCATTTCGCAGACTCCCCCGAACATAAACGCGTGTTTGCCACTGATACATGAGGGCGTGGGACCCGATCCGGTGATCAACCCACACACATTCTTTCTCTGCGTGTCTGCACACCTGGCCGACATTTTTCTCCCGGGGCTTTCGTTACCTCCTCTCATCCTTTTTTTTTCCTCATCCTCTCCCCTTCTTCCTCACACCTGAGCAGGTCATCGTTGCTGACTTGACGTAGACGTTAAAATAAAAATAGACAACCATCTTCACCTAACGCGACTCAAACTCCCCACACATGTATCCATCTCTAGAGGTGTGGGAGCAAATTCAACTTCCCCCTTTCTCAAAAACGGAGCATGCCACATGACGTCACACCTTTCCTGCCAACAGTCTTTTGTGAGTCAAGCCTGTAACATATATCCAGGGGGAGATAAACATTCGTATAAACGTTCACATAAAACCTGTCACAACTAAAGCTCTATAAAAGCTCAGATTCTATAAACGTGTACATAAACCAGCGAGACTGCTGTGTCCTTTAGTGGCCCCGATATTAAGTAGGGTAAATACACAACGCAAACCTGCCACCTCTTTCTGAATGTGTACAGGCGCACCACGCCTGCTTCTGTGGATAAAATGATAAAATGAGTGCGCTATTTCGAGCGATTATTAAGCGCAGACTGTCCCGAACATTAGCGCATGCTTGCCATCGATGCGAGAAGCCTTGGGACTATACGGACCGACACAGATAAAATGGGACGATGATAGCAGATGACGGATCACACATTGTACAACATCATAAGCACAATTTGCTGCTTGGAGATTTTTAAAGGCTCATCTACACATTCTTCCCGCAACACTGAATACGTGTGTGTATCGAGTTATGGTAAACTTATCAATATTTGTTAGCCTTTGATTAATAATTAGTCACGTGGTTGTGAGTGCAAGTATGCCTACTCTGCTGAGCGAGGTTACAGTCAGATTTGATCGAGACTCGTGATGTCAGAGCCCACCGGATGCATACAAACTCTCGAATACTCTGTTCGTGTGCGTAGGTGTTGGTGCGTAGGTGTGTGTGGAGAAGTGGGTAGGGGGAGAGATGCATGAATACTCTGGTTCGTGCGGGAAAAAAAATCCTCGCGGAGAGTTAAGTCTGCTACTTTGAAGGGCCCTGTGGACTATAAGTATTTTGTGTGGCTCCGCAACAGAATATAGTGCACTGTGTGTTCAATAGCTAACAACAATAATAACAAAAATAATAGATACAAATGAAGTGATATTTCTTTAAGCTTGCTGATGGAGCTTCTGAACTCAAAATTAAAAGAACAGAAGGAAAAAAAAAAGAAAGAAGAGATCGGAAACTTAATCACAGTAAGTGACTGTCTCATCTGGCAATTTAGTTTTGAAGAAATAAGACTTCGTTTTTGAGGTACTTTGTCAAAGCAGGGAATCGTTATTGTATTAGCAATACTGTGTACAACCAAAACACACACTCCACGGGGTCTCAAACCAAGTAAGAGTGTTTGTCTACTTGAGGGCTCAGATGCCCGATAGAGCATCCCAGAAGAGAAAGAGAAAAAGCGTCGCATGCAACACTCGCAGCAGACGAGTAAGCATCCTGATGTTTTTGTTTAGCTTTGGCTGGAATTTTTTAAAAACCTGTTTTGAAGATTTTCTCACAAAAATACAGTCAAAATACAACGTACTTTGTGAAACACAGCGCTACACTTTAGGCGACGCGTCATATCCCATTGAAAGCCGACACAGTTTAGTTTGTTCCCAGAAAAATCTGATAAGACATGAACGTCTGTCCGCCCTTCCTCTTAAAATTCTATCAACGCACGGGATCTCTCTCACCGGAAGAATCTGCTCTTATCAGTATATGCTGACTGTTCATACATGAAGTGAATGCCAAATTAAAAATAACTGACATCATTTCCATCTTGCGACTGCAGAGAATAGTAAATTAGTTAGCCTTTACCTTCTGTCTACATTCAGAACAAGTTTCCCATCAGCTGATAGTGCAAGCGCTATTTTTTGATTGTTTGTTTTACTAATCTAACACACGACCCACGCCATTCTTTTTATTTTAAACCTGTTGCATCCAGTCCAAAAACAGTTAATAATAGGCACATGTAACAGCATTAGAATCGGTTTAGCACTGCAACGATTCTTTTAGTCCAGGTCTTTCGATCTACACCCTTTTGTGTGAAAAGATTTTCTGAAACGGGCAGCGTAAGAGAGCATACGAACAGCACAGTTCACCACTCGATGTTACCTCACGAGTGCACGAGGGGACAGACCCACAAACACACGCACGCATTTTAAAACTCGATTTGAAACAGGCCCCTTCACATGGCATTAAGCACAGCTCAACTGATTATAGTCTGGGCTCGCGCACCCAATTATTTAGCAACACCGGATCCAAAGTTCGTACTGACGTGCAGGATGACAAGTAGTACAACGCCTGAAGGCATCCGAGAGGAGTCCAATGGATTCTGCGTGCGTGCGTGCGCGTGCATGGGCGTGCGTGCAAGAACGGCTGCGTCTGCCTGCGCTGTCCTGCCCCAGAGCTGTTTTTGTGTCCCGTATTTCTCGGAAACCCGAGGCAGCTACTTTCTGTTGCCCGAGAAAACTTTGAAAGCGCTTTTCATTTCTCTCCTCCCAGGGCCCCAGGAAGGTGGTGTGCGGGTTTTGGTTGGGGTTGGTGGGGGGAACTGGGGTGGGAGGTAGGTAGGGGGAAATTGGAATGTCGTGCAAGTCATGTGGAAACTTTTGGCGTGAATAAAGGGCGCCTCATGACGTTATACTGTGTGCAGTTTTCGAGAGTTGTCAATCCAGCTAACCTGCCTGTGTAGGCTTAGCATCTGACCGAATGCAGGCCTCTTGTGAGCCTTCGGAGACCTGCTTTGAGCAGCAGAGGGTGGTAGCAGAGATAACACAGTTATCACATTCTTTGAACAGAAGGTCCAGTCGCAAACTAGGTGCATATCAGAAAGGTATTGCTTCTATCAAGTTAACGTTCTGCCGCACTGGGGCTGCTGTCGCAACACGGCTTCAGTCCCACCCAGTCACATTATACTGACGCCGGAACAGCTTGTTCCCTACAATGCCAGGTGACTGGCAGGGCGGCCATTTTTTTCTTAGGTATGTGTCATATGGCCGGGGATCGAACCGCCGACCTCTCAACTCGGAAGCGGACCGTCGAGGCGGCGTTGAACAGGTGGGGTGCGTATAGGACAGAGTTGCACGATCACCAGTCATTTCTCAACAGCTCATGCAGCTTGAAAAAGGACTCTGGCCTTGTGCTGTCAGCTTACACAGCCAGGTAAAGAACGAATAATGTTGAAAATAGAGAGAGGGAGGTACGAAGAGAAAGGATAAGGTAGGTATGTATGGAAGATATAAATAAATTTGTTGCACAGAGGAGTCGTGTGTGTCTGTGTGGGTGTACGTGTGTGATTGCGTGAACGTGTGCGTGTGTGAGTGCATGTGTCGTGGTGTGTTCGTGTGCGTATGTGTGTGGGGGTGTTGGTGCGTAGGTGTGTGTGGAGAGAAGGGGGTAGGGGGAGAGATGCATGAAATGTGACTGCTATCTTTGATGAAAACCATGAAAACTCCATCACAAACCCTTTTCTTCCCAGAATTTCATACTCTTTTTCTCTCGCTCTCCCGCGCGCTCTTTTCTCAAGGGAGGTCATATCAGGCCACGAATTCATGCATCCAGATTGAGTTGCGTCCCTTGCTGAAGGTCGCTATTAGGCTGTAGTTTCTTCAGTTTTGCTCCAGTCCTTAGCTCTATTTTTGTTATACAGCTCTCTATATAACTCTCTTTCTCTCCTTTGTGTGTGCGTGTGCGGGCGCGCGTGCGCTCGTGTGTGGATGTGTGACCATTATCCCTGGTCATGTATTCCCCCCCTCTTCAGGTGACAATTCAAACTAATTTGATCACTGATTACCAAGGACTAGTGATCGATCGCTGCCATTCCCTAATGCAACTCGCAACTTGTAACGTTCCAATAATCTCTGTGCAGATCGCTGTTTTTATATCACGTGTGCAAGATCAATGTCTGATCTGTTAGTAGTTCTGAGACCAGACGATGGGCGTCGTTAATAGGTTTTAACGAATATTTCCCTCAATATACATTGCACCGAATGGTCTAAGTCATCTGGCATCACTAAAATACACTTTGATGCTGTTCTTGCGTTCATCTTGTGAAAGATAATTAGAAATTACCTGTTTCACGAAAACGACATGGTATTGGCCGCATATTCTATAAGACAGGGCAGGTGATCTGTGTCAGTATGAACGCGTGAGGGATATTCCTGTCTGTGCGTTTGTCAACTTGAGATGTTTACAGACACATTTCCTGCTCTGCTCACGCTGACACGTAACCTGATCCACTTTATTATGAATGCGTTCTTCTTTTACAGTGTCTAGCCGCCACGGCCGTGAACTCATGACCATATCGTTTATACTGGTTTGATATGTCCTCACCGTCTCTTCGTAATTCAGCCAATCACCATTCTTGTCTGCGTCACTTTACGCCAAGGACAACTATTCCGGTATGTGCTGTGTTCGTCCTGTGTAAACTGAATCCAAATTACCGTCACCTGTTGCTGGTTTCTACAAGCACTAGACGGAAATAATTTAGTAGCTCGATAAGAGAAGATACAAATTGCTGAAATTGATAGTGCCAGTACATGTTAATTATATTTATATTTATTTATATATCTATATAACTAAGAAAGTAGGCACATAGATTCTCTCCCTTTCTCCACAACAGTTCTTTCTTAGAAATTTGAATACAGAAAAATTCGGAAGTGCAACAATTTAACCAAATCTTTATTTCTATAATTAAAATCTCCACAGTTCCCTAATAAATATACGGGTAATGAAATAAGAGAAAGACAAAACTCAATAAATCCTTGCTGACTGTTGTGAAAAGCTAGCTCTGATTTATAAGTTGTAGCATTGCCAATAATTTTACTGTTTTGAGCAGATTGACTGCACGTGAATGTGCTTAAGAGCTTTTGGTTTCTCCTTAAGCTTTCACTCTGACATAATGTTTGGCTTTGAGTGCTAACGACTTTTTACTTTCTTTCACTCAATCTTTTAACTCGAAATAATCTTTTCCGGAATATTGACGTACTGAATTTTTATTTCGAAAGTCGGTTGATTGCAGCCGAAGTTATCCACTTATATTTAAATACCTTGCCAGCAAGTGAAGGCTTTCCAACCTAATTGTCCTTGCAGATATGGATTGCACGAGAAACAGATTTATATTGCACAAATATTATTCATTTAACATTCTAGAGTCGTCTCGGATAATTATCTGGATTAGATTGTATTGGGGTGGGTGGGTGGTTGGGTTAAAGATTTTGTGAGGTAGGAAAACTTCTGGCTTGAATTGGACGATGGTTATTCTCCAAAGCAACCCTTGTGAACAGTTTACAATACTTTTTCGATCTTTCTTTCTCTTTCTCTCTTTCTTTCTCTTTCTAGCTTTCTTTCTCTTTCTTTCTCTTTCTTTCTTTCTCTTTCTGTCTTTCTCTCTTTCTTCCTCTTTCTATCTTTCTTTCTCTTTTTCTGTCTCTTTCTGTCTCTTTCTATCTTTCTTTCTCTTTCTTTCTTTTTCTCTCTTTTCCCCTCACTCTCTCTCTCTTCTCTCCTTTTATCTCTCTCTCTCTCTTTCTCTCGACACTCACAACTGAGGATGTACGGCTGAGAAATCGGTCATATCAGCTGCACAGTGAACATAATATTTCGTCTCAGCCTGAACAGTAAACATAATATTTCGTCTCAGCCTGCACAGTGAACAAACAATTTCGTGCACAGAAAATACGGACTGTGCGCCTTGTTTTGTGAACACTTACACTGCCTGAGACTGCACAGAACACGTCTCATGCCACTTGCCTCACGAGCATCTGATCACCCACAAAAACGATACTACGAACTATCTGTACCGTGAATAGCGCTCAGTGATAGTAAATTCAATCTCGAGGTTTGACTAAAGGCCGCACTTATGTGACTCTGCAAACGTAGAATGAAAATTGTGATAATGGATGATTCCAAACCTCTGCAACAAAACATGGATTTTACAGAGAAAATAGACGTGCGCAGACACAGATCTTCACGACTGTTCTCTGGTTTGGGCCACGATAAGCGAGAAATGCCGCGACCAAACCTGGAGGAAATCTTTGTTGCAAACAGGTAGGCGAGTTTTTTTTAACCCATGTTTCCATCTCACTTGGTCACAGCCTGGGACACTGGCAATTATCGAATAAAATTAGTCGTGAGATTTATTGCGACCAAGTGCCGAAGATTTCGTTTCAACAGAAATCGCTCGTCTTCCTATCGCATTCCCGAACTACACCCCCGTGCCCATTTCCCAACCCATACACACACCCGCATAAAGATTTCGCCTCGATTACAAGTGAGGATAAACCTTCCTCTGGACAACTCTCTCCTCTGTGACTTCCCCTGTTTACATCCCTCTTTTCTTGTCCTTTGCTTCGTATCCGCCTGTAGGGGCGAAGGAGATAGAGAACCTGTGCGTGTATTTAGGTATATATATATATAGAAAAAGCATTGGTCCGCGCACTCGTCTGCATGCTGTGTTCGTGCTATAAACGTTGCCATTTATGTTAATGCTCGTTGCATCCTGTTTGCCTGACGTTTTAGTGCTCACCTGACGTGCCCAGTCGCTCAGGTAGACAGGTAGGATCTGTTGGACACACTGACGCTTCCAAATCAACCTGCACATGATCGTGGGCTGTGGGCTCGTGTTGTCAGGTTTGTCAATATTTATAGGATTTATGTTCCATCTCATTCAGATTTATTGAAAATGATTCGGCAAAGCAAATCTGGCTTAAGGTGCGGCAAAGCGCGAAAATGTCCGTTTGTGCACGAAGATGAAACGCCCATCTTTTTGCGAGATATATGCGTACATCTCTTCTTTTACTTAAAAGCGCATTTTCGTACAAATGGGTGCATCCTTTGGTTTAGCTGCAGGTGTTAAGGCATGGCTGGTGTGCACGTTTATATACAAGCAGACAAAAGTATTTTCAACCCGTTGTTTCATGTTTTGCAATGAGTCTTAATAATGCCCTCAGCTCAGCTTAGCGTTCCTTTCACTCTTAACCCTGACCAAATTCACACTGAAAGCTGGATGGGACTGCATGAAGTTTGATATCACTCATTCGCTCCCCTGGACGGGGACCCGCCGTGATATAGCCTTTGTTGCTGACACGGCGTTAAGCCCAAATACCTACTTACCCTGGACGGGGGTAAGGTAACGCAATGATTGTAGATCAAAAAGGTATCAGGAACTGATGAATTGAATTGATGTCTTGCTGACAGCGCCACGCAAAAGTAAACACGCACGCGTGTCTAAGGGCGGAACGGTTTGGTTTTCTTAAGGTCCAGTCGCAAACCAGGATGTACAAACACGTTTGAGATAATTAACATTCTGCTCCACGTGGGGCTGATGTCACAACACGGGCTTCAGTCCCACCCAGTCGAATTATACTGATACCGGGCCAACCAGTCCTACCGTGTTTCCCCGAAAATAAGACAGGGTTTATATTAATTTTCATTCCGAAATATGACACTAGGGCTTATTTTCGGGGATGTCTTATTTTGATATATCAAAAAATGAACTTACAAAGTAAAAATTACAATATTTCTAAATAAACAGAAATTAAGAAAAACGATGTACATTTACTTACTATTAACATGGGTTTTATTCAGAAACTCATTAACAACAATTTATTCAAAAACGATCATGTCATCATCCTCTGGAATGTCTTGCAAGTCATCTGTTTCCGAAATTCCAGCAGAGTTTTCGCCTAACTCAATTTCCCGCAGAATTTTCGCTCCTACTCTTTCAAATATATAAAGAGGAAGGTTTGTTTCTTTCGTCTTTCTGCCGCTCTCAACTAGGGCTTATTTTAAGGGTAGGGCTTATATTAAAATCATCCTCAAAAATCACGCTAGGTCTCATTTTGCGGGTAGGTCTTATTATCGGGGAAACACGGTAGTACTGTTTCATATAGTGCCAGGCCACTGACTCAATCTCCTAAAATTGGTTTCGATCTCTCCTCACCAAACAGAGTAGAAACCTTGTCACACTTGGCCGATTTCTAGTTACGGATGGGCGCGCATCTCGGTCTGCCCTTAAATCCGGGTTCCTTTCTTGTTGTGAAATCCGTTGTCGAGTTCGGAACAGGTTATGATAATTTTTTTTTCAGTAGCAACTCGCGTTAGTGCAATGATTTCATGATGAGGATAAAGTTTACTTCTGTATCTCTTTTTATTAACTGACGTTTATTGACTATAAACTGCAACGAAAATTGATGACTGAATTATGATCGATTGATATTTTTCCCCCGACGATTTCCCAAAGTTAAGGGCTTAATTCTTCATTAACGCTAAAGTTTTAAGCTGAGAAAGTTGTGTTTGTTTTGGGCATAGAGTGTATTGATGCAAGATGTATACCTGTTGCCTTGTACAAGAATTTTGACAAAATCTATTGTTTAAAACCACACCATATCCAGTCACAAGATATTTAAATATTTTGAGATACCACAGCATCTCGCGCAATAATTATGAAATTCTGGGGTTGATGAAATGGTTGAGTTTATATCGTGAAATGATTACATTTGGCTTTTGTATTGTGAAATCATTACATTTGGCTTTTGTATTGTGAAATCATTACTTTTATTTTCGAATTTTAAAAAATCGTCCAACAATATGAATAAAAAGTGCGCGATAAGGGGCATAATCACATAGTTTGCTATGAGTCGGCTACGGAGTTATTCCTCTTCCCGTGGCCGAGCATTTTCTAGGCTGTGAGAATCAGTTTGCGATATATTTATATATCTCTATCCAGCAGCAGACCATGTGCGGAAGACGGAAGTTATCGGCCAAGACATTGGTCCTGTTATTCATCGTTGTCTCCATTGTCGTTACGTCACACTTCTTCCTACCTGAGTATGACCTCAACGATAAACGACACGGGCGCGAAGACACGACGCAATCATCCTGCACGCGATACCCTCCCATCATCATCCTCGACATGGGAGAAGCCTTCGAGATTTACGATTATTCAGCACACAACAGGTATTTCAACACAAGCTGCTAGACGGGAGTCGCTGCGTGGAAACTTTCGGAAAGCATTCGAAACGGTTGGAAAAACGTTCGAGAAACCTTTGCTAAGAAATGTGAATATTTTTTAATGGTAGCATGTGGCTGCATCGGTCTTGTTTGTGCCGGGACGTACGCTGCTTTGGGTGCGGCCTCTGACAGTCACGGTTCTGCAACTTTAACTAAGCCTCGCTTTCTTAGTGGCTTTTGAGGTCAGAGGTCGCATCTCGATAGACTTCTGCTTACATTTGTATGGGTATCTTACTTCTCATACATTTATATAGGAAGGTGAGGATGCTAAATCTCGACTGAGCAGCTGTGCCTGGTTTTGCCGAACTCTAACCGCCTGCTTATTGCTCAGCGTCGTCAGTTAAAGGACATGTCATGAGGGTTAAGCATGAGGGAGGGTGGTGAAGCGTGCGGAAGGTGTGTGTGTGTGTGGGGGGGGAACCAAAGTACCAAGCGGAAATCTTGGACAGCCAGCCATGTAGACAATTTAGAAGCTTTAGTTTAAAAAAAAAAAAAAAAAGCTTCAGGTGTTACTGTTTTCAGGCTGATTCATTCTTATACCATCCTCTTGCCACCAAATCTGGCATTAAACGTTAGGGACTTAACTATTAGCACGCAAAGCGGGTGGCCAAATCTCCGCCAAAAGGGCGCACTTAATAATAAAATAATAATTTAAAATAAAAGCTTATCATGGAACCAGCGAAGAAAATCAGGGACCATAACCCATGGTTACAGAGATAACGCCACAAATTACTTCCCTTACACTGCTGACGGTTTTTATGTGCGCTGCACTGGGCAGACTCGCAGACCAACCCACTCGAGAAAGAATAAAGAAACAGAGTATAGCCCCTGATTATATCTCGTCATCGATGCATGTCTGTAAATTTTACGGTTGTCAAAATATTTTTTGAAATATTTTTCTAGATTTACAAATGATGGATCTTGGAAATATGATTTGTTTCCTTTTTGTGTTTGTAGTTTATTCTGTGTGTGTGTGTGTGTGTGCACGCGCATATGCAAGTCTCTGTATATGGCGATGGGAAGAGGTGTAAGCTCAGAGTTGCGTTCGCTCTCCAAATGAAACCTCTAAAACGTGGACAAAGAGCACACAAAAGTGCCAGCATTTTGGTTCGAAAAATGTCTCGCTGAAATATGACAAGAACGGTTGGTTTCCACAAAATTTAATGATTGTATAGTGTTCTGCAGTCTGCATGCTTTACAAATACAGACGGTGACAAGACGCATCCATTAAAACATAAACTGACATCTCTCTGATCATTAAAATGTTCATTTGTTTGTGCACCATTCATCAATCATTTAAGCATTCCATTTAACAGCATAAACGGTGCATATATTCTAAGTTAACACATGCTTAAGTATCCGACACCCATAAAGTGAAACCAGGGCCTCTGTTGTTTAACTGATCATAAAATTATCATTGCTTAACCATATAAAAGGTTAAATCAATAATTCATAAGTAACAATATTGATCCGGACCCACCATAATGCAACAACAGCTAAACTGTTTTGGTTGGTGGTACACATAAAAAAAACCGAAAATGTGCAGCTGGCAGTGATTAGCGTTAGCATCGTCATCCCTAAATTAAAAAAGGGCGATGACTAGGACCATCAAGATTATCGATGGCAACATCGGTATTTTGCATCTAGTCGATGTGTGCTTCAATTTAGAACTAAAATGTAGCAGACCTGTTGGCTTTTGACTTATCCATGAATGCTGAACTGTTGTCTATTAGCTAGATATATCATGTTATAAATTTGATACATCATGTGTCACTCCTGTCCGGTCGCTCAGAATATTCTGTCGAGTTAAATCCCCATTAAGTACCAAAGACAACTCGATGTTAAAGTCGGTGGGCAACAGAAAGCTGAAGGAACTATGTAGATGTCACAAAACAGCAAAAACATTCACCAGCGAAGCAAAAATCTGCTCCAGCCAGTTTGGTGTTTAATGCCGAATCAGCAACCAAGGACATATTACATAAGGTAATTAGCCTCGATAACAGGCACACTACATTCAAGGGAATACATGTGCCACATCCAATATCTGAACCCACAACCAACAACTCTCATCCCCTTAGCAAGCCCTCGCTGCTGCAATACTCTACCAACCGTAGCTGTCGTGTGTTGCCCTTAATGCTTTAACTTCAAGAAACTGCAGCTTGGTCTTCGGTAATCATGACCGTTCATCATCGACACTAGCAGGCAAGAAAGTATGCTTTGCACTTCATTCAAAAGCCTTCAGTCCTTTGAAAGTGACCTTTCACATTCCCAAATACATAAAATTTTGGGAGAATTCAACAGGAATACCAAACAGGTTTTAAAACAAATGTAATACTTCATGCAAATACTATTTGTGTTATGCACTCTAGTACTGTACAGTTAGCTTAAATGTTACTAGCACTGAATCCGTACTCTGGGACTGTCACTATTCTGGCAGCCTCACTTGTGGTCCATTTGTCGAAAAATTTGTGCAGAGATAAGCAGAGGGGTGTCAGCTAAAGCAATTATCAGGCTCTCAATCGTACTGCCAAGATAAACAGAAGAAAGATTGGAAAGAATGTACACTTAGACTCACTGAAAATTTTATGTCGAATGCAGTTCCCCGTGGCAGTGAAACAAAAGAAAAAAAGAGCTCGAAATTCCCAAATTTGGGAAACAAGCGCTTATTTTCATGATTTTGGACTGGAACCAACTGCTGCAAACAGCTAACCAAGCACACTAAAACGGTGGTATGATACACATTTCTGAAGCATGTCAGACTGTAACCAGAGACGAATAATGCTGATAGGATAACTTAAGTGCTACATCAATGGTATGTGTCTGACAACCATTTCCTCCCAAAGGGAAATGAAACCCCTTACTTTATTATGCTATAGGCTTCAAGAACTTTTGAGTTCTATTCGCCTACAATTTAATTCATATCAAAATTATAAAGACAAAAATTTTGCAGCCCTTCTGATTGTCATGAGAATGTTAATATTTATTGTCTGCAACCTTGCCTAAGACGTATGATATGCAGCACAACTGGTGTATAAGACTTAATACAAGGAATAAAAGTGTAAAGCAATGTTCCATGGACGTATCTTTAAACTTCTCGGAAACTGAGTGGTCAGCAGCTAGCTTCGACAGGAAACGTGCCCACATGTTGATGAAAGACACTTGCTGAGGTCAACAACCAGTGACCCTAACTTAAAGCTGTCCATACTCAAACCAAAACTCAACCTCTGAAACAGTGCGAACTGAATGGACAACGTAATTCTCAAGCAGAATAAAAAACTTCAGTAATGCCTCTGGAAAGGGGGAAAAAATTAATGCTGGAAAATTAAATGGTAAATATAGTGCTGTGATATGGAGCCACCGCAGGAAAGCACTAAGATGAAGCCAAGGAAATGAGGGGAAAAAGTCTCTAATGGGAAAACCTGACAGGTAAGACACTCAGAATATCCTTTAAAACTGAAAAAGATCCATTTGAAAACTTTCTGAAAAGGTATGAGAAGTAATTGAATGTGTTCTGTCAGCATTTCTGTGCAAGTTCTTATGCCCTTTCAGTGATCTGGATAAATTGTTAAACACAGTGAAAACAGCCCACACGAACACTGTTCTATAAAAGTTCGTAAAAGGATGAAAGCATTCTGAACTGGAAAGGCATCGAAAAATTGCAATAACCAAATAGGTACCAACAGAATTTAGGGCAAAAAAAAAAAAGGGACAGATCTGAAAAAAATTGCCACAAGTGTTTAAACACGTGAAAAAGATGCAACACTTTGGGGACTTGCTCAACAGTATGTAAACAGCAAAATCTAAGGTGGTAAAACATACAATTGTAAAATGACTGATTACAAGTAACAACACTGAAAAAAAAATCAGTTTCTATGAAAAAAAAACAGGCAGGCTCTGAAGGGATTAATGACTTCTGCTATAACAAAATGAGAGCTGGCACACGTAAAACCAGAATTTAGTTGCTGTAACTAGATGACTCATGGACCGTAGGATGGCCTAGTCGGCACAAGAAAGTAAATGTAGTTCTCACATGTACTGGGGGTTAACCAAGCTTCCCGCAGGCTGGGGACGCCCAGACGCCAGTGACGAAAGTCCCATTGTGTAGACAGCATGATGTCAGCCAAGCATGGCTGCATCATCAACAAGCGGTCAGCGAACTTGGGAAACCTAAACACTGGAATTAGGTCCTGTCAGCACAGGTCATAAGGATACCCACATAATGCCGCCTGCAAGGGTGGGGGCACGTGCGGGGGATGGTTCACCTGATGTAGACAGCACTACAAGAGGAAGAAATAACTGAGAATGGGGAGGGGGGAAGAGAAGCTTGCTTGGGCTTACGCCCAGCCCCTGGGGCTTGCTTGGCCGTTGGACTTTGAAAGTCTCGACCAAGAAGAGCCAAGGCAAGATGTAGCGCGATAGAAGACAGAGGGGCACAGTGGGGGCTGAGCCACAGGGCTTCTTCGTGCACCTCCGTTGCAGCTGCCACAAGCAAGGGTCAGGATGGGAAGAAGTAACTGCCTTTTGCCACCAGGAGAAAAAGTAGAGGGGGGGGGGGGCCCGTCTACGAGTCACCAAGAGAAGCTGTCAGGAGGGAAAGAGAAGCTGTCAGGAGGGAAAGAGAAGAGGTTAGTAGGAAAAGAGAAGCGGTCCAAGTAGCCACTAGACAAGCTAAGGAGGTAAATTAGTTCCGT
>SMGT01013568.1:441634-461390 GCA_004794575.1 Lanistes nyassanus
CCCCCCCCCCCCCCCCCCCGAATCGTACTCATTCATCTCTGTAGGCAATTTCTTTACTGTTCGTCATTTTCTTTTTCAGAATCTGACGAACCTTGAGTGCCATCACAAAGTGACCTCAGTTCCGGGCGAGTTCTCGCTTCCTGCACAGGATATGGATTTCCGTCCTGACGTCTTCTGTCTTTATTCTGACGTTATCATCGGCCTGCTCTTTGTTATCTGTCGTCCTGTTTCATTAGCGTGTTTGCGCTGCTTGTGTCGGTCGATTCGCTGCATCTGATCAAACACTGTTTTTCTCTTTCTTTTATTAATTTCTTCGCGTTCTACTTCGTTCCCACTTCTTACAACGTTAGTCCGGCCTGGGATAGCAATGATGTCGTAAACTAGTCCAGCCCGGGATAGCAATGATGTCGTAAACTAGTCTAGCCTGGGACAGCAATGATGTCGTAAACTAGTCTAGCCTGGGACAGAAATGATGTCGTAAACTAGTCCAGCCCGGGATAGCAATGATGTCGTAAACTAGTCTAGCCTGGGACAGCAGTGATGTCGTTAACTAGTCTAGCCTGGGACAGAAATGATGTCGTAAACTAGTCCAGCCTGGGACAGCAATGATGTCGGAAATTAGTCCAGCCTGGGACAGCAATGATGTCGTAAACTAGTCCAGCCTGGGATAGAAATGATATCGTAAACTAGTCCAGCCCGGGATAGCAATGATGTCGTAAACTAGTCTAGCCTGGGACAGCAAGATGTAAACTAGTCTAGCATGGGACAGCAATGATATCGTAAACTAGTCTAGCCTGGGACAGCAATGATGTCGTAAACTGGTCGGTGACATCTGCGTATATTCGAGAGAGAGAGAGAGAGAGAGAGAGAGAGAGACACACACAGAGAGAGATTTTTACAACTTAGTGGCAGAAAAAGACCTACAGTAGCCTACTCCCAGGACATGAAGCGGTAATTTAAATATTTTTTAATATTGTAAACGATGACTGTACAAAATCTTAACCTCTTAAATCCTTTCTGAGTCACGGGAAGAAAATTATTCATTTCATCGTCATGTCACCTCGTCGCGGTTTCAAAACGTTTTTGCATCCTTGTAAAAACCTGTAAGACACAGGTAAACGTTGAAGGCTTTGGTTTCTGTGCCAAACCGAACCCCAAAGACCTTTGCGTTGCTTTGAGTTTCAAAGCAGTTCCACCCAACCAGGCCGCGCGAAATGAGTAGCCGACTTCACACAGCAAGACCAGCGAAGCGATGTCTCATTTTTCACTTCGCGATGTCCAAACTTCGGCGAAGTTTACCCGATATTTCGGTAGATTAAAACACAGCTTAAAGGAGATGATCATTATCTGTGGTTCGTGGCGGGAAAGCCCCGAGAAGGGAGGCAACTTCCCTACTAACATGCTACGAACGTTCAGTCGTCCAAATGCATGGTGGGACTGCGGGAAGTTTGAAAGCTGAAGTGCGACAACTTTTCCTTGGAGTCAGAACCGTTGTCGCAAAGCATCCTTCCGCATTTGTCGTGAATCGTTCCGTGCGATAGGTGAATCATTGCATCGTGTCGGGTTGTCCACTGCAAGTACTGAATCTTAACCACAACTTCCCGGTTTCGTCTCGTTCCTACACCATAACAAGTTTGGAAACCAGGACTAGGTTTCGCAAGAGTTTTCAGCTGGTCGTCCGTCTTTAACAGTCGGTAGCCCCGGCCACCTAATAAGTTTACGACGTGGAAAGGAGATAAATAAACCCGGGGGCGTGGCGCAGAGAGAGAGAATGCGCACATGTGTTGGAAGAGGGGACGGGCGGGACGTGTTCCTCTCCGCGATGACTGCTAGTACCTCCAGTGTCACATCCCAAAGCCTACACTGGAATTTATAACCACAAAAAATCCCAAAACACAGGAGAACCAACGCTCGTGGAAACCAGGAAATGTTCCTCCGTAAAGGGCCACTACCCATCCAGCCACTGAGCCGGTCAATCATGTTCTTCCATATGGCTTCTTAGCCTTTCTTTCTTTTTTCCTTTTCCTGTCTTTTTTCTTTCCTTGACTGAGCATGTGCACTTTTTGAACCCTCACTGTGAATTACAAGATATCGATTTTGCACTGCGCCGGCCATTACTGCAGACGAACTATCACATAACGGTTCCCACGCATGCGAGGCCCCCTACCCTTCTCACCATCATTCCACGGGGGGTGTTCTGCTGGTCACAAGCTTTATCTAACGGCGGTGTCGATGCCTCCCGTCGCACATTTATTAATCCCCCCCCAAAAAAAAAACAATCAAGCGAAATTTTGTATTAGTCACTAAACTGTAATGATAATGGTGGACAAGATCTGCTTTCCTGCCCAGTGCACCGTCATAAGTCGCAGGGATGGTGCTGACGTCCAGAGCCTTACACAACAACAACAACAACAACAACAACAACAACAACAAGAGAGTAGCAACGGTTGAAATATCTGGCTCTGAGCTTCTGTTCTGAAATCTACTGCTTTCAACAAATTTTACGAGTGTTGCTCAAGGTGAAGCTCGTTTTGATCACAGTTCCTTTATGCTGCGATAAAAGAAATTGACCCCTTGAGAGAGAGAGAAAAAAAAAGGAAGAAAGGAAAGGAAATAGCACGGATCATTGTTCAGGAAATGCATCTGCATTGGAGGGGGGAAACAATCAAACCGCCAAAGATTGTGGGATGAAAGATCTTTCTGGTCGTTACTCGAGCTGGAGGGAAAAATTAAATCAACAGAAAAGAGAAAATGGACGCTTTCTGTTTGCCCGTATAAAGTAAACAATACGGGCAACGATTAATAATCCTTAAAGTCGATGTTTCAAGGACCCCCGCCTCACTCACTGAGGGGGGGGGGGGCGGGGTTCCTGGCACATCTACCAATGAGGTGCAGTTATCCGATTGTAGAAGTGGCTTACGAATAGAAAACCGAGTTCGCGTGGAGCTTGAGTACTAGGAAAACAGAAAAGATCTTGCAAGGAAGGTGAGCGCAAACACTAGTGGGATGGTGCTTGGTTTTCAAAACCGTCGGTAACAGAGCCAAAAAGAACAGTAAAATGTTTAAATTATTAAACAATATATTAAAATAAACACGACTTGGGTGTAATATTAAACTACGTAACATAGAAGCAATAAAATATTTGGTAGAAAGTAGTACATTCAGCCACGCCAGTTCCGGCAGATTTTCTCCTTGGTTCCGTGTAATCAATCATGTCCGGTTCACTTGAGAGATAACGTCTCTTCACGTCAGTACACATATAAGGGATATTTGTCAGCCATCTTTCTCACACTTATCTTAGAACGAGATCTTCAGACATCCTGTCATCCCCATTCAGGTGTGCATGTCAAAGACGTCTATTCGGGTTTTTAACGGTTGATTGAATTCTTTGGATCTTGTGACAAGGCGATCTTTCGGAAAAAGATGGGAGATGATTTTGAACACAGCATTAGATGCATGCTCGACATACACGGGGTTTGATGAGAAATCCGTAAGAATAAAACGTGAACGACATGCACTGGAATAAAAACTGAAGGATGAACAACAATCAAATTGGAAAAACATTCAAGAACGACAGATTAAGTCAGTGAAACAGACAATTTTTTTTACTTGAAATCTTCACCATCCCACCCTGTTCTTTTTCTTTTTGAGCGGCAGCAGAAAATAAAGTTATGGTGGCCACTTCAATATTCAGAAATATTAAGATCGTTTTGATATGATGTAGAACTGTTCAGAAGTCGGATAAAAATTAAAGAAAACATTTTTAAAAGGGAAGGAATGAAGGGAAGACATTTTAATGTTTTCGGATAGTGCTGTGAGCAGAGACTGTTCTTAACATCGGATTACTCAGGACTTTCTGTACACCTTGAAGAGTCTCCGCCCCCCCCTCCACTCCACAAACAGAATCCCCTGTGTGTTCCACTACAAGCCTATGCCTGCTCGGTGCAGCTGTACTGGTGAGATTGATAAAGACCATCCCCAAAGCATCCTTGTGAACACCCTCTGAATAAAGACTTGCCTGTATCAAACATAACGGACACTGAAATGGCATTACAGATGCACGGTTGTTTATTAACGTCATGTCTGCCACTGGAGAGATTTCGTGATGGGGGTAGAGGAGACACGTCGATGAAAAGCGCCAGGGAAAACGGGAACGGAGGGGCGGGGGGGGGTGTATTGCAGGAGGAGGCCAAGACAAATCTGTGATGTCCATCGAAAGTCTATGAAGATCATTCATTGAAGAAAGTTGTCTGGTTAGTCAATCTGCGCGTTGCGAGCACGCATGTGTTTATGTCCGCCTTGCAATCCTCCATCACTTTCTGCAGACAGCTGATTTTCATTTCTTGTTCTCTACCCCCTCCACCTCTAAACATTTAAAGCAAATTAAAACGACAATTCATAAAGATGTTTCTTTTGAAGAAAAAGCTTTCCATGAAACAAAAGAACTACT
This sequence comes from Lanistes nyassanus, assembly GCA_004794575.1. Taxonomy (NCBI): domain Eukaryota; kingdom Metazoa; phylum Mollusca; class Gastropoda; order Architaenioglossa; family Ampullariidae; genus Lanistes; species Lanistes nyassanus. Next base: position 446,085 of record SMGT01013568.1, read on the forward strand.
ATGTCCACACACACACACACAGCCTCTCAAGAAAATCGGTAAACTATGCAACGAAGGGAGGGGAAGGGAAGGAAGGAAGGGAGGGGGTTATGAGGATATAAACGAGAAGTAGGCATTTGAATCTGAAAGGACCTTTGCTGTTTTATCCGTCCAAATGTCAGTGCTGTTGTTTAAATTCCAATCGCTCGCAACCACTAGCTGCTCCGACAACAAGACCATGTTTTGCAAGCAGTCTTCATAGGAATTAGGCACGTCGCGCGTGCGCAGAATGAACATCCGGGTCCTGCAGGTTTGGCCAAATGCCGCGCGGCGGGATCCGGTATCAGACCGCAATTAATCTCCCGCGCGTACACACGCACGCACGCATGTACTCACGCATGCACACATACATTGAACAGACGCACGCACCCACGTACCCACACGCACAGCTGCTGAGGCACGCACGCACGCAATTTTGCCGCGCTTTAGAGAAAAATACGACCAAACGCTGCCGCAAAAAGTTTCGTGTTATGTACGCATTACGCAGATAATTCACGGATTAATTTTTGTTGATATAAGTACAGCAGATATAACGATCCACCTCTCCTTCCCCACCTACCCCTCTTTCAACCCTCTTGCCCTGTCACGCGAACGAACACATCCAAACGCATGTCTGTACGCAAGCACGCAAGGTGGACGCAATCACTCAAGGAGTTCCGACCAACCTTTGCAGTGCAGCAAGTAGCTTTCCCCTTGTCGGATGGCCAGGATGGGAGGAGGGGGAGGGGGTGGGGGTGGTGGCAGGGCCGGCAGGCCCACCCCTTTTTCCGGCAGCGACTCGAAAGGCGCCGGCGTCTGGAGAAAATGGTTCTGCTCATCGCGGTGCACGCCTAACTGTCGAGGACAGCGGCACCACACTGCCAGACTAGATGCGCGGACCTGCTGGTCAAAACCGGCTGGCGATGGGGCGATACGCCGAAAAGGTGGGGAGGAAGGAGGGGTGGGCAAGAGGATACGGTGCCCAATCATTACGATGATCACGATGACGATAGAGCAAGGTTCGCTTCGCTGATACGGTAATAAGGTCAGGTGAAAAGATGGCAGCCACCAGTGGGAAATAAAAAACCACTTTCAAAAGTCTGGGGGGGGGGAGAGTAGGGAGGGGGCTCACCAGGGATTTTACTGTACTTCTTTCGTCGATGGGTGGAGGAATCCGGTCGGGGTGGAAAGCAGGGTGGGTGAGAGCAGGAGGACTTGCAGAAGCTTGTCGTTTGCTTACAGCATGTTTGACCGTTTGTGGCATCAACGGCTACTTCGAACGTCGGCACCTAACACTGACAAATGGAGGAAACGCACGCGCGTGCGCGCAATCCTCCAGAACGATAATTAAAAATAGAATAAAATGATCGTGGATCTCTCTGTTGACTGGTGCGTTCTTCCACATGCACGCTTAGTGATCTGTCTGGCTTTTCCACAATACTTTAAACGTTTTAAGAGATACCATCTCCTTTCCATCTTCCTGGTTTGGGATGCATAGGGGTTCGTATCTCCTCTTCATACGTAAAGGTGCAAGTAAAATACAGAGGGTGAATAGACCTTACGACCGCTGTTATGACAGGAAGTGAGGATACGAAAGCTCGTGCAAACCAGCCCGGGATCCGATGCTACCGATAAAAAATATAATAGTTCCGTGGAAATTCCATTTCGGCGTCAAAGTCCCTTCCAGCAAGAATTTGTCAAATGAACAGCTATTCGCCGCACCTTCGAGTCCATCTTAACCCCCCCCCCCCCACCACAACCAACCTAGGGCGCCTGGATAGCTCAGCTGGTAAAGATGAGGACTAGCAAGTGGAAAGTTGCTGGTTCAAAACTTGCTGTGGCCAAGGATTCTTTCCTGGAGTTATACATTGTGCAGACTCCCCGCACAATAAGCTGCCTGTCTGCACTGGTCACCTTAACTGCTGCTATGAGTCTGGTGGTTCTTTCGGGGCAAAGCTTGGCAACAGGCTCCCAACCCCATTATAGTCCACCATCCTGGAGCATATTCATGACCGTCGGTTAAACCAACCAGCTATCACGTGACAAACCGTCGGTTAACGACCTTTGAACGAACTAACCACCTCCACCCACCCACCAACCTTTTTCAGCAGGGAACAGACCGCGAGAGGGGCGGTGCGGCCTCTTGCACACGACAAAGTGCCACGTCCTGTATCGTGTAGATGATTTGCAGCGCCCTCTCGTGGCAAATGATAGAGGCAGAGGCCACGGGCAAATCACTCGCGCAGCGTTCGCGCAATTTGCCGAACACTTCATCCCAGTACGCCCACCCATAACCACACCCAGCAACTCTAGGGCTGGGTTGCATGAGCGTTCCTGTCTGCACGTCCTGTCGTACGCGCGACCATTATTTCCCTTCGCCCTGTGTATTTTAAGTACACCTTTATGTATGAATGGGAGAAACATACGCCCGTACAGACCAGCACGGGGGGGGGGGGGGGGGTTTTTTTTAAAAAAACGCATTCCTGAAGGCGACGGATGTATGTAAGAGGGTAAAGATTGGAGAATTGGAACAGTTTTAAGCAGAGATCTGAATTTATATGTTTTGGATACAAGCGCCACGTTATAACTTTTTAAACTGCAGTTATTCAAAGCTGTTGGATAATGTGCGTCAGGACAGTACGCTTTTCAAACGAAAGACAAAGGGGAAAGAAAGGAAGGAATGACGAACAGGAAAAGGTCAGTGACCTCGCGCACATTTTTTAAAATGAAGCTAATTTTTAAAAAATGTTGCAGCTTTCCTGACACATTAACAAAACTCCCGTTAAGCAGCTGGAAAAGGATGAAAGAGTTCTCTCTCCTGGCTATCCAAAAAAAAAAAAGTGCATGCGCGAGGGAGGGAGTCGTGATCGAACGCATAATGTTTCTAGACTGGTTTCCCTTCGATCCGGTGAGCACGCATGCGCAGACCGACAGCGACAGATGCGTTTAATTAGCGGCAGCTCGTCCGAGGTGATGCTATCGACGACCCGGAAAGAGTCGCCTGGCCTGACTGCTCGTAATGAGAGTAGTCTAAACTTCTCGCGCTTCGCGAATCAGCTTAAACACCGAGGTTTTGCGTCGTTCTATCCCATACGTCCATGACCGCTAACCCCACGGAAACGCCCTTTGACGAGATAAACTATAAACACCTGTCTTTATGGAGAGGGGGTTGATGGGGGCGTCAGATTTTACTGGAGAGGCGGACTGGAATCTATTCATTAGCATGGCAGCGAGGCTACAAATACTAATATGATTCCTTCTTGCATTTTCCGGACGTAGAAGTGAATCTTTCTAGTGCATTCGGAAAACGAGTAACCTTAAAATCAATGACTTTTTCTTCATGAAATGCAGAAGAAAATCTTCCCTTATTCCCATCTCTCCACTCCCATTTCTTATGTCAATATCCACTTACAGAGCAAACTATGAACCCCTGCATTATGAAGTCTTTGAGTGATTGGCTCTGCGTAACTGCATGGTAAGATACCCGTACAAATGCACGCCTGCCACAAAAATAGAATCTCTCTCCAAGATCTCTAAAAACGTCTAGAGCAGTAACCTTCTGGTGAATATCACAGTGATATTGTTTGCTTTAGCGTTTCTAGAGTACAAAAAAATGAGATAAATGCATACAGACGCTCGTAACCTTTCTCTCCAAGCCAAAGCCCGCACAGGCATTCCCGAAATTGTGGTGTTTTTTAATTTATTTTTGTGACATTTACGGCTCCTTGTTTTCTCTGCTTGTCCGTTTTTGTGAACGCGAAAATGGATAAACTCTCCGCAACTGCTGCATTATGCGTACGAGGAACATTTCAAGTGTAATGAGATATGTCGTGCGGGAATCCTAATCTATCGAAAGTCGAAAAAATCCAACGGCAGCTGAAGGTAGCCTCCCCTTGGATCCCGCCAATGATGAGAGCTTTATCTCCCCTGCCCCTTGCCACTGGCACGTGCGGGTGAAAGATACGGTGGCAAACTGAGTACCTTTTTGTTCGATTGCCCGGCTCCTTTGATAAGCACCTGACGATATACGGCAACCATTTCCTCCTCTCTGGCAACGAGTGCCCAGACTCGTTCGCTCCCCCTTTCACCCCTCCTTGCGAGACGAAAAGAGAATAGCAAGGTTGGAGAGAACAGAATAAAGCTGCCGTGTGTCGCGATGGGCAAACAAACCAAAAGATACCCCAAAATCGAACAGAAACTGGATGAATTGATTCGAAGAAATGATGACAGTTTGTTTGCAAAGCTGCCTCTCTTTCCGTCTCTCTCACCTTGACCTCTCTCTTCCCCCTTCTGTATCTCTCTCTTTCACTCCTTCCTTCCCTTCTCTCCTCTCCTAAACGTTTTACTTTGCCGGCCCACGGCTCTACTCTCCTGTTCATTTAAATTCTACTCCCCACATGAAAAGATTCACAAGCTTGAATTAGAGTTTATCATGTAGTATTGGGATCAACGTCTTTTTATCACTGGGATGGATGGTCATCCTAAATAGTCTTCAAAACCAATTCAGATAAAACCAGAGCATGCGGTCTGCACTTAGCCAAATGTACTTAGCAAAATGGATTTTTTTGAAAACAATCACTAAACCTGTCCCCTCAAGAAAAAAAACCCACACCCACAAGCATATTTGGGAAAACACTAAAAGCAATGTTTCATAAAAAGATGGGCGTGGTGCAGTTTCAAGTACACGGTGGTGATTGTGGAGGAAGTTCATTTACCAACAGAAACTGCTGTAAGTGTAACACAGTCCTTTGCGTTTTCGTTATCTCGCGACACGTTTCTGAAAATCTCCCCCTGATCTGTGCACTGCAAAGGAAGATAGCGGAAACATGGGGAGAACAGGGGGAAACACTAAGTTTAGAAAGAAAGAATAAAGAATGAATGAAGGATGGATGGATGGAAGGAAGGAAAGAAAGAAATGAACAAAAGGGAAAAAAAGACAAATTTCGAAAATGAAAATATCAAAAAGGTCAACGTTCGCACCAAATAAATCAAAATAAAGGTCAAGGGGGAGAGAGAAAAAAACTCAGTCCCAGCAAAAGAACTGGTTGCTGACCAAGTGTCGCAGGTCCAAGCTGAGCGGCTGCCGTAATTTGAAAGACAAATGTGACATTTACTGGCTTCGTTCGAGGCAGTCGATGCTTAACGAACACGTCCGCTCGAGAAGAGAGAACAAGACAGCGGGGAAAGAGAAAGAAAAAAATGGCACGTGGACGAGAAACACGCCAGCCACCCTTGACTGAAAAGTATGTGCGCGTGGGGAAGGGGTGGGTGGGTACAATACATTTTTTCAGCATTATTTTCTCCCTCAAAGACTTAATGTTTCTCTCTTGTTCTCTTTTACTTTCAATATATTCCTCCCACCTTCTTTCTCTCCCTGTCCCCTCTCTCTGTCTCTCTGCTCCGTGTTGTCTTCCCCCCACCCCCTTGACCCTCCCCTCCTAAGACTGATCACATCCCAATAAGAGGTAAAACACAATGTGGGACACAGTGCGCTCTAGTTCACCGAGTGCAGACATCAAAAATGCAATCATCATTCCCTGCGAGATTAAAAAAAATCTTTTCTGAACATTTATTTTTAATTCTGACAATGTCTTTGATCCGAAAATGGTTATAAATTATTGCCTAATGATAAGTTAAAACGAGGCAATTTCAAATCGTTAATCGACAAAGGGCACGTACAAGGGAAAGGAATAAGAGAAGATGAAGAAAACGCATTTATTGGTGTACGAAAAGCCAGAAAAATGAAATAAAGGATGCCAGCTATGTTTAAGGAAATATGTTTAATTCCCTGGTGATTCCGCCTATTTTATCTCCATGTTCAAAAGATGTCCTTATGACGCCCGTAATAAGAGAAATTTGGGGGCCCTGCAGCACACACACACACACACACACACAAAAACCGAGATGCCACCAAGCTACCCCCATCGTCATAACAGTAACAACAGTCTATTAACTGATTTTCATTTTTCTAGATAATTTATAACCGTACCTAAATATACTGCTGTCCCAACAAACGTGCCGCGGCCATGATCTATCATTCGTATCAAGCGAAACAGTTGTTCGGCCTCGAGATTCTAAAAGCTCAGAAATCATGGACGCACTTAGACTGTAATGTCTGGATTGGAGTCACCTAAGGAGTTCAAGTGGAATAAACAGGATGTAGACAACCACACACGTCTGTGACATGTGATTCCAATGTGTCCACAACACGGCTTTGAAATCCATTTGTAAGTTAGTTCATCAACAGTTGACAGTTACACGATCATTGTTTTCATTGTCGCTTCTCTCTCTCTCTGAGTCTTTGTGTTATATTATTTATGAGGACGCCAGTCAGAAGTGCTTAAGCTTCCCCTATTCCATGTCTGTTTTCATGCCGCACTCAAGTTACTGTAAACACAGAATCCCTTCGCGGGAAATCTATAACAGAATCCACAATGCTGTTCCGCCTTTATTGGCGAGCAGGTACACGCGACAGTTCCGCAGTACAATAATAATTTAAACACCTCTTTTCTCCCATACTCCTTCCCCAACCCTCTACACGCCTCTTGCGTCTGAACTCTCGTTTAACCTACGATGACATTGGTGACAACAGACTGGAATCTTTCTCTCCAATTATTCCTTCCTTACTTGTTCAGACCCAAGCAGGTTCGTCTTCAAGACGAAAATGTATGTTCTTCTGCTTTTCTTTACTAAGCCTTTCTTTTCTCACTGTTCGCAAAACCTGGGTGTGTGTATAAATTCAGCTGGTCAAGGGAGAACTGGAGTGTCAATAAGGTGTCCTCTACTGCATTAAACAGATACCGTAGACCCTTTCGTTTCGTAACTCACAAAGGCGTGAAAGAAAAATAAATCTATTTAAAATACTTCTAAGCATTGTAGGCCTCAAACAGTATTTAGTTCTGCGCGCGGAAATTCTGTAACTATTGAGCATAAATGAAGAGGGAGAGGAGGAGTTCAAGATAAAAATGTCTCCTAACCGTACCCAGAACTTCCCATTTAACTGCCCGCCATCAACGCTTTTAGAAAGTAAGTTACGGGTAGTGGAAAGGACTTATAATATATAGCGAAGTCGGAAGATCGTATCACTTCTTCTCACTTCGGCTGCGCTGGTGCATCAACTCATACTGGACTTGCATAAATAATGTTTGCTGCGAACACTGAGAAACGAACAAACGAGCCAGCTGTCCTTCCTTGTCCTTCCATCACCCCCCGTCGGTCCCATCAAATTTACTTCCGCACGACCTCCAAGGAGTTTACATGGCCCAGAACTAGTCCTAGATGGCCAAGTGTGGTATTTCGAAATGATAAACAAGCAACAAAAGCTGAAGTAACGGGAAATTAGCACAGTCACCTCCCCTTTGACCCTTAATAAGCACAGCGATAGAAATCCAAGCGGCACGAAATTATGGGAAGCGGCGTTTTGAACACATCACAGTTTCTGACTGTGAATTGTTTTCGGATGTACGCCCTCAAGTAACAAGCGCGCGCGCATGCGTGCGTGCGTGCGTGCGGGCGTGCGTGCGTGCGTGCGTGGGCGCGTGAATCGGTGATGGTCTGAACGAGCGAGTGAGTGAAACTGTTTTATGTGGCTCGGTGGATGTGCCGAGCGACATCCCAGGGGCAGGAACTCAGTTCTGCCGCACTCAGCTTCTATCAAGTCTATTCCAAAACCACGACCATAATTAACTCCCTGGACGGCGCATCCCATCACATTATTCCTACCACTTCCCGTTCCAGACTCGTATCTGTCTGCGACTCCCCATCTTCCGCTGCCACCCTTAACGAAGATAGGCATCACTTTTTTCACCTAACGACCCCTAGAAAGAGGGCCCCGGGGGTAGAGGTGATGCAAGCATTGCATGAGCAGCACAATGGTACAAATATTCCTAAATTGTAACGATACAACAGAAACTCCAAGGGAGAAAAAATCAAATCATTCTTGATAAATACGAGTGGCAATGCGTACAGAGGCAACGAGAACAATAAGAACATCCTGATTACACTCTGAAAAAGCGCTGCGCTTTTTCGATGTCTCCTTTTTCTGTTTCCGAGCGATCGATAACATCTCCCCGCGTTTTATTTGAACCCTGAATGGGCTCGATTCCCGTGCGTAAAGATTCCGCAACAGCACAGCAAATAACTTTCGTTAAATTGTTATACCACAACGCGCACGGATTGTATTACAAACTAAAATTAAAAACGAAAAACGAAAACCAAGATTCTGTTCAGGCATGCGCACTTTCAGAGGGCCACACGTTTGTTCAAATTTTCGGATAATGGTACAAACGATTAGCTAAATGCAAACACGATTATTTCTTTGCAACTCGCTGTTTTCTCAGAATGTATGAAGCGCTTTCAGTGTCTCCAGTTCCCACAGATTCACCCAACAAGAGGAAATCGTTTAATTTGCACACCGCTGAAAATTAATCGAGGAAAAAAAAACGCGAGACATAAGGGACACGCGCTAATGAGACACAGGGGGCGAGGTACAGAACTAGATTACACATTAGAAGCTATAACTGTTTGTGTGATCAATACGCTAATTATATATCGACAAAGCCCAGTAGGTAGCGAGCCACGGGCTTAGACCAGTAATTGGACAACTGATCAAATCCGTCCACAGCACCTGAACTGGTTTTGGTCTATCATGTGCCAGCCGTGCGCGGTGCAGGGCGGGATGTCGGCAGCTGTCCACGTGGCTTGTCCCACGCGGCTCTCACGTGTAACGTAGAGTCGGATAATATTTGGGCGAGTTGTCCAGGTCACAGCCCGCTTGTTCGCCGCTGCGCGTTGTGGCGAAATGTTAACTGCTATGACCTAATTCGGCCCTTCCATACTCGTGTCAATAAATCATGACATGCTCTGAGTATGAAAACCGGTTACACTGAAAACTGTCGTTTCAAGCCAGTTGAAAGACTAAGACTGAAAGAACTGTTAATATCTATTTATCTAGACACGGTAGTCGGTGGTCGAGATTCTGAACCCGGAAATTTCCGCACGTACCCTCTCGGCCTTTGCATGCTGGGACAGATCGCGTTGCGTGATGGGAAGGGTAGCCGACTTTCCTTCCTGTAGACATCGCGCGATGGCTGCTTCACGCAGCTTCTGCCAAAGCCGAAAATAAAATTGCATCAGTCCCATGTGTTACGAAATTAAATTTACGTTTGCTTGTACGGCCAGAGCGCCACCCTACTTTGATGTGGCACTGCTGTGTCGTGGTTGGCTTTCATACTGTTTCGAGAGCGATTTCAGTTAGCGTGGATCGTGGTGGGGGATAAAAGTTTCGACAACCCGCAATTACGATCCAGATTTCTCGTGAAAGCGGTCGAGAGTCACGTGACCACACGCTTTCAATCTTTTCTATTAACTCAGAAATTTCCTGACGGTAAGAATTGCGATAAAGTAACTATTGGAATTATTGGAATCTTCGTTCAGTTATATATATATATACAGGGAAGGATGGATTACATGGATCATGGATAGTGATCCGCGACAATTAGCGAAGTAAAAGTTCAGTGTAAGGCGAATCGAGCACAGCCATTCGCGCTATGGGCTACAGCCGCTACACTGTACACGTTTTTAAGATTTACTGAACAGTGTGTTCAACGGTGAATAAACAACGCTTCATCGGAATTTCTGGGTCTATATCGTCCCTGGACTTTGTCGTCGAAAACACTAGACCTTTAAGAACCAGCACTGGTGCCAGAAATCATACGAGGTTCTCTCTCTCCCTCTCTCTCTCTCTGTGTGAAATGAAGCGAGCAGCGTTATGTGGATATCACGTGTGCTTTGTGTGGATTATAACACCAAGGACGAGCGACAGAAGACATCTAATTTCCCTCCGTACGATCCGAACTGAGTAGCCAGTTTTCATACCTCCTTCATTCTGTCCTCAGACTCTTAAAACGCACAGTATCATGTGCGTCATTGCAGGTACCCTAAATCTAAACTGTGGTAAATTATGACAATACTCTGAAGGAAATACATTTCGTCTTTTCCTAAACACCGTGTTAGCAAATGGCGCATAAAAATACTTCGGCGAAGTTATCTCATTTGGCAAAGAGCTTTCATTCCGCCGGGATCATAAGAAAGGTGGATGGAACCAAATTTTTCCCTTCAGAATCTTGATGGAAAGGAGCTGTGGGGTGGACACCCTGAGGAGCGAAGCCCGGACCTTTTGTTTAAAAAAAAAAGAGGTGAGGGTGGGGTGGGAGCTCGTAGGGAAATATTTTCATCAATTCCAGTGACATCATGGCTTCCTTCGGTTGTCGTCACACGAAAGCATCAGAAGAAGTGACCGATAACAAAAATCAATTACTATACACCACGTGCGGTACGGCTGAAAACTTTCAGGCGCGAGCAAGAAGTGGTGTAACACAAGGTCGCAGTGCGCTCCCCCATCTCTTTGAGTGCAGAAGCGTGAGTTGCAGCCGTTTCCATTTTTCACTTTTGTCATCCCTCCTAATCTCGCTTATTTGCCCAGAAGCCAAGCTCAGCATCGAGATCAACTCGCACACATTTCTGATTCATTTTCTTCAGCCGTCCTTGAAAGGATTAACTCCCCAAAATGAACCGAACCCATAAGCATTCATGCGCCTTTTTTTCCCCCGGTCTCATCTCAATCCCCCTCTCGCGTCTTCGATTTGCCGCCTTGTTTGTCCGAAAAAAAACCCATCCAAAGTCGCCCGCAGGTATGGAAAACGAGAAGGGATCATGAACTGTAATGGATTTTGATGGATGGCTTCCAGGAACAATCCATCATCTGCTGCTTGATAGCCTAGACGACATCGCACTGGGATGCGGGCCAAGTATTCTAAGAGAGAGCAGCGACATATTTGCCCCTGGAGGCCGCCATGTCGTGCTACGGAATGAAACGCGCTCAACGGGCAGTATATTGGCGAAATGCAGGTTTCACGCAGTAGAGGCTTATTCACACGGGACTGCACTTATTCACAAGCGATTGCATATACAGTTCTATACTGAACAGGAGGCTCCGCGAGATAAAAAAGATCCCAAGTGCAGGTAGAAGTTTAAAAAAAGACGTAAACATTCAGAACGTTTTCTGAGAACAAACACGACTGTGTAGCCTTTAACTGCGTCAAGAAGCGCCTCCTAGCGGAAACTGGTCTACTGTGACAGATTCGTTATCAGCAGTTTTAAGTGTTTAAGACGAGAGCTGAACAAGGTTGCAGCCTCTCTGCACAGTCATATCTTAACGTCACATGTTTAAACAAAATACAGACGCACACGTCCACACTCGCAAATACACGAGCAAACCTATGCACGCGCAGGCAAACGCGCGCCTGCATGCGCTCGCTTGCACCCACACGGTCATGCACACACACACGCGCGCAAAAAATACCAATCTCTGCCAAACTTTCAAGTGAAGGAAAAGAAAAAACAATTGGCTCATAACATGCGACATAACGAAGCTTCTAGGTTTCCAAGCCCTGACCTATTGTCCCAAAACTGTCTTCAAGCAAGGTCAGCGTGATCAAACACTGATCACTATGCTGTGCACTAAAAATAGAGAGAGAGAGAGAGAGAGAGAGAGAGAGGAAGACAAAAGGAGAGAAGGGTAACAGCTGTACATCTCATGAATAGGTTCCACCCAAGGACTACTATATATGATTATAGTAGTCCTTGGTTCCACCTTTAACTCGCCCTTCGTTTAACCGAGGGCAAAGCGCTGCGATCAGATTTCGCGCAACCGGCCACACGGGGGCGCTGTGACGCCACGGAGGCGCCCCGTGTCAAGGTCGAGGTCACCGATCGTGACGGTCTGGCGCCTGCGTCGGGCCTTCCTCGCGCACGGGTCGCCTCTCACGTGCCGCACGCGAGAAATGTAAAGGGGACGAAAATTAACGCGAGAACAGGCGAGAACAAGCATCCCATTTCTTAAAAAAAATTAATGCAACGACGTCATTAGCAGATCAGCCTGAAAATAGCGCTTTGGGAGCTGCGGAACCACGTGACGGTTCCAATATAAACTGACCTTATCTACGTCTACATTGAAAGGCATCAGACTTCGCGAGGCAATACAGATGAGGTCATATCTGGTAGAATTTTTGTATTAAAAAGTACATCTAAAAAACCATATTACTCCTGCGAGCAAATAGGACTCTTTCATTTGATATATACCCACGTCTCCTTTGGAAAAATCACTTTGAACTACTATCAAAGGAACTAGTCGGTAACGTCACTATCCAAAAACGCAACTGTGATGAAACAATAAAGAAAAAAGGAGATAAAAAATGAGAAAGAACACGGACGTAAAGAAATAAAACAAAGGAAGGAGGGACATAAGACAGCAAAAAGAATTTAATCTAATATCCCGGGGTCGTCTGCATGACCGTTCTTATTTCCTGTTCCTTCGCTAAGGTGTGCGTAAAATACACACGGATAATGGAGCTTACGACCACTGTTATGACGGAAGTTGAGATAAAAACGATCAAGCAAGCCTCTTCAGTAATGTAATATAATTTTGACCCACAGAGGGAAAATAGACAGACAAGCAGACTGGAGAAGCAAGTAGCCAAGGAGTGAGCTGAAATCAGTGAGCACCTATTAACTGTCCTGTCTTGTTCCGCAGCACGCTGTCGCACGTGAAGGCTAGTCGGTCGTGCATCGTGTCTCTGTCGGCGTTACAAGGCGCCTGCCCTCGCTTCGTAGCGACAAACCGGTTTCTACGGGCCACTTAACGTAGTTAAAATGTTGTTATTGGGAAGTGTGTGACGCACCTAAACCCGACCAGGCTGTTTACCTCTGGACTGCAGACCGCGCGGATCTCAGACTGCCAGAACGACGTGGAATTTGGAAAGCCGGGCCTCTTGCTTACAGGCAAGAATATGTGTGGTCTTCCCTTTAGTTATCTGTTAATCCAATACTTCCTTCCTCAGTTGTCCGCCTGCCCGTCTGTCCTTTCTGTTCTCCTCGTTCCTTTCTCTGTGCTGTATTCTTGTACATCTCTTCATTTTTGTCTCACTATTTGATTCGCCTTTCTCTTTGTTTTAAGCAATCTCGTCCATTTTTTCGTTCTTCTTACCTTTCTCCTTCTAGCCCCCCCCCCCCCCAACCCACTTTCTTTTTCCTTCTTTGGCCCCTTCTCTCATTTTTTTCTTTCCTCCTGGGCTTCTTCCTTCTATTTCTATACTGATTTTATCTTCTTGTCTTTTTTCTTTCTGTGTTTCCGTGTACGTCTACCGTCTTCTCTATCTCCATGATCATCATGAAGTCTCGCAAGTCTTTAGACCTCATTCTGCCCCAGTTCCCCCACACATGCACGCGCACCGTAGACCCAAGATTTGTTGCCCTGTTCGCCAGCAGTCGTCAGACGTTCTAAATCAGACGAACTGCGTTTTCTGAAGTCCGCGCGCTTTTCTTCCTTCGTCTGTCTAAGATCCTCAATAACACCAGCCTGTCTGATTAGTTTGATGTTCACGGTGACCGATCAAGAACCGTTTACTCCTATATGTGACTTTTCTAATCCCTTCCGCGCACAGATCCAACGTCTTTTCATCTCCTTTCTTTCGCTTACCCCCCCCCCCCCCGATTCCTGGGATCTGCCTCCTAACAGCACTGTCTCGCACGGTCGAAGCGCAAAAATATGTCGGCGCCTTTACTAACGCTCGAAACTCTGCGTCTTTTTGCCTTCTAGGCTCTGTCGCTGCCGATATCGTTTCGTCAAGTTCGATCAAGTTACCTAGCGACCTGACTAGCTCTCTCTCGTGCAATCTTTCATGGAGCCCGCTGTTTCTTTGCAAGAGGCGATGACATGACTGAAATCGGACTCAGCAAAGTTTTTCTTAATTAAGAAGATTAGGGACGGTTAGAAAGAGAGAAAGAGAGAGAGAGAGAGAGAAAGAGAGAGAGAGAAAGAGAGAAAGAAAGAAAGAAAGAAAGAACCAACCAACCAACCAACCATAGCTAGAAACAAACTCCGCAGTTCACACGATGAAGATTTTTATTTCTAGTATTACTGTGACTTTAATAAGACTATTCGATTTTTTTCTTTGTGGGAGCTTGGGGGATGGTGGGGGGGGGGCTACTACACCCCCACAAACTATTTCTGTTATGCACAAAGATGAGTTATACTTAACAAGTCCTTTTAAGGTAGCTCCGGGAGATTTCCCGAACACCCAAAGAACCGCGCACCTCTACGGCCAGAGTTATCTCTCTTTGAAGACCACCGCAGCGGTGAAGCGTGAAGTGGCCTCCCCTACACAGGAAGATCGATTCCGCTAGGCGGCGCCCCTGAGGCAGTCGGCGGGCTGCAAGCTGACTCAACATTACGACCCTAAACCCAGCAGCGCGAAACGCGAAGACAATTCGCGGTCAATGAAGCTGATGGCAAAGCCAGGCAACCTTAACGGCGCGAGTCTTTTCGGGACTCGTGGTGGCGCCCCTAAAGCAAATGAAGCCACACAATTCGCGTGATGTGGCCTGATTTTCTTTGCAGATTCTTTTCCAGCGGCATGGCCGTTCAATCAGCAAATGACTAAAACAAAAAGTACACCAGTCGTCATCAGCTTAACGGTTTTCTTCAGGGCTTACCCACAAGCCCATCTGAACATGCGTGACTTTCAGACAGGTCTTTTTATATTTTTTTCCTCAAAAGAGCCACGGCTGCATGGTGCATCCGCAAGCCGGATAACGTGACACCAAGAGACAATACGGGAGGGAAGCAGGGGGAAGCAGGGGCGGAGGACAAACATCTTGACGTTGTTTTGAACGAATATGTCTTAGACTCCAATACACTGGCCGCCAGGCTTTCTGAACTCCCGTGAACGAACCGGCTAGACGGTAGCGATTAACTGCGGACCCGTTGTGACATCGAAAACATGGCCTTAAAGGTGGCCTTCAAACGGACTTCTAGCCCAAGGCCTTACGCTGACCTTACGTCTGGCTAAAACTGTATTTTTGAAATGCCAGCTTCGTTAGGGTCGTGACAGGGACAAGGACGAATTAGTACCAGCGACTGGTCTTTCAGCGCGAGACACGCTAGTGCTAGAGGCAAAGCAGCGCTTGTCAGTCTGTCCCTCAGAACCTCGCCTGCAGGAAATGCAGGAAATGTGTGGCAATACAAACCTTCATAAACTGGTTTCAATGGCGCCTGATACACAAATAGGTGAGAGGATGCACCATTAGCCCACATACGAAAATCAATTACTGTTCGTAAGCAAGAGAACCAAACTGGAGAATGAGGATGGAGGTGAGAAAATAAGCATTCTGCGGAAAGGGGAGTGGGGACCCAACCCCTCTGCCTCCGACACGAGACCAATCTAACAT
>SMGT01013568.1:461450-475769 GCA_004794575.1 Lanistes nyassanus
TAACGACAGATATATTATAAAAATACAGTCATATAACAAACGCTGCCACCTAAAAAAAACACACAATATAGATGCCCTTGCAACGAACCACTTTCTACTGGTACAGAGAGACGCCATCAGCACAGCCAACGTTTCTATGGCGAGACGACTTCTTTTTCTAATGGGGACGGGAGTGGGGTTGGGGGAATGCGAGTAGGGGAGGTAAACCGTCGCGTGACCAAAAAGTACAACCGCCGCCCAAAGCCCATCCCTCAACATTTTCCCCCTAGCTTAGTTGCCTCCCTTGATATGCATGTTCGGCCATTGCTCCAACGCCCCAACTATTCGTTACCATGTGACCACTGACAGACTCTTAGACAAGTTAGAGCTCTCTTTCTCCTCCGCCCCTCCCCCCACCCCCATGCCCTAGCTACCTACTTAGTAGTGCTAGGGCTCTACAGTCTGTTTCTGACCGCCAAGCGGTGAATGTCTGATTATCGTACTTTTTCCTTATATAACAAGAAAATGCTGCAAACATAAACAGACATCCAGCCTTTACAGTAAAAACAATATGGCTTGTCTACCTCCACAGATGACAGCACTGCCCCCATAACAATTAGGTACATAACCGTTCGCTATATTGCAGTACTATGAATACAGTGTCGCTGTAAACTGTTTTTCCTGCGCGGTATCGCTGTAAACCGCTTTGCTACAGTGTAGCCTTGTGAACTGTGCGCTAAGCAAGAGCACTGCGAACGCCATTGCTAAGCATTAGCACTGGGAACTGTTAGGTTAAACATTAGCACTGTGAACTGTTAGGCTAAACATTAGCACTGTGAACTGTTAGGCTATACAATAGCACTGTGAACTGTTAGGCTATACAACAGCACTGTAAACTGTTTTCTGTGAAGTAGCCCTGTGAACCGTTTTGCAAAACAGTAGCACCGTGAACTGTTTTCCAGACATTAGCACTGCGAACTAGTTCGATACATTTTACATTGTGCTTTGCTATAGCGCTGTGAAGTACTTTATTATACATTATCACCGTAAATTGTTTTGCTACACTGTATCACTGCTTTGGTACACTGTAGCAATGTAAACCGCTTTGCCTAGTTACAACTTACACTCTCACTAAAACTGAATGGCCATAAAAGTAAAATGCAGCTACGTGCTTGGAGCAATGAAATGAATCAATTACCCTGCATTTTGGTGTGGTATATTTGTGCATGCGTGCAAAAATGTGTGTCTGTGTGTGTTTAACCCCTGGCACTTTTTCCCATCACTTGTCTCTTTTCTGATCCAAACTAACTGTGGCTCCGAAGGCAATCATAAACCGTAAAAAAACGACAATGGTAAGTAGATTTGAAACATCACCTTTCCGTTAACTGCTTTTGCCAGACGAGGATAAGCTGTTCAGACATAGTTCTCACCTTCCAGGAACAAAGAAAATATTTGCTGATCACAATTCTCTTCAACTAGAAGGGAAGAGCCAGCGACCCGAGGACTCAAAAGCGAGAAACGCAATGAAGACGAAATGAGCGCTTCATTCAACCCCACCCCACTTCCAGACACATTCGCGTGCATTTCCCTGAAGGTTCGTTAAGCAAGCGAGATGGTTCTGGACGGGAGAAGATGGGGAGAGGCGTGGATGGTGCCTGGGTCTTACTGAGTCCCAGACGTTTAAATTTACTGTAGACAGGCGACACGTGCCACAGATATCTGAGGCGGGCAAGGTAAGAATGATCTGTCCTTGTTAGTGACGTCAACAGTAACCCCAGTACACAATATACAACAACAACAACAACATTAACGGCGGGTCCTTCGTCCTGGGGTAGTACGTTCTGCTTTCGGGGAAGTAAATTTTCTGACATTTTAAATGACCAGACTGGGCAAATTAAATATTTTCACATATTTTCCGTATCTTTTTTAATTAGGTAGCTTTTTTCCCCTGGACATGGGGTAGAGCAGCTCTAGGTGAGTATGGTGAGTATGGCAATTTGCGCTGCACGGCAAGATAAAGATGTGTGTTAATATGAACAGAGAAATTCGCCCTCAGGTTTGCCGGATTACTGCAGGGGATTCAAACCCTGGTCATCTGGTTGTTTGGTTTGTGGCTAGCTGGATTTAAGCAGACTGACATTACTTTGAATGACAACTTCTGCAAAGAAACTTTCGATGGGGCGCAGACAGAAGGCCAAAAGCGAGTCTGGTGGCTACAGTTACCTAACCCTTTTTTTTTCTTGCGACTTTAAGCCCTTTTTCTTTTTAAACAGATCACACACAACCCACACATAGACGCACACACACAATCTCGGCCTGCTGATCACGTGATTTTAAGCAAGCCGGAAATGTGGCCAGCGTTTCTCCGGCAACTGGGAAGGCGACAGAAGAATGCTCGCAACGTACAGGTGCCAATGCCTTTTAGCAAGCTTCCTGTAAAATTATTCCAGGGTCAAGAAGACTGTTTGAATGGAATTTAGGACAAGGTTTCAGGCGAGCGTGCCAGCGCACTGCGACAGCATTCAGAACGTCGTTATCAGCTTGAACCCGCAAGCATGGCGTCAGGTTTAAAACTGTCGTCAGGAAAAAAAGAACTAGTTGGAACTTCCAAAAGGAACGAAGGAAGAAAGACGAAAGAATGAGGGAATGAGGAAGACGTGTAAGTAGCTACGCAGACAGGCAGGCAGCCAAACAACAAAGTTCTTTTTTTAACGGGGACACATTTTTTAATGCTGTCAGACAGCGCCAAGCACCGCGAGCAGAACGGGGAGCGGTGAGTAATTTTCTGTTGCAGGTATATCGATGCCTGTCGCAGACATCAGTACAAGCAAAGCATTACTCACCGCTCTGTTCTGCTCGCGAATGCGTCGCGCCGTCTGACATGTCCTTAAGCATCTCTTCACTCAAGAACGAACGAACGAACGAACGAACGAACGAACGCCAGTTTCGGCAGTTCAATAGCTCGACCTGTGAACGTCAGCACCCCACCAACGAACTACGCCCACAGAAACAAACACCCGCGCACGGTATCTTACATTAAAAGGACAAACCCGATCGAACGAACAGCATGCTTGGCCGTTCCTCAGTACCCGCAATGTGTTGGGTGAGACAGCGGCGTTCAGATCTAGGAAGGTGTGCAAGGAAAACAGCGCAGGTAACAGTGGAGATCGTTAACAACCACCAACGGCGCGAAACGGCATTCGTGTCAACACTCTATCTGCAGGGAAAATGGAAGCTGAAATTTCGAGGGCGAAAGAAATGAAGCATGTGGTATTCGATTAGACAAACAAGACCGCAGAAAGACGGTGTGCTGTGCAGTGGAGACAGTGCAGGGGCCATTTGTGTCGGAATAGAACAAAGACTAGATGTACTATTTCCCTTCGTCAAATTTCTTTAAATGAATCAACCAGTGTCTCATTGGTCGCTCAACACGTACAATCACCAAACTCTTTTCTCACCCCCACCAACCTTCTTTCTTGTGGGGTTGCTGAGGAAAACAATAAAACTTGCTCTTCTTTTGCTTAGCACAATTACTTGCTTGGTAAACAGCGCCATCTTTGAGATGATGTCGTCATGGAGTGGAACGACACAGAAAAGATTCACAAAATACTAGCTAACCCCATCAAGTCTCAGCATGCCAAAAGGACTTGAGCCTCCCTTTGACAGCGATCGTGAATTCCGCACACTAACTCCCGATGTCGCAAGAAATTCTGTCCGGCAAGAAATCTGGTCCGGCATACAGTTGCGCATGCGCGCATAGAGACTGGCAACACGCTAACCCTAATCCCAGCCCTACCTTATCCATAATCCATATACTGAGATCAAAAACGATTCTAATTTAACTAATAACTGGCGGTGTAAATCCTTGGACCACATTTATCACACCAACCAGTCACGCGCACGCATGCGTATAGTGCGACTTCTGTCACTTCACCGGACCCGGACCAGATTTCTTGCCGGACAAAACTTCTTGCTACACTCCCACTGGTGAAGCGGATGGACCAGAGGTGCTGGTAATAGCCACGGCGCGGTAGTATTGTTGCTGTCCTCTTAAACTCGACCTGCCGATATACAACTTGATATTCACGCGACTCCCTCGCAAAGCCGAACGTTACCCCCACCCCCACCCTCAAAAAAGGGCCGGAGCCAGCAAAACTATTCAAATGAAGCAGTTTCGATTTACGCTCAAGATTTTCGCACAAAAGAACGGATGTTTGGCTGACCCCGAAATCGTTCCCAGGTGACATCAGTACCTCGGGCTGCCGCTTGGTGTCGTCTCGAGATTAAAGAGACGAAAACGCGTCTGACAGATCACCTGGAAGTATTTTTTCACGTGCCCACGCAAGTTCGACTTTGTGAAGACTCGTGTAAGTAATTAGAGCGTGCTTGCGTGCGCGAGTCTGTTGCGCACGCATATGAATAGGAATAATACAACAGCACGCGGAATAGGTACGCGCACCGTAACACGTACACACAGACAGGTAAAGCACACAAAAGCAAGCATGCGCGCACGTAAACACAGAGAAAATGGCGGAGGAGGAGAGAGACTGCCTATCTCAAAAACTTTCGTGACTCGACTAATCACCATATTTGTTCTGTAGTGACAAATGTGGTCATTAATTTCCTTCGTTCAGTTGCTCTTTTGGGGAACAAGCGATCAGCCCAAACTGTCAAAATTCAACTACAAAAAGAAAACTACTATATAACGACCACATCCCCTTCCCCTTTCAACGTATAGTTTGCAGTGGCAAGCGGACCAAATCAGCTCTGTGTGCTTGCTGTCCTACATGCAGTGGGCTAAAGACCGTACTCTAGCCAGGCAGGTTTGGCTTATTATCAAATGCCAGATATAATTACAATTAATCAGGTTTCCCTTCCTCACTGCCCACTCGCATTCCCGGACTCTGGTTTCATATAACGTGCAGCAAAGATACGATGCACGCCAGCTGTTTATTTAACTTATTCTCTGACTTCATGGGCTTTAAACGAAGACATGAACTGTCCTTTTCACCCCTCCAGCCCACTGTCTGTCGCAGCTAAGTAGCATTTAAACTGTGTGCCTTTTTTCCTGCACTTCCGCCTTAACACCAACATAAAATGTGTTGAGCAAAAACTTAAATAAAAAATTAAGTCTATCCCTTGGAAATCACCTCCCGTGGGTTGAAAATATTTACTTGCCAGCTTCGTGGAACTTCTCAGAAGCAAGTCCAACTAGTCCACTAGAGAAATTACAAGTAAATTCACTGCAGGCGTTCTCAGAGCTCAGCGCCACTGTGTGCACACTGCGTTAGCAGCACTTATGAAATCCACCAGGTCTTAAAAACTCATCACAGTGAATAAACAAGAGGCCAGCGAGATTCCCAGCATTGAAAAAAAACTGTTATCAAAACGCAATAAAAGTAGCCCCAATTTTACCTTCCCGTGATCGCGTTAGCGTGTTACGGCTGGGAGATCCGACTAGAAACATTTACGAAGACAATATCCACAGGAAACGGACAGCGGCAGAGAATTTAGAAAGCATTTATATCTATATCCGGGGTTGCACGATGTCGACACTGAGATGGTTCCTATCAGGAAAAGGGAACAAAAGAGGCTGGGGTTCATCAATTTAATGGAAATAAAAGGGTCTAAAATGGGAAGAAAAAAGAAATCTGCAGAAGTGAGATGCCTCCTGGCTGCGCGGTTGTTGATAAGAGGTGTTGTGAGGAATTAGGCGGAGGGATTTTAAAAGTGCGTAAAGCGAACCTGACACTAGAATGTCTGGAATGTGGCACAAGGATAATTCTTTTATTAATGCGGTAGATTTTAAGATTGGAGGAAAAAGAAATATAGAAGCAGGTAAAGAATGCGACAGAACGAGCTTGAGGCGAAAGAAAAAATGGAGAGGTGCAGGAAACAAAGACAGACAGAAAAAAAGAGTGAACACTAGAAATGAAAGACAGGAAAGGAGAAGAAAGGTGGGAATGAAGGAAAAAGACAAAGAATAAAGATGAATGGTAATAAAAACGAAACAGACAACAAAGCATTTAGAGATAAAATGGCTGAGAAAGAAAAACAGAAGTTGCGAAGAAGAAAAGAAAAGAAAGAAAATTAAAAAAAGGGAATCGTGTCAAAAGTACAGCAGAAAATGTAACGAGCGTGAAGAAAGAACGGAATGAAGGAAGAGACGAGGGTACCAAAAGAACGGCACCAGGACTAGACGTATGGCAGGCGGCCAGACGCAAGCATCCATATCAATACTCAACGCAGCTCATTTCATCGATGACATTTCTAGCGAAAAGCCATCGCCTGGCCAAATCTCGACACTCAGGCGTCCAGACATCCCTCTTGTTCCGGGGCCATTTTCACAAAGCAGCCGACGTCACCGACAGAAAACAGCATTGTCAGCGCGGAAGCCCCGACAGACGGCCGAGTATGGTCTTAATCAAACGTCCACTGCAAACCCAGCCGGCCGGGGCCGAACTGTTGACCTACAGAGGCGGGAGTGCTCCGTGTAAATAATACGGCATTTGCGGCCATACTCCAAGTATTCCGATGGGAGGCGGTCGAATCGGGACAGCGGACTATCTTCTTCAACAGGCCATCAAAGCTAATCATTAACCTCGGGTTTGTTCTCGCACGATACAAAGCCTGCCCGTCTGCTAATTACCCAGTACAAGCAGCGTCCTTTCTTTCCGGTATAGACTTCGTAAATAAGGCGAAGCGGCCATGAAAACACTAGGCTGTCTTTTCAGATTTCTCCTAACAGTGGAGGATAAAACTTTTTTCGATGTTGTCTCGCTAGCATCGATGGCTTTTGGTCAGTCTGGGTTCCAGCTGCGCTGCACGAGCGTTCACATCCCTTCCTCAATTTCTTTTAAAACGTACAAAAGCCCGTGTGGCGCGCATTAGGGCCGCTTTACGCTTCCAAGTATTAGTGGCTTTTCGAAGTTCCTTAACCAGAGAAATCTGCGTTCTAATTCGTAGAATGTTAGTGTGAATACGTAGTTCTCACTATCATGTATACACAGGCCCGAGTTGGACGAACCAGCGATCACCCACGTTCGTAAGGTAACGAAAGGTGCTTGCGTGTCAAAAGGGCATGAAACACACACATTACATAAGCACCTCGAGCAGTGCTGCTCTGCGAACGCCGTAGGTAGGTAGAAGTACGTAAAATATACACGGTGAACAGACCTTACGACCGTTCCTGAGACCGGAAGGGCAGATAATAAACGCTCATGCAGTCTAGGTCTGCGCTGCAGCGAACATTCGTATCTACCGGCATATTTATGTATTAGAATGAGATTTAAATGCTTATGCACCTTATCTCAGACCAGTAATTCAGCACACAAATGTTTATATATGCACGGGATTTCTAAACATGTCTGAAGCGCTAAGGACAAGCACTTCGAACTGTTTACATTAGGGACTATTTCTCCAGGGACTACTTTCTAGGAGAGAACACACAGCGTAGGTCTCAACAGCTACAAAAACAGCAGCCGTTGCTGGCTGAGTCTCACAAAGCTTCAAAGCAGGCGGTGTTGACTTTTATTACTTTCCTCCCCGTGACATTATTGATCAGGTCACGACTTCTGAGAAAGAGCTTCAATCGTGACTTCCTTTCACCAGTGAAGAACCAGACAGCGAAAGCCAGCTACCCGGTAAACAGATAACGATAGTTTTAGTACATGAGGAGTACAGAGGGACGAGAGACTGGATAGGAGAAAAAGTGAGGACAGATAAAGGAACGAAAAGAGGAAGAGATGGCGTGAGTACGGGAGACGGGAGTTGTCAGGGAATATCGAGGAAGCCTTTGTCCCATTTCAAAAAATTGTCTTTCGAACCTATGACGACTCAAAACAGAGGTTTCATGACACACAAACTCTAGTCGTTTGTTCTCGCTCTTCAATAACGGGTTTTTGCTTGAATATCTGTACGTAAGTGCGTGACTGTTGTAGATTATTACTTCGTAACAATCGCTAAGAAAAGTTTTTCTTTTGTTCGTCGTGCGATATCTGACACTTTTGCATCTCTTCTTTTGCTAAGAATGCCCAACAGACTGCAGCGAAGTTCGGTCGGCGGAAACAATTTAGATTTAGGCTGTAATAAGCAATACTATCAAAATAACTTGAAGTTGCACGACAGGTCTGACGAAGATCAAAGAAGATGAAAATGCATGCATGAAGGTTTTTAATTACAGCGAAAGGAGATGCGGCAATCTCGACCAACAACAAAAGACAAACTTTTACACATTACTTTTCAGCTTAGTCTGGAACGCCAAAGTCGTTCCGTATTTACAGTTCCCTGGCACTCCCCGGGGTATTAGTCAATTCCCCGGCATGTGTATTTGCACTAAGGATTTTAGTGTATCGACCTCAGAGGAAAAAATATACGTCCATTAGCGTGAATTGCAGCATTAACCCGGTCAATTAGTCAATGATTCTGTCCTCTCTTTTTTTCTACGGTAAACCCGTTGCCAAAATGTGGCGGACATGTGTGACAGTTCAAAACAGCACTCGCTGACCAGCCACAACACCAGACAAACGACTACAGCCATTTTGCGTCCCTTCACGTCGCGAGCTTTTTGGCAGTGCGGTTTCATATAGCAATACAGTTTGGTCGCTGACCGTTTCACGTAGTAGCACATTTTGGCAGCTGACCGTTTCACGTAGCAGCACATTTTGGCAGCTGACCGTTTCACGTAGCAGTACAGTTTGGTAGCTGGCCGTTTCACGTAGCTACCACGAATTACAATATTGCATTTACGCACATTTATGTGACTACGTTGTTCCACCCAGTGCCCCACCCTCCTAGGGTTTCATGCATCAGCTATTTCGGAAACTGTAGTTTTCCGTAACACAGCCATCAGCAGTTGCAGATTTCCAGTGCGTACAGTCGTATAAGCAACCAAAAGAGCTGTCGGGATACAGAAATCTTCAGTAGGTATGATAATTAAAAGCCGTGCAGTCGCGTCTGCTCCTAGAAAAGTCAAGACATGTTCTAAATATATGTTTCAGTTTTTAAATTCTAACTATGAAAAAAATTTCTATTTGCCGTTTCTCTTGTTTCGCGGAGGGGTCACTGTCGGTTCAACGTGGAACCAACTAGGACAATAAGAAAACTGCTCTCGGCAGCTAAAGTTTCTTGTCACCCATGTAAGAAATCGGGGATCAAACTTCTTAGGAATAGCGCTTACTGTCTGGTACAGAGTGACCTCCACTCCCTCAGGAAGCTTGTGAGCTTCGGGTCTTGTCCGATAAATAACTGCTCGCAAAGGCTGGTGTTGTCTGGTGGTTGTGTTGAGGATAATGATGGAGGATTCAGTCACTCACGGTCCTGTTAGGACACGAGCTACATTACCGCCTCGACAAGTTTGATCAAACACTGTACGTCCTAGGCACTCGCTACAATTAGCCGTCGACCAAGCCAGTACTAAGCTGCCAAGCCCAGCCGGCCAATTTTCGATCATCTTGGGCCCGTCCATTTCACGCTCTCAGTGTTAGCGAAGCTCCCAGTAAAATGGCTCCCGTTTTAGCACGTCTCCGGCATGGGGCCACTTCCGGCGTCTTCACGGCGCCTGCGCACTGACCTCTTTATGGTAAAGACATCTTAGTATTTCCCAGGGACCAAGTTAAAACTGAAGACCGACTGCCGCAAAAGGTACGACTAGCGCACGCACACGCCCAATAGGATGCTGTCGTGTTCCTCTCGTATTCGTCAGTGCGGTTGCTGTTTCATCTGACGGATGGTTTTAGATCCCGGATCAACGGCACCCCAACAACACATCAAGTGCGATTCAGGGGTTTTCCTGATAAACAACATTAAGTCTTCACCGCCCTGACAGGCTCTAGAGTTGTATCCATAACAAATATGGAATTAACAGAGCGAAAATCTCCGAGCCCAATAACTTCTCTACCCCTAAACCGTACCAGTTCACTTACTGATCATTTCTGGTCTTAAACTTACACATACACACAATCATGTGTAGACGCTTGAATGTAACTATGTTTTCTCAGTTTTAAACCTAAGTCATTATGACGTCAAAAGCCACGTGTCAAGGCGACGACTGGTCAGCAGCGCGTGCTGGCCTGCCTTTCATCTCGCTGCGTACTGATGATAGTGATCTCTGATCTTAATATCGCCCGCGCCGCGTCGCCACTGGAAGTGACTGTCTGGCACCATCTGACCCGACCGGTTTCTATTCCACAACACCATCACTTCCCCGCTTCCGAACCGGGTGCAGAAGCTGTAGGAGCTTCCCTTTTCAAGTTACTGACCCCCCCCCCCCCCCGAAGCAGAAACAAGGTACAGAAAGCACCAGCACATAACCACTACGTAACAGCTACCTGAACCATTTGAAATATATTTTACTGATTCCAGTGCACTTCTAAACTTTTTTAATTGCAGCAAATAGACCAGCCCTTGTAAACATGTTCTGTATATGAAAAAAGTGCGACTATGGGAGACATCCGGACCCATCGCCCCCTAATATCGATGCCAAGCACGCAAGAATGTATACACACAAATTTGCAGAATTTACCTTATATCGCGAATTATCTTGATTTGGTTACTACTCGGACTGTGGTTAACTAGTTCAGCTCTGGTCTAATCAATCGCCTTAGCCTACAAGACTGCAGTACTGACCGAGTACGTTTGATATTATATAATCATCCAGTTTCGTCTGTAGTTCTCACCCTCAAAAAGGACAGATATCACAAAACGTCTCGGCATAAAACCCAACCCTGACGCTATGAAACTGTGCTACGAAAGTTGGGACCCTTAATTATGCTCTCTGTTCCTAACAAAAGTCCGCCATCATACTCAAACAAGTCTTTTGATCCATTTCCTCTCTGCCAACCCCTCATGGCCGTCGCAGCCTGTCATTCAAGGGAAGCCACTCTCATACCAGTTGTCAGCGCACCATTTCTACACGGGCAGACCATCGCCAGATTACTTCCCTTTACACCCCGTGACCTCTCTGACTGCTCTGACCCAGCTGATTCCGAGCAATCTACTGTTCTCTCGTCTCTGTCGTCAGTGCCAAGACGTACCTCGAACGTCTGGACTCGCGTCGGCAGAAGACTGGCGTCACGCCGACCGCCAGCCGCAGCCAAAAGATCGCTCACATATCGAGTCCCTAGGCGCTAGCTTCTTCCAGGCCTCAATATCGCACCCAAAAGCCTTCCTTCCAGTGCCAGGAAATGGCAGATGACACCCGGCTCAATCTCTCTGGATCCGATTTGAATAATATCCCGCATAACGTCAAGCCGTTCATCAAGGACGGTTTAAAAGAGAAGCCCCATTTACACAGCCGCTCGGCGAATCAAAAGGAGATACTGCCGAGCACTCTCTCCCGTGTCCACGGACACTGACTTCTTTGTCCAAGAGCTGTGGTTCCGCCAACCTTTCCTTACGACTCTGGCCGAATGCTTAGGGGCACTTACTGATCACGAAGACAGCTGGTGGCACTCAAACCGTAAAAGAAACTAACTCCCTGAACAAACATCTTCAGATGCTTTTCAAAGACTTTAGAGATTTCCACATACCGAGATTTCTTAGCCTCATCTCTGTGGAAAGGCCTTAACCCTTTCGGTATTCATCGTAGACTGGTTTCCAATCAGATACAGAGCTTTGTATAAGCCAGAGCGGAAAGGTGTTTAAAGTCTTACTGATCCTACTTTAAATTTAGGGATGTTTTGTTGTTCATTTCAAGGGCTGAACGAAACTTTTTCTTTAAATAAAACATTTAGTGAAGAATGGCAAAACACGTGAAAAAAAATTTACTGTATAAGGTTCACAAAGAATAAGGTGAGAGGAAAAAAACAGAAAAAAGAAAACAGGAAACAGTAGTAGACAGAAAGCTTAAAAACAAGTTGAATGCTGCATAAACATGACGATGTGAAGTTTCTTTGTTGATAAACGCAAGACATGTTAAGCGGTAACAGAGAAACTATAGAGAAGGGCTGAAAGGAGCATTCTACTTTTCACAAGTCGGCAGTCAACACGCAGAATCCCTAATTCCCGCATGCCAATTCTTCCAGAGAGTTGGCATATCATTAAGACAGCGTAAAAATAAACTTTTTAGATACGCTGCATAAGAGTTGATTGCAGCCTGATTGTAGCCTTTCTCTCGTTAACGAACCAACGCTAACGTGCTGGCTTCAAAATACAACTGTACTGCAAAGGAACCAGGAAAACACAGAACAACTCACATATTAGAAGACGCACGGAGCCTTTTTTTTTCTTCAAATTAAAGCTTGGTTACCAGTGCACGGAAGACAGGCCAACAGAAGAGCGCCCGAAATGCTTTCAGTGACGAGTGCTGAAAGGTTTAAGAGGACAAAGAGGGGAACGGAAAAGAGAAATAC
Organism: Lanistes nyassanus; assembly: GCA_004794575.1. Lineage (NCBI taxonomy): Eukaryota > Metazoa > Mollusca > Gastropoda > Architaenioglossa > Ampullariidae > Lanistes > Lanistes nyassanus. The sequence continues at coordinate 473,780 of SMGT01013568.1, forward strand.
GATAAATGGATGTGGAGAAAGATGAGAGGACTCAAAGGAAATACTGACGAAGCATTTACAGCATTTTTAAACCTAGGCATCTCCCGGACTAGCATGCGCAGAGTTTCTTGCCTTGGCTCTGGGTAAATATTATTTCAAGAATCGTTATGGAAAGATCTTAAGAGAAACAAACCACTAAAGTTAATTTTCGTTAGGCAGTGGCTATTTCCACAGTCCCGTGCACATTGAACCTGAAGCTGGCGTGTGCCTTTTCGTTATGCCAGAGACCGTATATACGTTATGCGGATGACGTGTGTATGTGTCCGTACAAGCGAACACACTCGGATGGGACTGCATCTGCGTACAGACTTCAGTCGTGCAGTTTCACCAACCAACCAACGATGAATTGTTTGGCAAAAGCTAACCGCAGTGTTCGTCAGCTAGAAGTTTTAATCTTTACACCTGAAAGGAGGTGTTGTAACTTAATTTCAACTCGCAGTAACTTTCGACTGTTATTATTCTACTAGTCATTTTCTCATTGTCTGCAAAAGAGCATGTCTTAAGTCACGAGTCGCTTAAAAAAACTTGTTTTGCTGCTTCAGGTTAAAATACACAACTTCCAACCAGGTATTCCAGTTCTGCTTTCGTGTGCGCGCGTTTCTGGCGAGCGATTCCATTCTGCGTTCATACTGAAGAACGTTGCTACTTCCTTCTTCTGAAGTGCCTTTCGGAGTCCCTTCCTTTCGCTTGCCGAAATCTCTCTGCTTACCTAGCGACAGTGTGCCAAACATCGCAGACAGAGCATTTATCGCGCGTAGGTGGTTCATGGTTTCGTGGACAAAAGCGAAGGGATCGGAGAGGATTCCCGCTGAATTCCCGCTGTCCCCAGCCGCGTGCAAAGGTTCTTTGGAAGCTGAGCACCGTTTAGGAACTTAATTTCCGCGACTTTTCATTTCTGGCTAGCAGGCAGACAGCAGGGAGACATCGTATACAACGTCAGAAAATTATGATTTCTGTTTCTGTCTCGTGTCACTGATTTATTAGTCGATTAAGCGATATTTATCGAACACAGACCAAGTCACCAAGTCGCAAGGGATGATGGGATGCGTCAACAGGATTCTGAAGACCTCAAATATTAATACCAAGAAAAAAAATTGAACGCGTAAACGGGTTATATTCCTAACCTCTCTCAATGCCCCCTCAATTTGCCCTCAACGATATCAAGAAAAAAAATTATATCGTTTGCTTGGTTTGGTTTTATAAGAAGTTTTGCCTGCTGCATTCTTCCCGTCATAACATGCTCTCTTCCCCAACCACACCCGCCACACCCTATGCCCCCGCCCCTGTCCTCTCCCTTTCCGCTTCACAACGCTGGATTGTGCAGCTGTCATTTATGTATACGACTCGTGTAAAGTTTCGGGTTGATTTTGTTGAAAGTTATACGAAGCCATTTCCCTCCACAGAAAATTAATGCACTGGCCCCCTACACCTTTTTACAATTCGCGGATTGCTACATGGTTGGATAATTTCACAACGCTTAAAAACTCCCTTCTAAAACTGAAAAGACACAGAGTACAATATGAGGAATTAAAGAAACCAGCACTGGCTTAAAATATATCCTCTCCTTTCTTCTGTGTTTTATTTAAAGTCTTACGAAGATGAGTAAAAATGAAAGCGGCCCTTGTTATGCTATCCATTTGAATGAAAGTATCTAAAAGTAGCCCTAAACGTTCAAACACTTAACAGGAAAATAACACTTAAGTTACAGCAAGCAACACGAGGCAGGAGTGTCACAAGACAGTGATTCATGAAGTTATTTCCCGTATAAGGCGTTCATAAATTGCGAAACGTTCTGCGTGGGAAATTTCTGGCTGCGTGACGCACTGTGGACGGTATCCAATCAGAAAGGAGCTTTAACCCACAGTTTTTAGGAATAGCGCAGTTGGGCCATGGGTGTGCCTGGGTGTGAACAGTAAACTGTGTGTGGGTGTGTGCTCGGGAAGGGAGTGTG
>SMGT01013568.1:475904-502573 GCA_004794575.1 Lanistes nyassanus
GACAGTTTCGTGACCCAGCCGTCTCGCAATCGACGGGTAAACTTCCCGTACTAAATCTCTGTTTGAATAGTCAGGGGATGTGTTTTTGTATATGCTGGGATGGTGCTGCAAGAGATCAATTAATTGGAAAATCGTCTTTTCTGACCAGATGACTATCAATCGAAGGCCTAACATGATCACGACCAGCGCTAGACCACACTGCACTAAATAGCAGGATTGTTTCTGATTGGCTGACACGCTGCAACATTTTGAGCCCCTGCTGGAAAATAGTGCGGCGTGTGATCCCCTAAAATGTTGAGAGGCCTCCCTGAAACATTTTCGCTCAACGTTGCAACTTCCATATATGGTAAACATTGCAGAGAACATTGCAAGTGTAGGAAGCCCTTAAGGAACTTACAACGCCGCTACTGCTGTTGTTTGTGTTGTGACATCGTTGTTGTCATTATTATCATCGTGTTTGTTGGGGCTCAACCGCTCGCGGGGTACTGCCGTAAAACTGTTCCAACCGGCTCTAGTTACCGCGAGAGACTCGTTTTCGCGGCGACCCAAGCGCTGCAGAACTCAAAATGCTGTCAGCAGTCACGCGACATAAAGGCACCCTGTCATGCCACGGTTAGAATGATGAGCCCAGCACAATAAAACAAATGTGAGGGTCTTTATGGATGCAAGTGGCTCGTTCGAGGATGTAAGAGTGCATGTTAAAGTTATTACCGGTCTCTCAGAAGAAGGATGCGCAATGACTCAGGAGATGTCCGCTTTATATCCTGCTAAGCAGAGCTAGAAGGGGGGGGGGGCGAGTTGGGGGTGGGAACTGTCCCAATAACGAAAACGACGACCCGTTCACAAACAATTCAGCATAAAATTCGGTGAAATCAACAGAAATTATTCAAACTCCAGTACAAAATCGAGACCACCTGCACGTTTCATAGAAATTATATATTTTTTAAAAGTCCTGACGTCGAAATAAAATCCAAAAGAGAAAGAAACAAAAATTCCACAGTAAGGAAAAAAAAATAGCCGCCGCTTGTAGGAGGCATTGGTAGTCACTGCGCTGCCATGCCTCTGTCTCGTCTCCTCGCGAGTCTCTAGGAGTTCTAAATCCCGTGTTTGCCCCGCGAAGCGCAAAGCTTATCTCACAAATCGCTTTTCAATCGCCGCTAAAAACGTTAAAAAAAGCATCACCCTGTCTGTCTTTAACTGCCGTCTGAGAGAGCCTCCAGCGTGCGGAAAGATCAAAGGCTGGTCTAAAAACTCCGAGCGAAGAAAGTTCCGGGTCACTGCGGACTGTTTCCTAATACTAACTGGGTGATGCAGCGAGAAGGGTTCGAGCACTTTGTTGTTGTTGTTCGTTTCCTCTCGACTATTTTAGCGCCGAGCGAAAAAGTACCAGTTTGAGGCAAACAGTTTTGCTGATTTCTCTAAATGTTTTCGAGCTTATTCTCGTTCCCAATTTGAAAAATCGATCGCATCGCGGCTGCATGGAAACTGGATTTAGTTGGTTGTTCGCGTTTACTGTTTATAATTTTTTTTTCGTAAACCACGCAACGCTCTTTCGTTCTAAAAATGTTAACTACTTATTGGTTATAAGAAAAACTTTTAAAGATCCCAGCGTTCGTGGTGCCAATCTTAATTTAAACCGCGTAGCTGATGACTAGTGCACAGTTAAACACAGTGCACTTGCACCTGCCGGCGTGCGCATCCCCCGGCCACCAGCCACAGTTAATATTTTTTGGTAAGTAGTCGGATGGCTTTGCTGGCTGCTGGGTTCTCCGACTCCGCTGTCACGCGAGACTGTGGGGGAGGACGGCAAGAAAGTGACAGGGAAACATACCAACGCGATGATAACCAAGGAACGAAAAACAAAATTCCACAAAGTTAACCAAAAAAAATCGGAACGGGAGCAGATATACCAATATACAACGTTTACGCGGAATACTTATAATTTAAAAAAAGATGAGGTGGAGAGTTGAAGCGAGGGTGGGGTAGTGTCGAGGGTGAGAGAGGACGAACCGTCTGGTCCTCTCCTGTCGCTTCACCCACTCCCGTGTTAGCTTCTGTCGTCGCCAGCATCCACTTCAGACAGCATCCGGGCATCTTCAGGTCTGTGTCCACACCGGGACGATGCGTCGTGCCATCCTTCTGTCCTAACATCTTACACTGGAGACGATTCTGCTTTCGTCTGGCGCCCTGCCGGCTGCCGCCCGCGAGGCCGGCCTCTTGGCAACCAGGACGAAGTTTAACTTTTATGTCGATTTTCACGCAACTCGCTCGCCACCAGCAGGAACCAAATCACGTTGTCCACATCTTCACCTTGCTGTCTCTTCTACCAGTGTATTAGTAAATTTTATTCCTGCATGTATTTTCTCTAAAGGTTTCGCTGTTAACAGGGAAGCAAGTGGTTAAAGCGGTTTCCAAACCCGAAGACCCTAGTTCGAAAGACTGCTTTAAAAAAAAACGAGCAAGATAGTCATAGGTAAGCTGTCCAGACTGCTCGGAGCAAGACGCCTTTGGTCGGAAAAGAGAAAGACGTTTGCGACCAGAAATCAAATCACCAGCCATGTGATCCTTTCCACGTGTCACCCATCTCATCTGTACCAAGGACTTGGCACACTGTCTCTAACGAAGAATTATCCTGGACTTTCTCCTGGTTTACTGACACTGAGGTCAGCTCACTCCTTTCAATACAGTCCGAACGGTACAGACGCTGGCCTCGGAGGACACGAACGTGTTGCCTACTTTCTGTTTGGCTTTGAGAGTTACCGTTCCTACTGGGTGCTGCCTTTGAAAGTTAGCTCCCCTTGGCTCAGATCTCCATTTTGGAGCCAGACAGCCCAGGCTTCACGCAGTCTTTGTGTCTGTTTCCCAAGGGAGCATCACCACAGCTGCTGAATCTGGCGAATCTTCGCTGAATCCCTGCTCTTCAACACAGTCTCATTTCGAGCGGCGTTTAGGATCCTCCGCACAAGAAAAGAATCCGCGTCTTCCAACAGATCAAACAGAAAGTAGAGTACGTTTGTGATATCTTCTATTGGTCTATATAAATCTCTGAGTCTACGTCGAGATGCAGTTTGACTGTCTGACCCTTGATCCTCTTCGTGTACCGCTACAGTTAGAGAATCGTGGGTCGTGGGTTCAAACCTCGGGTCCGAACCTGTATTTCTTGTAGACAGTCGGCCACGGACCAGCGAAAACGACTGAAAAATGGAGATGTGACAATAACTTTTTGTAGTAGAGGCGTCGTGACGTTAAAGCCAGTTTTATCTGATCACAGAAAATTATATGTTCTGAATGCGTACGTGTCCTTTTAAAAAAAAAAATTCTACCACCATGTAGGATCTCTTTTGTCTCGAGAAGACATCATATCCGATTCCAAACAGGACTGTGTACTGTATATGTGGTACCTGACGTGCGTTGCCTACAGGCAGGAAATGCTCTTTTCTGCAATGCTCTTTCCGCGCGGAGAGAACCTTGAGGCAAAGTACCTTCCGGGGTCCAGCGCATTCACTTGCCGAGTTCGCTTTTTTGCGCCGCACTAGAATAGCGCTACTAGCTTCTTCCCCGCAAAGAAACGGCATTTCTCGCCAGTACGCAACAGACGACAGGCTACAGGGCTTCAGCGGGTATTGTGTTTCCCTCATAAAATAACGCTACCTGTTACCTGTCTACCTGCAGTGGTTCCCCTACCTAACAACAGGTTCCGTTCCGGGGAAAAGGGGGTTGGGTCGTTAGTCCACTGGTTCTTAAGTCCAGTATTGGTACTGTACATATGTATTGGTATGTGTGGATACATTTTTGTTTTGAACAGCTCTGGGTTTAGACATATACACGGTTTTTTTCTGAGGTTTTTATGTGTTTTGGACAACATTTAAGTATCATACATGAAATAAAGTTTATAGTAACAAAAATAAAATCTTCGATCTTATGATAACGCATGGAAAATAGGAGACGATGTCTCGTCATCACTTTGTTCGTATGTATGAAAGTTCGCAACTCGAAAATTCGTAGGTAGGGGACCGACTGTATTCTATTCGGAACAGCTTGGCGGCGTTCAAAACAAGAAAGGATAGCAGACCTATTCTTTATCCTTCCTCTCCCACCCACCGATCAACTCCGCAAGAAAAAGATTTTGCTTTCTTTTAGCTGTGTCCCAAGACGGGGGCTAAAAGCGTCCGCCATCGTATGTCCGTGAAATTTTTGACGATGAATTTTTGATGATCTTCCAGAAATGAGTCCAGAAAAGCGAAGCCCTCCGGCTGAGCACCCCACGTTGTATTCTAGCAGAGATCTACACTGTCCAAAGGTCACCGCTGGTTGTCACAATCGAACTCTCCACTGACAGCGGACTTACAAAAGTCTAATTTGCTTCCGGTTCGTCTGGCGATAGCTTATATCAACGAAAGCGTCTACTACTGGTGGTGTTTGTTACCTGCAACACTACTGATTCGCCTTCACGACTACTGCTACATTTACCAATGTTTATTACAGCAGCAGACTCCAAAGCTAAAATCACGTGCTAGTATTGAAGAACTAAGGCTGATTTTGCGAGAACAAACGAACCGAACACTGTAGCTTGAAAAATTTATTTTAGTTTCCTGGGTGATTTCATTTTGACAAAACTTAAATATGACAGCGCCCCCATGTCAACAAGTCACCAGCCCATTTCTACGTGCAGTGGTTCGGTTGATTAACGCACAAGTGTGTGTGCGAGCGCGCGCGTGCGAGTGGGAGGGAGTTTTATGTATTCTAGCGCCCTTTGTTTATTAACAAGTGCTGCAGAGTTCGTTCATATTATATGATGCGATGAACAGTGTTTGCTCTCCATTTCTCGGCATAAAACTTCCGGGTTGTTCTGTCATTGAAACAGATTTCAAGAGCCCACGCATGCACTGGTACACATGCAGACCAAGCAACGGGCCGGAATAGTGTCCCGAGCAAGTGTGTGTGTGCGTGTGTGGGAAAAAAAGAAATAGGAAGACAAAGATGCAAATGAGGGGAATTATAGCAGAATAAACTAAGGAAATGAATATAATAAGTAACCAGGCATCAGACAAGCGTCTTCACGCTGTTCCTTGCTAAATCCATGGAAAGCAAGGTCAAAATTCTATTTTGAGCTTAAAAAACAAGGTGACACCGCATTTGGGCCACAAAAAAACATCCCCATAAATTTAAAGGAAAAAAAACCCAGAAAACAGACACCAGAAAAGGAAAGATCACTATCTCATGCAGTTCTTACGTGGCTTGACCGGGGATCTGTCCACCACTGGGAGAGAACTCGCTTCACGGAAATTACAAGTCGCGTGCAGTCGACATGCGCCGTTGAAGCCCCGAAGGCGAATAAAGGGGGTGGGGAATAAAAGGAAAAATAAACAACGGGGATCATAACAGTAAATGCAGCTTAGTTTTAAGAAACACCGCTCCCTATATGTCCCCCACCACTTTTTTTCTTTTGCTCTCTTCTGTTTGCGGCACATCGCATTAGAGTGGCTTCCCTTGGGTGCTGCTCGAGCGGAAGATGATTTTTTTACGGTCACGGAAGCCGTTGTCAGTCGTTTCTTGTGGAAGGTAGCAAATCGCCGAAGTGTTGGTGAAAAAATAAATCCCAGCTACGTCTCTGAACACCTTGTAAAGACCTTTGCGTGGTCCTGCACTGATGTGAATCGGCTTGACTGTGGCCTTTGGGGCGGGAAGTCCCAAGCCGATCGAACCTTTGATCTCATTTCAACGAGTTACGTACGGTAGACAGAGACGGTTATGTCCCCTTCTTTTTCCCAGCAACAATTATTAAGGCATGAAATTACAGCCGACTCCTGACGTTTAGCATGAGATTAGACACCATCAAGAACGATTTTTAAACAAGCTGAACTCAAGCCCAAGGTGGGGGTTCATCAAGCCAGTAGTATCTTCGCTTATAGGTGCATAAAAGGCAAATGAATTCAAACACCATTTTCAAACCACCTTGCACCTTAAGTGCAATACCCGCGTTTTTCTTATGCTTCTATAACGAAAGAACACAGGAACCGTCATGCAACCAGCCAAAGGGTTAGGTCACATATTTGAATCTCTTTTTCACAATAGCTGAATGTGACTTCCGATCACATGTATAACTGGACGCGCAGATACACACGCTCATGGAACCTAGCTGCGCATACGGGATGTAAATCAAATCACGCAGATCTTTCGTTTGAAGGCCCGAAAAGTCTGGGCAAAATGAAGAAACACGCAAACGAGGAATATGATGACAGAGCTGCTCGTGGCTCCAGCTATGAAACTTACTGGTCCCGTCTTTTCACGGTCTGCTGGCGAGAGCACGACACCGACAACCGAGGTCTGCTCACGTCGAACGAAACTGGCGCCATACTGGCGATGTAATAAGGTTGCGATATAGCACGATTTTTTTCTTTAACCCACGCCAGAGACCCTCAGTACACAAGACACAAGACGGAGGATTTTGAGGATATTTAGAAGGGAAACATGTGCTAAGTTGCCAGAGGGATAAAGTTTGCAAAGGCTTGTAAACTGTAATGAATTATGAAAAAGCTGCAGTGAATGATAAAAAAAACAAGCAGACGTGTCCTGCTATAATTAAGTTCGCGTGAATGACCAAAATGCTAAATTTTAGAAAGGAGAGCGCGAGACTTCCGCCGAGATTTCCCGAAGGTGAAAAATATGAGGTAGATGCCCAGTTCATGTGTCAATCTGGCCTTGACACAAGAAAATGATGCAAGTGTCGCTTCCAATGGGTGATGGAGAGCACTGCAGACACGAGAGTATCGCAGAATCTTTCTTGCATCGGAGATGCTGCAGGGATGTCATGTGGTTGCCAATCAAAGCAGTATACTTTATTGCATAATGCAGTGCAGCAACGCGTGGCACATATCAACTTCCGCTTAGGTCAATTCTGCTCTGTACTGAAGTTGTCCGAACAGCGGGCGAATAACTGAGGTAGGAACCAAAAGATTGTAGGCACTGGAGTCACCGGAACAAAACTCTGACTGGCCAGAATGAAAAGTTCCCCAGGAATCCATCTACTGTGGATCCGAGGTACTGTTTTCCTTAGACCTGAATTTACCAGCCGTGGCCACCGAAAACAACAATTTAAAATGTTTTGATGTAAAGATGAATACAAACTTTTGTCAAACTTTATTCAACTGGCGTGTTTGACGCATGGCACGTCTGCGAGTGAAAGAAAGAAAGAAAGAAAAAATCTTTCTGCTTAATTTAAATGCTACGCAAGATTCCAGACGGCAAATTATGACACTCGTTCGGTTCTGACGGGAAGTGCTATAACCCACAAATCTTGCTGACATTTGAAAAGTCGTCTAACTCGGAAAAGAATATTTTATGGAATAAACTTGATATTTAAAAAATCCAATGTATTTTTTAAACCCGAGATAGTGACAGATTACAGTATTGATTTCGCCCGCACTTTCATCGAAGAGGAAAAAAACTGAATTTAATACTCACGTGACATCAAGAGTTTTTTCCCCCTAAGTGCAAAACTTCTTCATGCGCTACAAATTTGATCCTTCCTAGAAAAAAATAAAAGCTGCAGTAAAGGTCCCTTTAGGTTCGGCCGAGTACAGCGGTGGTCCGAGGAGACCCTAATGGGGCCTGGGGGGGGGGAGGTAGAGCTGGATCCTTGTAGATAGGGTTGTGCGAGGGTTGAGAACTTTGATTTTTGTCGAAGCTTCTGGTAATTAAGACACGATCCTCTATCCTCTTCACTTAATGACGCAGTTCGTAATCTCCAAAGCACGTCGCCTGTTACGCTTGGTTTCGTGGCCAATTTTATTTATTGAATTTTGTGCCTATTTTTTCCTTTTTAACTAGGGAAACGCCGATTGTAGCTGAAGAAAGTGTAATACTTTTTTTTAATCCTGTCTTCCAAAAAGAAAATATACCGAGTCGCGGAAAAATTTACAGACTGGAAACGCAGGTAAAGGCATCAGGCTATAAGTATAACTTTTGTTGTTTTTCGTTTTAATTCTAAGATTATTAACCTTTAACCCGAACAGATAAAATTGTGGCTCGCTGCCACAATAGAACGCCTTGCTAGGATCTCGCCGAGTCGGTTTATAGGTGTAATTGCTAGCAACCCCCAGGATAGGGAGGAAAGCTAGGTTAAGTTTATCACCACTTGCCCGGACTTAGCCCGACACCCCACTTCAAAAAAACCTCAAGTGTCTACTGGAGTCGCTGTCCTAGCTGTAAAAATATTGTTTTCGTGGCTATAAATGTGACAACGAGCTGGAGAAGGTGAGTGATGTCCCTTGGTCCTCACGCGCATCACACGTGGTCTTTTGATGTGGCGTAATAGAACGCCAACTTGTCTCAGATCCCAGGTTCATCCAGGGGGCAGACTGAACACAAACGTTCGCTCGTTTGCCGCCACTTCCCGCCAAGTTTGTGGCCGGTTCCCACAAAGCGTTTAATGCTAGGCTAACACTTCTCCATTTTAATGGGTCAGTTCTTTAAGTACACACCCGCGTATTTTATCAGTCTTTGTTTTAAAAATTTTTTGGGACAAAGAGATCACCGAATATGGCGATGCGAACACGAAGAGATAAAATGACCGAGATTCCACTGATAGGGGCGGAAGTAGATATTTTTAAAGTGGAGGCTAAAGGGTTCAATCATGCTCTATGCATCATACTCTTAGTAGGAGGAAAGCAGGTGCGAACTTATTTAAATTAAACAGTCATTTTCCAAGCCCCAAGCTGAAAATTTGCTGCATTCTGATAGGTAAACATAAATATGAAAAGGAACACTTTACATTCTGAATCTGACACCCCAAATGAAGGTAGCTTGACATTCAAGAAATAAATGGTGAAGAACTTCCCTATACCTCTATCCAACACTATCAGAAGTTGAAAGGCGTAAAGGAGAATGCCTGTTGAGGGTAAACGGAGGTAGGAGAGAGAAGACGAGGGAAGGATGAGTGGGCTGGTGGTGGACTTTCTAAGCTGGAGGGAGGGGTCCACAAGGAATCAAGCGAGCAGAAGAAAATATGGCGACAAAAACGCAGAAACAGGAGGGAAAAAAGACAGCAGAAAGAACAGTCAAACTCATATAGTGTCACACTGACAGCAGTCTCAAACAAATGTCAAGACACTGGACAGTGTACCCGAAAAGACAAGGTACAAGACACAAGACAATACGTACGCTTCAAGACACGGTACAATGTATAATACACGACATTATTAAATAGGAGGCACTATGCTGATTGCTCTGCCATGCGTGACAGGCTTTCTTTCTCTGAAAAGACCAGCAGGTTAAGGCGGACTCACACGCTGCGACTTAGTCGAAATAAGACAACGATAAAGAGCCCATTCAACCACCTGTATGGCAGCGAAATTGAGATGAACGTTTCGTCGCCGGCAGTTTTCTGGAAGCACTAATGACCACGACAGAACCTCTCGATCGAAACCTGACTTTTCTCGTTGGTCGTTCGGGGGAGGTAGGGGGGAGTTGGGGAAAGTAGGTAACCCACGGTGGGATAAGCCTTTTCCCTGCCGTTCTCATCCGACTTTGTCGCGCACCGTGTGAACCCGGCTTTAGCTTCGTGGCGCCTACCATCGACGTACTTACCCACGTTACTAGTCCACGTGATGTTGCAGTAGTTCGCCTCGTAGCACTTGGTGTCCGCGCGAATTTTGTATCCACTGTACTCCTGGCACGTGCGCTGTCCTGTGCTGGGATCGTTCCAGCACTCCTCTGTCGTCCACTTGACGTTCATCTTCTGCGTGTGGCAGATGATGCCGAAGCACTCCTCTCTGGTCCACAGGCTGTAGCTGACGTTCCCTTCCGCTGTCGTATTCCGCACGGCCGCCCAGCGCGGCAGAAACGAGCCGGCGATGATGAGGACCACCGCAACGACCAGAATGACGATGGCGCAGCCTGTTGTGATGAGCTTCTCTTTCCGCGTCGACATCATGACAGCAGCGACGAGCACTGGCGAGGGCAAAGCAGGCGCGTGGGGACGGTCGTGACGTCAAAGATGTTCTCGATGACGTGAAAACGTTCTCGGTGACGTAAAAGCGTTCCAGATGACGTCAATACTTCCCGCGGTAGGGGCAATTTTCCTGGGTGCGGGAGGAAGGTCTTTTTCGCGTGTAATTTTAACTCTCGAGGGACGAGCCCCGAGTTATACACTGCTCCAGAAATCCCCCAGCAAAAACAACAGTCACCATATAATCCTCACAGGAACTGTGTAGCCTGAAACATAACAGCCCACAAGCACAGCGGTCAAAACTTTGGCAAACGGATGAAAACTGTTAAGACATCTACTACCAGTACACGAACACATTTGGTAATAAACCTTATTAAACTTTACTGGTGCACAAACTTTATTTCACTTTATTTCCTAGTAAACTTCGTTAAGCTATATTCAGTAATAATTGTTTACAATTATCTGCTAATAAAACTTTGTAATAAACTTTACTTGCTAATAAACTTAAGTCTGAAGAGGCAAACGTGCTTAAAGGGGGTGAGGGGAAAGGTTTCAGAACTAGGTGTCGTAAAAGTGCGAAACCAACAGGATAAATGTTTACTGGTTAACCTACACTCATGTTTACGCCTTCTCACCAACAATAGTCCCCGTGTCCAATCTCAAACCCCATGCACTTTGTCAGCAGCACAAGTTCTAATGTTTACTGCTCTAATGTCATTAAGACACCAGATTTTTTACAACAAACATATTAATTATCCCTTCCTTTGTTTCTAGACTTTTTCGATCCCCTGTACTCCTGTAGAATGATGTAAGCGGTCCTTACCCAGGCATTTGGGTTCGTGCACATGTAGATACAGTGTGCATTCATATAAGCGAGCATACACCCAGCGTTATCCATATCTTGTTAATTTATAACGCAGGGTGATGCTTTTAAAGAAGCAATACTTATTCCAGACGAAGCTAGAATAAACATCCTTTTCATTCGACAGACCCTCTGCCCAACCCAGTTTTTCCCCTCCCTCCACCCTCTCTCTGTCTCGTGCGTGCGCTAGAACACGCAAACATCTACGCAAAGAGGGGCGAGGCAAGAGGGCAACTAGACTGCTGATGAAATGAGCGGTTTTCAGTCCCACAGAGCCATAACAGAGTAAGCGGATTCTCAAACAGATCCATTAGATGTCTACGCTTACGGTTATACGTCAGCGAAACATCAACGCTCCAACTTCAACAGAAACCAGTGACGGTGGTGGTGTGAAGTAAACAAACACACAGGAAAGGCCCGTTGGTCGCACGTCTACACCCCTCTGCATTCTGCCCTGCCTTGTCTCCCTTTCTTTCATCCCCCCTTCCGACCAAATAAACAGCCTTTCCAGGCAAACCCGGAAACCCCAGACTACCACAACAGGTACACAGAGTGTTGGGCACTGCGCGCCAACTTGCGTAACAAAACTGTCAGGACTGGTTTCTGAGTGAGAAGATGGGAGGGACCTACAGGTCGTAATTGGGTGTCGCTTCGCCGGCGAGGTCAAGGCAGGCGGCAAAACGCTACCGCTGTTTGTCGACAGCAGGGTTCTCAATTGCACTGACAGAGAGGAAGTGGGGCTGCGGGAGGTGAGGGTACACATGTCAGTAAACTGGGGCACCCACTGGTCGCGGCGAACTTTGCACCTCGTGTTGTGTTGTGACCTAAGCCACTGCCACAACTGACCTCTCCGCGCAGTAACTGCAGAGACTGTGTAACAAAGCTGCTCTCTTTCTGTTTGTGCATGCGCGCGCGTGCGTGTGTAGATTTGGGAGAAGTGATATTTTAATGACTAATTCATGTTTTAAACTATTCAACTTTCTCTCAAAGTTGCACAAATCGTACACAACAAAGCCGACTAAAATTTCGTTTAACTTGAAGCCAAGTTTCTTGACAGACAGTATCTCGATTGCAGTCATAATGACAGCTTCTTTATTCGGATAATTTCAAATCTCTGCCCTTCACCCCCGCTCCCCCTGCACGCCGCGACCACCCGCCCCCTCCAGGCTGCATCAGTTGGGGCGTTCTGCCCCTAGGGTGCCGAGAAAAGTTAGTGTGAACACAGCTAGACGAACATCAATAACATCTGCCGTGGCTTCAAGCATGCGGCGTGATGTGGCGTTGACAAGTTTGCACAGCCGGACGACGACACTGTGACACTGACAGCCATAAGGCACATCACGAACTAAAACAAGTGAGAACAAACCTGCAAAGACTGAGCAACGAAATTCAAGCACCCCCCCCCCCCCGTAATTTATATCCATGACGTTAACTCGTACGCCTCATCAGCGACGTATACACTACAATATTCTAAACTAAATGTCTATGATCTGAGCGTATCATTTCCTTTAGTGGTCTAAATAACTGCTTGTCATATCCATTCACCGGCGTAGAGGGGAGGAGAGATACGGGAAGGTTTTCAACAAGGTAAAATAAAACATCTTTCATCTTGATCTATCGGCTCATGCGGCCACAATAGGGAAGATTCAAAGCCAAGCAAAATATGTCAAGGTCGTATCAAAAGACACTTCAAAGTTGTTCTGAGAAATTAGTGATCTAATACACGTAATCATTTATCACGAAAATTCATCCACGAGTTAAGATGCATGATGAGCAAGCGTCATCTGGAAAGGCAGACTGCGAAATCACAAAACGGTGGTTGCAGGTTTTTCAGAAAGAGATGTGACGGCTATCTGTTGGGAATTCTCACTATGACGATTGTGGAGATTAACAGGTGCGCAGAGTTAAGATGCACAAAGGGCTGGAGTTCGTTTAGATAGGTAGACAACGAAAACACAAAGCTGGACTAATAGTTGTTTTCTTTTTCAGAAAGAGATGAGGTGACTGCGTGATATCTACAGGGAATTCTCATCAGGGTCATAGTGGATAATGAGAGCTACGAAAACATGATACCATCGGGGGGAGGGGGGTTTCGATTCACGAAGGGATTTTTAAAAAAAAAACATTTGTGTGCCCGTGATGGTCACTCTGCTAGACAAGATGGCGGCAGAGATCTGTGACCTTGACCTTTTATAGGAGTCGTTCGTCATCAAGTCATGTGGGGTCACAAGGGGCAGTCTTTTGTCAGCTCCATATACCAGAGAAATTAACTTACTGCTGCGTCTAAGACAATTAAAAGTTACACTACATCATCAAGATGAAAAGTCGCCTTGCTAGTCAAAACTTCCGTAAACAGCTTTGTCATACAAGTTCTAGGCAAGCCTTCAAACCAACACGAAGACAAAGAAACAAAAGAAAAATAAAGATGGACCAGACTTCGGCATGTGACAAGTAACCTTACCAAAAAAAAATCCCAGTGTTGTGTGTGCAGTTTTCTCAAACCTGCTGCGATGGGCAAAAACTTTCCGTCGATTAATTCAACATCATCAAAATAAAAACGCGTGAATTTCCATTACTGGAGACCTTCCATTTTACGACTTCATCAGGAACAACAAACAAAAACATTATAATGTTCCTTGTCTAACAACCTTTTTTTTTTTAGGAGACACCGGAGTCCTTCACAATACCTCATCGTTACTTTACGCAGGTATTTTGAGAACAAGGGCCCGACGGCAGAGGGCAAAGGTCAGTGGTGATTACTCACGTACAGCTCCGAGAAAATTCCACAGCCAAATCCGTCTCTAGTGACAAGGTTTTAAGTACGAAAGCTCGTCACACACACCGGATGCACAACGTAAGAAGCAACGAGACTCGGAGCCAACAAAAGACGCAAATCCTGGGATTCGTCACTGTGTCCTGTTGTCAACACAACATCGTCAGCCCAGCTGCACACTTGGATGTCTGTGTCATCGCTAGCTCAGGAACTGGAACAGGGGTGGGGAAGGGGGGGACAGAACTGGGGCACGCCCAGCCTTTGTCTTTCGTGCCTTCTCCACCCCGCCCTGTTTACTCACCCCCTCCCTCTCCAACCTGGCGGACTGATGGGCGAGACTTTAGGCGCGCCCTAGGCTCCCTACCTACGTAATACCTTGGCTGTGTAGCTGTTGTCCAGGCGAAAAATAATCCGAGACGTGTGGCCCGAGAGTAATTTACACGTGAGGGGAAGTCTCACGTGACCTTTCTCTCACGCTCTGTCACTGACTTTGCGTGCAAACTTGCGTCTGTATGTCTGTGTGTGTGGGGAGGGGGAAGAGGAGTTGAGCAGGTCAAATCTATCTCCCCAACATGCACGCATACAGAGGAATGGGGGTCTTCACGCGCATATCATTGTGTGTGCGATGAAAAGGGGTGATGGTGGGGGGGAGAAACAAACTTAAACCTGACACTGCGATAGCCTTAGAGCACTGAAAACTATCGAAAAACAGATAAGTCCAACTAGAACCCTAACTAGACGGATTTACACAGCCAGCCAGCGAGCCGAGGACCCTGGGACAGCTCCAAGCAGCACGCGAACAGGCACAGCTAACGGCTATTTTGTGAATGGGGTCAACTTTATCACAAGCCATCTCACTCCAAAATAAAAGTGTCCCACCTCTTCAGACCAAGTTGTCGAAAGGCGAATGGAATAATCACACTGTTCTCCTTCGAGTATCCATCGTCAAACAGTTGGCAAGCATCCCGCCATGGCCACACAAAAACAATCCTGTCGCCGTCTGAACCCAGTGGTGGTGTAATGGTTGAAACATTCGAAACTGCGAACACGAGGCGCGCGCAGCAGGGCCAGCTACACACACTACACAGCTGCTGATAAGCGGGAAAAGGGTCACAAAGAGGGGACCCACTGTAGAGGAACGCTGCTAGGCTGTAGCCAATGGGAAGCGAGGACACTGGGAAGCCCCCCTTTTGCGTGTAACGTTGTTGACCCGTTTTAGCATGCGCGAGGCGGGAGTTTGGATTTCGCGGGAGAAGTCGTCTTCGATAGTTCGAAGGGTTAGTTTAACTAAGGTTTTGTGGAAATGTCGTGTGGCAAGTAGTCAAAGAAATTTGCGATGGTTGGAACTTACTTTAAACTGTCCTAGTCAGGTTAATGTAACCGCAAACGTTGTAATATTTGTTCCACGGCATATGCAATGTAATCTGCATAATTTCCACCGAGCTGGGGAAACCCCATACCCTATTTCCCCCCTCCCCCGATAATTGCCGAATATGCGCAGGTCCACGAAGTCGTTTGACATGAAAGAGCTTCAGCGAGCGAGTCGAACCGCGTGCATTAAAGACTGCCTAACTTCTACGCAGAATTTTTGTCTGGAACACTTAGTGAAAATATTTGTGAAGAATACGCGATCCGGTTCCTTTTTAATTAAATCATACTTTTGTTGCAAATGGTGAATCAGTTTCTTCTATGAGAGCTTTCTTTCTATCAATCGAGTTTTGTGTCCCGGGAATTTCAGTCAGCTTGTCCGATAATTTTTGCGTTATTTGAACGAGTTCGTGAACTAACAATTTTACAATGCTTTCACTCAATTATATGTTCCACAAAAATCTAATACTCTCTCAATCAATTATTTCGGAATCAGCGAATCAGCAAGCGTGCTCAGAAAGAGTCCGTGAGAACAAAATTTAAGACTGCCTCTTGGTCTACAGGTTGGTGTCCCTTTCTCGAGGCGGGAGGTGGGTGGTTCGCATCCCAGCCGAGTCTTGCCTAAGACTTAAAGATTGGCAATCTAGTAGCTGCCCTGCCAGACGCCTGGCACTATAGAGAACAGTACTAGGACTGGTTGGTCCGGTGTCAGTATACTGTGACCGGGTGGGACTGACGCTTGTTTTGTGACAACAGTCCTAGCGGCCAGATCCGGCCCTGGACAAACAAGAAAACAAGGGGAGACATAAAGCAAAACAAAGTTGCAGACCTCAAGAGGGTGCATGAGGGAAAAAGTGTTTGATCCCCTGAAAACTTCGCTCATGCAGCAAGCGCGGGAATCACTTTGGCGCTAAAAGTTGGTAAAACTCGAAGAAACAAGAATGCACCAGTTTTTCTTTTAAAGTTTCAGCCTGGCCAGCTTGCGCCAGAAGGGACTAACAGGGTTGCTGCTTAATCTTGATGTCCAGGCTTCCGATCCATGGACTGAATCAGTTGTAAAGGCCATGCCTCCGTTATCCCTCCCACCCACCCCCCAACATGTTTATTTTTTTTCTTCTTCTTCTGCTCTCCTCTCCTTACTCCTTTCCCGTCTTTAGTCATTAAAGAGTGTTCCTGTTCTTTAGCGAGCCAGTCGCCATCCCAGCGTTAGTTCTTTCAGTCCTCGTTCACCTTTGACGCTCCGGCAGCGCGATGGTGCGCCCAGTAAAAGAGATTCCCCGGCTGCCCAGCTCACACAACCTCGATCTCTCCTCCCGTGTCGCCACGCGCCAGGCTTCGGCGCGCCTCCAAACCTGCTCGATGGAGCAATCGGAAGATGCATTGACGGGGTCTGTGAGTCCTCACTTCACCTTTCGCTAGTGCTCCTAAGAAAATTGTAAAAGTTCTTGGATCGTCCTAAGCTGGGCTTCATGGGCACTGTAGTGGAGACGGCACTTTCGGAACTTTTATCAGAAGTTTTAAACAATTTTCGGAACAAGAAAAATGTTTGCCCTGCTGAGTGGCTCAGCATCGTGATACAGTTTAGTCACTCTACTTCCGCATCCTCTGTCTCTTTGACTATCACTTTGTCTCCACCATTCTCTCCTGTTCCTTCCTTTCTTCCTTCATTTCTTCCTTCATTCCTTTCTTTCTACACCTTACTGCCGATAGTGTAGCAACAGCCAATCAGTTACAGATAACTACATGCAAGAATAAAGATGGTGAGGAAAGACAGAGGAACAAACGACAGACAGACTTACAGACAAGTTCCAAAAGGAAGAATGATCAAAGGACAATAAAAAGCGGGGGGGGGGGGGGGGGGGNNNGCGAGGAGTGAAATGAAGACTCATAGACTACAAGTATTATTATTTTGCATTACGTAACCACATTGTAAGATTTCTGGGATAATTACTGATCAAGGCGATGCGGCAGAGAGTGGGAGGTTTCGCAAAAGCGGCAAAAAGGAAAGATGGAACAAGTGTTAGAAGAAAAATTATTAGAAAAGGAGTGTAGTAGAGGCTCTGTCTGTCTAGAGACCGAAATGAAGGCTCTTTCGTTGAGACAGGCCAACCCTAATCTTCCACCAGATGGTGCTGGTAGCCATGCGCGTTGGAAGGTTCAAAAGCCATTTTTCGCAGTCGGTGTACGTAGCAGATCCCGAAAGACTTATCGCAGTGCCTGTAGATATATACGTGGGTTCGTATTTACACTTCCTTAGCTAGGTAAAGATGTAATCGCGTCAAAGCTTTTTCAGTAATACAACAATATCTGCTTACAAGCCTGTGGAAATGATAACCTGAGAAGTTTATCGGCTACTGCCGAGTGAACAAGAGCGATAGCTCCGGACTCTGTAAAGAGTGGTGATGGGAGGATGGGGAGGGGGGGAATATGGGTGAAAGGTGACGTAGAGGGCCAGGTGGTTGGTATATACATATGTATATGTGGACCTATTATCGGTGATCGATAGATGTAGCTATCAGTGGTGCGAGGGAACGTGCATTTCAGGAAAGAGGAAATGAGAGCCCGCGCACGTACGCAAACAGCTTCTTCCTGTTACACTTGGGTACACACAAACCCGTTTCCACTCATCTGCTTCGTGAACATTACAGTTCTCGTTTTGGTCTGAGCAGGCATAAAATACAGTTCCAAACGTCCATTACTTCGGAGAAAGAAAGAAGGAAAGAAACAAAGGGAATGAAGAAAGATATGCGGCGGGTAGTGTTAAGCGCACTAGGATGTTGTCATGATCACACAGCCCGTGAAAAACGGATTGTCCGGACGTCGTTTTTTTTTACAACCGCCATTTTTGGATAAACAAAATCTGTGTCTAAAGGGGAGAATATTTCGAAAACAAAATCTGTATATGGAAACGTATAAAGATGGAAAAAGGAAGAAATTCCTTGTTTTTGTTGCCTCGCACCCCACCCTTAGTTTACGTTAAGGGTTTTCTCAAAGGACACGTTTTTCATACAACCTATGAAAGGGATTCTCCAGCCAATCAGCTAGCACGTTTGACCCCACGTGATCGCGTCCAGTGGAATTCTTCGCACCTCGTAGCCTTTTTAATCAAACAGGACCCGGCTGTTTTCATCGACGTCACAGGCGAGAACACATCCGTGCAGTAAAGGGTAGTTAGTCATGCGGAAATACATGTTAAACAAATGTCACACCGTGGACGAGATTTAGGTAAAGCAATGGCAGCTTCTGTCTAACGCGATATTTCGATGAACTTCTGACGTGGTTAACTTCGTTGGGAATTTATCGCCTTATTCAGTCGACGTTACAAGGTGAACAGTGTTCACAATTCAACGCAGTATTATCACATGCACAAGAAGCCCGAACGTAGTGCCGCTGAAACTACAAATACTTTAAGTTTCGAGGGATTTTTTTTAAATCTCTGAAAAGAGCAAGTACATGAGATAAGAGAGAGAGAGAGAGAGAAAGGGAAAAAGAAAGAAAGAAAGGTGGCTGGGAAAGCTAGTGGAGACTTACAAAATCGAAGACTACTCAGCCGACAGATACAGAATCACAAAAAGATAACAAAGAGGATGAAAAATTAAACAGATTACGGAACAGAACAGACTCAGGCAAAAGGAACGAATGAAAGAAACGCACTTTGCTTACAGAAACCATTTGCTATCAGGAAAATAATGTTATGCAGGCTCAGAGCGCTCGCAAACACGCACACGTAAGCAAGCACACACACGCACGCCATCACACACACACACACACACACACGCACGCACGCACGCACAGAGAAAGGAGTGAATGGCAGAAATTGACCGATTAACTTCATATCGACAGAACTAAATTGCCAGGCAGTTCTAAGCTATAGCTATTAACGCCTGTCCTATGCTGCTTGGGTTCATGGTGAGCAGATATATACATATATTGAGAGAAAATCTGCGTGTAGATACAGGAAGGAAAGGTCATGGACAAGTAGGAATGTTTGCACAGTAGCTCGATCGTCCTCAATGGATGGTTCGTCCTACCACGACGTCTTTGTCGGAAAGTAAAAGGCAAAGGTGTGCAGGTGTCTTAAATTATATAATGCTGCACGTCGTATGGGTTTGTGTCATAAACTTCAGTTAGTGAGGAAAACATCTTTACCCCCCCCCCCCCCAACTCACTCCATTATTCCCGATATTCTTTCTGTGTGGATGTTTATGTGCGCATGCGTGCGTGGTTCAGTGTGTATGTGTGTGTGTGAGAGAGAGGTAAAGGGTTGAAGGCCTTCTGTTTTACTTTTTTTGCGGATGTTTCTTGTGTTTGCACGAGTGTACTTTCATGTCCTTTTCTTGTTTTGTTTCTTCCTTTCTCTTTTTCTTTCCGTGTTTTCTTCTTGATTTTTGTCCTATTTGTAATTCTCTCTCTCTCCTTTTCTTTCTTCTGTACCTGCCCCTCATCCTCCTCGCACTGTTTCACTCTCCGCCATTACTTTCCTCATTTTAACCTCATCACGACCTTATTACGGCTGAAAAATTGACTGAGTGCCTGAAGTACGGCGGTCCTTACAACAGCCCAGTGCCTCGTTTCTCCGCACAGCTTGGCGCAGTGTTTATTGACAGCCGCGCTCCAAATGAGAAAACAACACTTGATGATTCTCCCAGAGAAAAATTCAATAGATGCGGCATCTGTACAGTCTGAAGAACTCTGTTCGGAGGCTGTTTGGAGTAGAAATGTCAGAGGCCGACATTTTGCTCTTCTCTTAACCACCCCTTCCCCACTCCTGCCATGTACTGTTGGAAGATTTGGTACTGCGCATGCGTTGCAACCCTGTGCACGCAAAGAATTGTGGGATGTGACATGTGACTTCCTGGTCTCCGATGGGTGTGGAAAAAAAGGCATTGGACATTAAATAAGACAGCTGTCGCATCGTGGAGCGAGAGAAATAAAGTCGCGGTGGGGTGGGGGGACTTTCTGTGTGACAGGTAACCTTTAAAAAACGAGCAACGAAAGATGGGGGAGGGGAGGAAAGACAGAAAGAGGAAGAGAGAGAGAGATCGAAAGCAAGAGAAAGAGAGAAAAAACAAAAAGGGAATAGAGAATACTATGCAGATCGCCCTCGTGAATCCAATCACAGAAAGGCCAACACAGAAGCACCACAAACACACATACACACACACACAGAGACACTTTTCCTGCAGGCGTAAGCATGCACGTTTAAACTCATCCTCAAAGGCAAAATCAACACACATTCATAGCGATATAAGGTAATTCAATAATGTCTTTTTAGCTAGAGTCATGTTCAGAGACCTGGGGCCAGTTGCACGGCTTTAACCTAACCTACGCTCACCCTACGCCCAACAAAGCCCCTGAGTCCAGACTAATTACGCCATCCTGATACTCCGGTTGCTTTGCTCCTAAGGGCGAGACGAGCCATGTCTGTTGGCCTAAGAATTGTTTATTCGTTTCGTGATGTGATCCACTTCAGGTTATTATATTTCTTGCTGCAACTGGGACAAGAATGACGTCACAACAGCAGTGGGAAGCATGCATCAAGTGTTGAGGAGGTCGTCAAGCGAACTGGGGCACGCGGCAGACAGGCTTCCCTGATGGCGTCTGGGAGGGGAAAGGGATGGAGGATAGCGGAACCCCCGAGGGTTGGATGGGGGCAATACCTACACTCCCCTCTAGCCATGACCATTTAACCCCTAGCCACCACCATCAATGCCTCACCCTTAACCATCACCCAACCCATATCCCCACCCTCCCTTACCGTGTCCGCTACACCCCACCCCTAACCCCCGCCGGCAGGGTGGGGATAGCGGTGGGATGGGATGGTGTTCAGGGTGGGGCGTTAGCGGACGGGGTGTGGGGACAGGGGTGGGGCGGTGATGTTTAGGGTTGGGGCAGTGTGGGTGAGGGGTGGAGTATGGTAGGTGTGACACAGAAAGACAAGAAAAAAATTAAGAAAATAGAAGAAAGAAGAGAAAGAAAATATAAGAGAAGACGGAAAGGAAAGAAAGAAAATATAAAAAAGAAAGAAAATATAAGAGAAGAAAGAAAAAAGAAAAAAGAAGAAATAGAAAAGAAAGAACGGAAGGAAAAAAGAAAGAAATATAAGAAATTTAAGAAATGTGAAGAGAGCGAGAGATGTAGTGAGATATCACCACGTGACAAGCTGTGACAGGTCAAAATAATGACACGTCTACATGGTTGCAACAGCTGGGGTAAATAATAGGGTGTGCTAGGGAATAAAAATTGAATTTTTTTTTAGCCTTTAAGAATTGATGCAGACGCACCGGCAAAAAAATCTTTTCTACAACGTCGTTTTAAAACCAAGCAGCCATTTATTAGTTCCACCTCCACTTCTCATCCTCCCTCGAACCGAACCACGCCTTTGCATGCGTTGTTTTCTGACTTGAAAGTCTTCAAGTAAAGTTAAGCGAAGAGGGAATGATGAGGCTGTAAAATAATTAATGAAAACTCAAAAACGATTTTCTGTAACAACGTTAATTCATTTTCACACAGCATCGGTTATGAAACGTGTAAACAGTGAACTGTGTTCCACTGCACTGTGACGTCACAGACCTGTCACCTCAAAGAAGAACCATCTTACAAGGTGATGTCGGCCGACAGTCTAAAACTGTTGACCCTCTGTCCTCCGATCCTACGATGTCGATGCGACAGTTCCAGACTACATCTATCTCCCGATATCGCACGTCTTCCATGTAGACGTTCACTTTGTCTGGAACTGCGGCAGCGAAAAATGTCCAGCCATTTAAATGGAACTGGTTGAGAAAAAAGAAACACCATTCTTTGAGACTGACATTTAATTCGCGGAAGGGAAGTAAAGTTCGTATATTTAAAAAAATAGATGATCGCGTATTTAAAAAGATTATTGTTTATCATGATGGTTTAAAGTACACAAAAATCCTTTTAGCTCTGATCTTTTTCTCTTTGTCTCTCTCTCATGCGTGTGTTCGTGCATGTGAAGGTTCGATGGGGAGTGCGTGCGTATGTTTGCGTGTACAGTGGCAGTTTTCCCTTGTAAACCACTCTGCCACACGTTCCAGCCGAAAACAAGCAATTTTCAAAACATGTTTTCTTTTCCCCTTCTCTTTGATTGTGTGTCTTACGCCGAAAGCCCTATTTAAGTTGGGGACCATTTCTTCACAATAATAGGAATTTTCCTTCACTGATTTCAGGAAACGTTACGGGTTTTAATCACGAAAATCGAACTTTCGAAAATCTAAATCGAGGTAATTAGAAGCAAATTTCCTTAATCAGATGTGACAAGAAAATGTTGTAGTACAAGTACGATAGTGTGGGGGAAGGAATACTTGAGTGGAAAAGGGTTAAAATCCTCTCTTCCATACATGGCATTCGTTCTCTGCCCGACGCTTATCCTCCTCTACCTTCCCCCTTCCCCCCTCGCGCGCATGCGTATCGCACAGCTCCACTCCGGGAAGGAAGTTGATGGTACATTCGTCATCTGAGATGGAAAGGGAGAGAACAGAAAGCAGTGTGCAGGCGCCAAACAACAAACGGTGTTGTAAATTTCGCCACAGAGTATAAACAGGCTATTGAAAGGATATATATATATATACTTGCTTTTCTAGGGCAGCCGTTTTCAATTGCGGATGAAGTTCAGAATGACAGAACGAACAAGCACACAAGCAGAAACGCGTTTTTCTCTCTTGCCTTCCTTTTTCCTCGTCATCCGTTTGTCTTTCTCTTTCTCTTTCTGTGAGAATGCGTGCCTGTGCGTGCGTGCGTGCAAAAGAGAGAGAAAGAGAGACAGGCTACGTGCATGCGTGCAGCAAACGAATCAACGCTTTGGTAAGGAAAGACGAGTGTGGCACACGTCTTTGGAGATCTAAGGGTAGCTTTTAACGAAACGAACGAAAAAGGACTCACGGCCTCGCAAAGATAGACGGGTTCATGCAACAGACTTTATGCCATCCAGTCTGACCTCCACGACCAGCAGAACCACAGTGAACAAATCTTCTGCTTCGCGATTATCGTGACTCCTGTCCTACGAGCTCACCTCCCCTTCCTCTCGATTGTAATTTGTCAGTTTTGTATACAGCTGTCTGTTTGCGGAGAGGAAAATATTTGTCTTTACACTCGATCGTGACCTTTTGACCGACAAGGACAGATCGTGCACAGAAAATATTCCGGTCTAAACTTTGCTCCGAGCTAGAAGTGTCATCCGCAAAAACAGTTGCTGAGAACATGTTCAGAGAAGATGAAAAAATAAAAAAAAAACATCCTCATCGGAGAATTCCTAGCCCAAACACGCACCGCGTCATACCACTTAGCCCGTGAAATTCCAGCACATTCTGGAAATGCTGAAGATGTTTCAGCCTTTTATTCAACGGCGAGCAGTTGAAAAGCTCTTCTTTTCACGCTCGTTAAAGCCACGGGAAAGAATTTCGGTCCCTTCATACAAACTTCGATTTTCTGAAAATCTGTCGAAAAGTGCTGTTAAAGGGAAAAGCACGCGCTGATGTCTGACTGCGCATGTGAGCAATTTTTGCGCTTTAAAAAAAGAGAAATTGCTCCTTTGTTCCAGTAACCGACAACGTCCGCTTTGGCTCAAAAAGCAGACCCGCGTTTGTAAAGCGTAAATAGCGAAATGTCTTTTGTGCATCTCTGTTGTTTGGATGCTTCCCCCCCCCCCCCGATGAACTATCCACCTCAGTTGGCTGCAAGGCACGCAAAAAACAAACAAACACGGACCTGATAGAAATGTAACATTACCGCTCCTCCCATAAATAGAAAAGAAATATGTGCAACTAATGTGCGTGTCTCAGACGACGATTAAATTATTTCCCGCTTTGCTGATTCAGAATATTAGTCACAATTCAAGAGGTCTGGCAGAGAAAGAAACACCTTTTAAATACGCATTCGCATCTTTTGATGTCTGATTATTTGCAGGTATTTCTTAAATTTTAGGTTTGATTTTTAAAAAAATCCTAATTACTCTTAAAACTTGCTTTGTTTTAGTACTAGGCATGACAGCAGGGGGAGTAAAAAAAACATAAGCAATGTCACATGTCACTCCTAGGTTATCACCTGTCACTCCTAGGTAAGCCTGTTCGCCCCTCCCTTTCTTGACACCGGGTAGGTGGTCGCTATGTGGGTAGCTGCTCTAGGCCGGCCAGTACCGGTTTAATCGAGTTTAAGGCGTGAGAGTGCATAGTACTTAAGCTGGGAAAAGAGAGACACTTGGGGAACTACAGACACAGCAGGTAGAGAGAGGACACACGGACTCAGAATCGGACTAGACACAGGAAAGATGAAGTAGGAAGACCAAGAGAAGCCGACACGTGTAGACCCACGGACCTCTGCGCCTCGCCATCTTAGCCAGGACGCCGGAAGAGTAGCTCCAGTTCTCACGCTAAATACATTGGAAGTATTTCGCCGACAAGCCTACGTAACAGACGAGTAAGTGACTGCTGGATGTGCCTTATAAGTTAAGGACTGCTCTTGCCATAAACTATCTTAGAGTCTGGGACTCAGGTTGATTTAAGATAGGTGGTTTTTTCCTGCCGGAGACAGGAGACGTCATAAGCTAGAGGCCGGGCGTACGCCAAGAGGAGGTAGAGGAAGTGCTGGTCGTGGCGTTGTCACAGCTTCATTGTTGGGTCGTTGTACAGCTTCAGAGCTGTGTATTGCGGTAAAGCAGTTGTTTTAGTAGTGACAAGAGTAGGAGCTCTGTTGTCGGTCACTTACTGTATCTGTGTATCGAGCGGGATCATAGGCCGTTTTGCAGTTTGATTTCCCCCCTGGCTTTAGTTTGATTATTCTGTTTGTCTGATTCTTCGTGGTATGACGTAATCAGGCAGCGTCTTACCCTGGACACGAGCACGGTGATTCTCTCTAAATAACCTGTAGATATATTTGATGTTGTCAAGTCAGTGTATGAAATATATGTTGAATAACGGTTCGCTGTAGTTGTGTTTTTACGAGGGTGGGGGCTCTTGAGCAAGAAGTGTTTTGCCTGTGTGAGACTGAGCGAACGTGTCAGAGTATGAGAATCTTTTCCCTCGGTAGATTTCTCTAGTTATTCTCATTATTTCATAGCGTCGTCGCCCTTTGGTGTAGAAACAATTGACCTGAGGGAGTAAAGGTTTTGGTGACGATTGCTCAATTAATTTTGCATTTACGAGATCACCATAAAAGTTTGTTCAGTAATTCTGAGAAGTCGAGTCCAGTAAGTTAAGGTACGGCCCGGCATGTCACAAGCAAATATTCGATCTGACAAAGCTGTCAAGCAGAACAGACATCTAGCGTAAAGCCCTTTGCGGCCTAGCAATTTCTAAAATCTATCTCTGTAATTTTTGGATCATATTTTCCCAACCGATTCTATTGAATTCAAACTGCACGTGGATACACGTGCTTGCGTTCATACTTTTGCACGTATGCATATAAGTAGTATGTATCTCTGTGAGTTTCCAATCACGCTATTCAGACCGACCATTTCTTTTTAATTTAAAATCCATGTTGTAACTCATGTTTGCGGGATTTTTTTATTTGCATGTATGTTTTTGTTTGTTTGTTCTGAGCGCGCTTGTTTACGCGGGTTCATGCTTTCGGCTTAGTCTTTTTCAGAAGGTACATTAACTGAAAGCGATCAAAACAGTTCTGGTATACTCATCCATTCGGCATGGTATCGCAATCAGTCAGTTTATCTAAAGATTATTACAATTCCACCTGCCACCTGTGTAAGACCCTCGGTTAATCAATACGTTTACAGGCGGCGAAACGTTATCTCCTCCCTTCGCGGTGCGCTCGAGTTTATCAGGAGGTATGTGTGCGTGAGTTCGGAAAGGTAACTTGATGGGAGATTGACGGAAGCACTTTAATTTCTACAACCACATGCTCCAACTGACCCGTTATAGAGACGTCGCTACTGAGATGGTGGGATCTGTCTCAATCCTGATCTTGTCAGGAGTACGCTAGCTGTCCCTCCCTTCTCATTCTGGTCTTGCAGGGAGTACGTTGTCCCTCCCTTCTCATTCTGGTCTTGCAAGCAGTAGGGTGTCCCTGTCTTCTCATTCTGGTCTTGCAAGAAGTATGCTGTCCCACCCTTCTCATTTTGGTCTTGCAGGGAGTACGCTGTCCCTCCCGTCTCATTCTGGTCTTGCAAGGAGTACGCTGTCCCACCCTTCTCATTCTGGTCTTGCAGGGAGTACGCTGTCCCTCCCTTCTCATTCTGGTCTTGCAGGGAGTACGCTGTCCCTCCCTTCTCATTCTGGTCTTGCAGGGAGTACGCTGTCCCTCCCTTCTCATTCTGGTCTTGCAAGGAGTACGCTGTCCCTCCCTTCTCATTCTGGTCTTGCAGGGAGTACGCTGTCCCTCCCGTCTCATTCTGGTCTTGGAGGGAGTATGCTGTCCCTCCCTTCTCATTCTGGTCTTGCAGGGAGTACGCTGTCCCTCCCGTCTCATTCTGGTCTTGGAGGGAGTATGCTGTCCCTCCCGTCTCATTCTGGTCTTGGAGGGAGTACGCTGTCCCTCCCGTCTCATTCTGGTCTTGCAAGGAGTACGCTGTCCCTGCCTTTTCATTCTCCTCTTCATGTGATGACCGACGGGGTCAGTAACGAAATCAAAAGAGCGAACATAAACTGACATCAAATACAAACAGGCGGCAACTGTGTCGAAAGACAACGCAGAAACTAGGACAACGATTTCCCTTCCTACAGAGAAGAAAGGAGAAAGGAACGGGG
>SMGT01013568.1:505983-523778 GCA_004794575.1 Lanistes nyassanus
AATGATATCTTCCCATAATAAACTTACTTTCTATCTGTCTATATATATATATAGCAATAAATAATATAAACACATATAAATATTTAATATAAAAGTTCATTACTCCTCTGGTGGGATGTTCTGACGGCAGAGCGTTCCATTAAAACTGTACACTAACAGTTTACCTTCAAAATGGCCGAGAGAAGATCACGTTTGTTAAGTGCAGGAAATTGTAATTTGCAGGGGTGTGTCAATGTTTCCATGGCGTATCCATGAAAACTTACGACAAAAAGTGTTAGGCTAAATATGTTTTTCAAATGCATTCAAATGACAAAGATTTCAATGACGACTTCGCTGCACGTGTAGCTATGCCATGGTAGTGAACGCGTTTGACAGACAGACGGACAGACGGACAGACGGACAGACGGACAGACGGACGGACGGACGGACGGACGGACGGACAGAGTGATGGTGAACAACTGCATAGCGCGCGCGAAAGAGAGATTAAATATAATGCCTGGAGCTATAATCTCTTTTCATGACATGTACTTTACAAACCTTTACGTCCTTCCCATCTCTGTTAAGCGATCGGATTTTATCGCCTGGATAAGGTTAATGTCTAGCCTGAGTGATCGCTACTCACGTCCGTCTTCGATCGATCAGCCCTTTCCGGGGAGCCAGGAAGACAGCTGGCTTATTAGCAATGCGCGCACATGTGCCGGCGCACGAGCGTGCACGCGTGGAGTGCAGGATGAGAACAGCGCACTAATGTTATTCATGTATTTGGGAATGTGTAATGCATGTGATGGTGTGTGTAAATGTGTATGGATGCAATAAGAGTTCAGAAGACTTTGCTTTGTTACTATACCCAGTTCTTGGAGAGGAATTTGACGACGTTTGGAAAGCAGGCTTATAAAAATTACGTGAAGATCGTTTGAAACCAAAAGACTTAAATGAGGGAAAAAATCCCAATCATTTTCATGAAAACGCAATTTTTATTTGGGTTTATGCCCTGTAACAGAGATAAATGCAAGTAAACAACGATGTCGAGAAATAATATTCTTGTAATGGCTTTTAAACCCGATCTTTTGACACTTAAAACTTTATGTTTATCCACACGGGTATTAGGTGGCAAAATAAATAAATCCCACGAAAAAGAAAACAGATCCTTGAAGTCGAACAAGAACCTCTTTTAATTAATATCTTTATTGCACGCCACCTCTTCGTTTCTAGGGACGAATATTGCATAAGACCGGCATTCGTTGGTCTTACACTCTCTCCACCTTTTCTCAGACCAAGGGGGAAAAAATGTCAGTCCGGGCATTAAATATCATTTTCTTCTACATGTTATTAGATGAGAGCAAATATTGAGCGCGCAATGTGCAGCGAGATCGATGCTGTTTGAACATAATTATTCCCTGCCTTCCACGAGCTGCTTGGAGTGATCGGTCTTCACACTGCGGCTCTGCTAGCCAGGCAACGTATTCTACACTTGGCATGTCTAAGAGGCTTTTTATCCGTTGTGTTCGTCCGGTCCAGAGGGCCTTTTAAGTTTGCACTCAAGCTGGCAGTGGGGGTGGACGTGAGTTTCGGGAGGGAGGCACTACCAGCCCGTTGTCTCTAAAGGTTTGGGGCTGTCTGAGGCAAAACTCTGTTTTTGCGTGAAGTCATTGCGCCGTTGTTTAGAACAGTGCTGGAAAATGTGAATTCACCCTAACAGAAAACATGCCTATGCCTCGCGTATATCCCAGCTGGATATATTTTTCTTCCTCCAGTGGTACATGGGGCCGCACTTTTATGTATTGCTTCGAGGTATACCACTTTTTGAAATCTTGTATGGATAGTCTGCAGTACAGAAGGGCAAAGACTAAAAAATGTTCCTATTTATTAAAAGAGAACTCAATCTCTCTCTGCAGTTTTTTTGGAAGAAGTATTGGCACAGGCTGGGTAGTTTGTGAGAAATATTACTGTTCATCTAAACGCGCACACATTCCGTTTGAGGGCGTAATATAAACATCTGATGTTTTAGTTTTAAAGGCGTACAAAAGTTAATGTGCAGCTCCAGTGACATTTTCAAATATCAATCAAAAGAGATAAATTAAACAAAAACTTGCTAGTACAAGGCAGATTCTTGATTTCGTAAAAAAATGCTTCGAATTTGCCCAAAATCTTGTTACAAAAAAGGTTTCAGTAATGACTGGCCTCGGAGGCTGCGATGGAGTGAAGAGATATTGATGTTTAGAAGGTGTGGCGAACAAATAATGCACACTCCCTGGCATTACAATTAATGCACACTCCCTAGAATTAGATAGTCTGGGCTTTGTTTCTAAGCCAGTCTCTTCGCATGTAATGATTAAGTCGGAAGCAGAGACAGGAAATAGCACGAAAAGATGTGTGGGAGGAGGAGATCTTGTTACAGCTGCCAGGAGCCCGGCTTCAAAAGATCTGCGTTTGGTTGCTAGGAACCCCCGACTTGGAAACCTGCTCGTAGATTCCTGCTGGTCTTTGACGCACCAAGCGAAAGACCTCGAGAGATTAATTGGCTGAGCACGGTCAAGACAACTCCATCCATCACTTTCGTCTGGGGACCGCTACTTGACCAAGAAAACACGCACTGAGGAAGTTTAATTTGTTTTAGAATACTATAATGAAAAGATTTATACTTTTATGGCAGAAGATATTTCAAAATAGTATTATCAAAACCTTTTATAACAGTATAAAAGTATATCTATGGAATATTATATTGAATATATGTGTGATAGTTTAACAAAACAGATCAGAGTATGATACTAACACTTTTTAAGACGGCATAAAAATTATTTTTGACAGTATAATGAGTAAGGCTTTCAAATAGCAAAATGAATAAGATTTTCAAATAGCGTAATGAATAATGCTTTCCAACAGCATCACGAAAAAAGTTTCCCACTAGTGTGATATTATTTTAAAGCCTTTTCCAGCTATCAAATTTTGTTTTTCGCATATCAGGAAAAACGTGCAAGCTTGTCGTAAGCTACTCGAAATCAGAAAAAATACTAAAGCTCATGCCACATGTTTAGTACCAAGGCCCCTCGGACACCAAGAGCCTTCTTATCAAATGTTAACAGCGCTTCTCAAATACAGAAAAACCCTTTGGAAACGTTTAGAAAATGTTTAGAAATTAAATTTAATCTGAAATGTTATTTTGTTCAAATCTGTCTTAGAAACTGTTCAGAAAAACTAGAGGAGGAATACACGTGCTTTCCATAACAGTACTTTGCAAAATACACAATAACTTGTTTGGAAAGGTTTTGAAAACCTTTTAGCAGTAAAGTCCAGACTGAAGGGTTACATGTGCAAGTCTTTCGTAGAAAATATTTAGAAGATCTAGGAGGAGAAATACACTGTTTCCGTACAACTTGGTTACATATTCCATATCTTTTGCATGACAGTGATTGCGCATTATTCAGTATAACATGCATTATTTTCAATCTGTGCTGTTAGTTCTTCTGTTGCTTTGGAGATTATTTTTGTAAAGAAACAGGGAACAGCACTCAAAAAATGCTGTAAAACACAGAACACAAAGCAGATTTTCCATAAGAAGGTTCCGCACTGTGTTGCAGTGCACGTCACAACGGCAAACAGGAAGTCGAAACTGTTTTAAGTGAAAACTTTTCGTGGATTGAGTGTTTCAGAAACTACCGTGTAACACATCCTTTACCGACAGCTGACTGTTGGAGAAGTCCACTGCAGTGCAGCAGTCAGGCCTCAGGATATAATATTACATATATACTTGTACAATGATTAGTGTGTCACGAACCGAATTCCCTTCGCCAAACCACCATTATGAAGTCACGGCTTTGCTGAACTTTCCCGCATTCCTTGCTCCCAGAGGCCATTTTGTTTCTTTCGCTGGTGGCTGGTTACAATGCAGAGCATCCTGCATTCTCTCAGAATGCAACGGGGCACTGTTCCCTTTCGTCCTCTGACTGACCATTAGGTGAATTCGGACGGTGACTGAAATGGCGCGCGCTGTTACGGCCGTCGCACGCGGCCCAACAGAGACGAGCGAAAATCGAGCTAAAGAAATACTCTAGTAGCAGGAAAACTGTGATTTCGTTCGGTCAGAATTGGATAGCCTTTCTCTGCACGCAGATTATCTCTACATTCTCGTTCAGGAGAGGTTGCATGCGTGGGGCAGCTTTCGATCAAAATCGAAGGCAATCCCGGTTACGAACAGCAGGAGGTTTTTTTTTTTTACTTTCAATAGTTTCACTTGACTTAGACACATCATGTGAGACGTGCCTTAAGTTGACTTCGTAAGCTGGCACTCGTTTAATAGTCTCGATGCTCAAAAGAGTTTCTCGTCGAGAATCGAAGAATAAGATCATAGGAAAGAGGTCTAACAATCGGTTAGGAATAATATTTGGTTTGCTGCGCCAGCGACAGGTAGGTTACAGCAAACGATTGGGTTCAGCAATTATTGGGAAAGATGCAGAAGCACAGGTGGAAATGGGCTGACAAACGCAAACTTTAAAATGTACAGTTCTAGCTCTGACATCCATGATAAGCTGGGAAAAGAAAACTTAAAAAATATATTTCTCGTTTTCACACCTACCTTGGACGTCTCTGTACTGAGTGGAAGCTTTCGCTAGGTAACTGGACGAACAGGTGAGGGGTGGCCATCGCTATACGTACTGCACAGACCTCGGCCTCGTTGCATCCTTTCGCGCGTGCAGCAGCATGCGCAATCAGGTAATGGCCCTTAACGACACCGCCAGCAGCAGCAACACAAACAGCAACAGCGACGGAAGCGCTCGCCGGAGGTGCCAGACGAGGCACGATCGTCCCGCGAAGAGAGGCGGAGAAATTATGACCAAAGCCATACAGATGACAGTATGATGTGCGAGCCGAGAGGCTGTGTCATTTTTCAGACCCGGAACCCTGGCTTGCGCTCTCTCTCGGACCCAGGGCTGGATGACGGTGAAATTATGGCCATTTGTCACCGCGCGTGAAAATGGGGAGGACGCCACGTTTACGCACTTGCCCGCGGGCTATGCGGAGAAAAGAGGCTGAGCAAATATACACACCATCCTCCTCGTTGGCATCATCATCATCGTCATTGCGGTCGTCGTTTTCATTGTCGTCGTCCGGCATTGTCATTTTCTTCACCGTCGTAAACGTCGTTTTCATCACCTCTTTTCCCCCGGCCTAGTCTTCGTCATTCCTTCTCTTCTTCTTTCGTCAGCTCTCTGACACTCCGGAGAATCAAAACTTCCTTTCAAACCAGCCAATCAAATCGCCGAACTTCCTTCGGTTTGGTTAAACGAGGTTCACTTGTTCAGATTCTCTCCTTAGCGTTCGTCGAACGAAACGAACTCGCGAACAACGCGCGGCTAGGCACAGGCAGGGCAAAAGCGGAGAATAGCAAAATAAATAAATAAATAAGAAGAAGAAACCCGCGAACGCTGTTCAAGCCCGAATATCTGCAATTTTATTCTCTTTCTTCTGCTCACATTTCTTCCATGCCGTCAACATCAAATCTACCTGCTGATCACACACACACACTCATGCATACACAATGATCGCACAGGTACATGTAGGCGGACTCACAAGCACATGCACACGCATTACGCACCATTGAACCCGCGCTTATCGCAGGCTTTGCTTTTCCTTGAAATCGTTGAGCGACTGGGGTCCCATCCATTTACGTAAGGTGCGCTGTGTTCGGATGTGAAACTGTGAATGTACCATCACACACTGCCAGCCACTTTATGCTCAACCTTTCGATTTCAGAAACATTTCCGATCGATGAGTTGCTTTTTATACACTATGTTTAGCTACCGCGGAAACCAATCCGAGCAGAGAGGTCAACTCACTTAGCTTATGGCATTCGATGCCTGCGCGTGGTTACGAATTAGCCAGTAAAATATTCAAAATAAAGATGACGTCATAGCCTAGCCAAAGGTACCTTTACACAGCACGCAGACGGAATTCTATTTTGCGGGAGGGATACAGACGGCGAGGGAGGCGAGGCGGAGGGGAAATGTGTGCCTTTGTAATCAACGCCAGATTGCGGGCCGATTTGTTTCAAGGACCTGCCCGCGAGGGCATTCACAGAGTCAGGTGTGGTGCGATCGATGAGCGAAACCCGCGGTGCAAGGGTTTGCGGTAATACTTTGGTCTTGTCCTTAACGACACAATGGGGATGGTAAGACGAGTTCTTGCCCACTTTCGGAGTCAGTGAGCGAGAGAGCGCGCTCGTACCATCGTGCGTAAGTGAGCAAGCGAGCAAGCGTATGTCGGTATGGGACTACGCTGCACTTTTTTTTAAAACTCAGCGTCTTGTAAAGTGGCGGACCCCTCTAATAAACAGGCTGACGGATGTAGCTGGTGAGGGAACATTAAAATATCAACTGCCCATTGATTTTGTTACCGATTACTATGGAAAGGAAGCATTGTGACCTCCACTGCCTAGTTCTTCTGACAGGTTTAGTACCTGACGTGTATATTGTTCACGATCGAACAAGGGGTAAAAAAGATGTGTACGTGAAAGGAAAAAAAGTTTTTAATTAAGAAAATATGGAGGGGCCTTACCAGGGTTGCATTTTTGTTTGGAAGCTGCGGTTAGGGATCGCTAATTGAGATATTAGCACTTTGGGTCATGGTACGGTATTGTGACAAGAAAAAGAGGTTTAATTCTGCAACAACATGCGCGTAAACTATGCTAGAAAAATATCTTCTCCCTCGCTGAGTTATAATTCATCCCGCCTTGCGCCAGATAGAGAAGTAACCATATTTTCTCTTTCCCGCTTAGCCAGTGAGGGCTGACTCTGGGCAGGGCTCTTGTGCTTGAGCCACCTATAAAAATTAAAACCCTTTCCCCCAGAAAACAAGAGTTTATAGTTTGATACACGGGCAGCTTCTTAATGGACGTCGTTATCTGAAGTCGCTTCCTTCCAGTGACGACTGAACTGCTTTTCACTGGTGACTGCTGTGAGCCTTAGAGCCCTCTCGGATAAGACGAAGTTAAGATGTAGATTTGGGGCGGCTGTTCCCAAAACAAGATCGATAACTCTTCCCTCCAGCGTCGTCGGAACGTCGATCCGAGACCACCTGGGTTAACCTGGAGGGCTTTGGGGTGTGGGAAGGTCCGCCCAGACGTGAGCAACAGATGTCGTTGACATGAGCCAACAGTCACCGAGACCTGGGCATTTGTCTTCTCGCCATCTTATTGTCTTATTGTCACAGTCTTATTGTCACAGTCTGATTGTCAAGGTCTCATTGTCACGGTCTTATCACGGTCTCATTGTCACGGTCTCATTGTCACGGTCTCATTGTCACGGTCTCATTGTCACGGTCTCATTGTCACGGTCTCATTGTCACAGTCTCCTCTTCACGGTCTCATTGTCACGGTCTTATTGTGTCTGGCATAACCAAGAGAAGGTTTACGCAAAAGAAAGGTGCGTGAAATTTATATTCCTCGCAGAAATACCTGAACAGGCTTTACTCCTTTGAACGAGACAATTATGGCCAATGTGGAGGGCGAGGTTTTAAATTAGCAATCTCTGGAGATGGCGGCGAGACTGGATCTGAACTTGATAATCATGAAAAATATGGTGAGAGGCGTTGAAACTGAAAATCAAGCAATTTAAGCATGCTTACAACTGATCGTTCTTCCAGTTTGGAGATAATTAAAATTGTTTGTCTCTTCAGCACTGTCCTCGTTTGATGGTAGCTTATGTCTTTGTAGATTCCGTAATAAGTTTAACTTTTTATTTTAAAATACTTTCATGTTGAAAGGGAGAGTACTAGAGTTTCCCTAACAGAGCAAAATGGAACATACCAGGCCAACAGTGTTGTTTACAAACAGTTGTCCACCCCCAATCTTGGGGTTTTGAACCACACAGTACAGGCGACGGCAACGCCAAGAGTTTGTTCTGTTCGGATTGCCGGCCCACTGTTTTTGGTGGGGGATATGGATTTTTAAAACACGTCGTGCCTTGCATTCGTTCTTCTTATTGCTAAGCATAAAAGATCGTGGGTGTAGCCATAAATAACAACAAGTTCGTGATAGCGGAGGAACAACAAAGGCCCGTTCTCCTGCCGACATCCCCTTTTAAACACAGCCGCTTTGGGGCCTACATCTCCTTTAAAAAAATCGAAAACAAAACACCCGCTCTTGTAGGCAGCTAAGTTTAGAGCGATTTCGCACTATGGGAGAATGCGGTCCTATTACTAAGCTATGCACTGAAAGAACCACCAGACTGACAGCTGCAGGAAGACGGCCAGTGCGGACAGGTAGTTAAATGTTCGGGGGATAACAGAATGAAATCTGCACCGTGTAAACTGGAGTTTATTCCAGGATATAATGCTTGGCAACATCGGCTGCTGGGCCAACATCCCAGCCGCTTTCGGGGCAACCCCTCTTTTAAAAAGAACTGCTCTCGTGTCTGTCGGACTCTTCCCTGGCCTGAACAGAGGCCATTACAGGGGGTGAGAGATAGGTCTGGTCAGAAACGAAGGATGCAGTCGTGGGAGGGTGGGGGGCAACAATTGCGAAGCACGCTAGAGGCCAATTAGAAGACGCGGTGAGGCTAATGCTCTCAGCCTACTGCCACCCGGTAGCACGCGAGGGGCTCGAAGTCGGGCTTCCTTTGAACAAGCGAGCGGTGCTAGCAATGGTCTTCGGAACCGAAGATCGTCGAGTAATGCTGCCAGCTGCTAATCTGTACAAAGTGGATGAGACCCTCGCGGAAGGGAGAAACATTCCACACACAATAGGATGAGGCCTTCCCGGAGGAGAGAAAGATTCTAGAAGTTATTACAAATCAGAAACTAAATCAAATGCGTCATTGACCAGGGCAGGCATGCGTAACATTTGCGGCGAATCGCATTGTTAAGGTTTTTTGTTGTTGTTGTTGTTTGTTTTTTTGTTTTTGTTTTTGTTTTGGGTTTTTGTTTTTGCAATGCGCGCCTGCTCGATCCGTCCCCTTTAACTCAGGAGACGCCCGTAAAATAGGTTTAACGCGTGTTTGCCAACAACACAAAGGGTCTCTGACACGGGTACTTCTCTGCACATTGTACCTGTTTACAGGGCTGTACGCCCGGGGTTATCTCCAGGTACTGCAGTTTCTCCCCCCTGCTCTTTCCACAGTACCCCTCATCGGCGTTTCCCATTGTTGCCCTCTCACGAGATAATCTTTGTTGCTCCATTGACGTTAAACAACAAACCAATCCCTTTAAGAGCTTCGCGACTGTCGCGCAATTTAGCGAGTTGTAGGCTCTATAGTTAAACAGGATGCACTCGTTAATAAACAATAGACTACCTGGGACAGGTGCAAAGTGCGGAGCCAAGATCAAGCTACACAATCCTGGGCCTGCTATTCGATATTATCTAAAAAAAATTAAGAATGTGGAGTGCGCAGTTATTTTAACCCCCATAAACTGAAAAAGCAGACAAAAGACAAATATGCATGAAATGAATATCGAATGGGTCTCTGTGACGGTTAGCGCAGTCGACTGTTTGAATGTTTTAGTCCAAAACACTTCGATGAGTGAGTGAGTGAGTGAGTGAGTGAGTGAGTGAGTGAGTGAGTGAGTGAGTGAGTGAGTGAGTGAGTGAGTGAGTGAGTGAGTGAGTGAGTGAGTGAGTGAGTGAGTGAGTGAGTGAGTGAGTGAGTGAGTGAGTGAGTGAGTGAGTGAGTGAGTGAGTGTTGCCATGTAATAATTGTTCTGATTTCTTACAAATGTAAGCTAAGAATTCCGACGATATGACAAATAACAACATGCCTAGCCCTCCGTACCTGTAGACGAACTTCTTGTATCACGTTTTGTCTGATAACCTGCAGGCTCTGAGCGTTGTCGGGGCAACTTTAACGACTGTTTACCCTACAAAATATGAACAGTAAGATGCAAAATAAAGGCGTGCAAATAAAACTGTCAGCCAAAAAAACCGTGTTATCAGTCCGAAGCGGGCAAAAATTGACTCCAGAAAATAGAAACTGCTACCCTCGATTGAAAGCGTCACCTTTTCCCAGACACTATCGCCACCCCCCAACCCCCATTCTCCCACTGTTCATCCTCCACGGATGCTGACAGCCACTTTCCCAAACACCCCCACCCATCCACCTTTCCGTCGTTGAGTAGTCAATGGTGGACACGTTCTGCGGAGGAAGAAGATAATATCTGCACGAGACAGGCAGCCCGT
The DNA here is from genome assembly GCA_004794575.1 of Lanistes nyassanus. Taxonomy (NCBI): domain Eukaryota; kingdom Metazoa; phylum Mollusca; class Gastropoda; order Architaenioglossa; family Ampullariidae; genus Lanistes; species Lanistes nyassanus. The sequence continues at coordinate 516,149 of SMGT01013568.1, forward strand.
GCCATCTCGAATTCCTGTCACGTGCTCTTCTCCAGCACTCCATCATTCCGCGGACGTCCGCACGCGGTCAGTTCTCAAATAAGTGCGGACCATCACGCCTCGTCTTCCCAGCGAGAGCTGTAATAGGCTGCTTGAACCGCGGGCACGCCGTGAATGGCGAAGTTACCAAGCCATCAGGCATTTTCTTTGTATTTACTGGCTGGGGCTTTCTTTAAACGTCTGCTGTCTTTTCTTTGGGAAATCTGGTGGCCGTAGTCGTCATTTTCTCATGACAGCCACGTGGCGTTGTCGTGTGTATTTCGCTATCATCGCCATTTTTCTGTTCTTTCTTTCCTCGGAATTTCTTCCTTCTCTTCTTCCCCCCTAACCCCGACTGTAGCACTTCAGACACAACAACGTAGGTTTACGGCATCTGTTTTTGCGTGTTTTTATCTTGTCTTCAAAGCTTTTCCCAAGCTCGAAATACAACGCATACAGAAGACATACGCTGCTATGTTTGCAAGCATTGTGGCTGATCATATCCCATAAGCGAGTTTTCGTTTGGTTTAGGTAATGATTCCATTGGGTTTAGGTAATAATTCCATTGGGTTTAGGAATAACTCCACTTGGTTTAGGTAATAATGATGGTACAACTAACAGAACTTGGCCAAGCGAGACTTAGACAGGAAGTCGACGTTTTGGGGCATGGGCCCTTCTTCAGGACGACACAAAGAGATACAGACAGACAACAAATAACAAATAAAGAAATCACTTAGCTGACAAAGACGCTGGTCAAGCACGGTCGGAGGGCAGGACTTTCTTCTTTTCTTTCTTTTTACTTAGGTAATAATTCCATTTGGTTTTAGGTAATAATTCAATTTCTTTAGATAATAACTCCATTTGGTTTAGGTAATAATTCTAATCGGTTTAGGTAATAACTCCATTTGGTTTAGTAATAATTCCACTTTGATAAGAATTTCATTTGGTTTATGTCACATTTAAGACCAGAAGACCTGCAAAGCACAGCCCAGTATATCAACAGTGAGATTCTTTGCCGCTAAGTTAAGCGTTGTTATTGACGACTGCAGCTGCGCGGGCTGACGACAGTTAGGGGCGCGCAGACCCGCGAGCAGGACTTAGATTTGAAGTGCTTCAGCGTTTCGCCAACGATTATCTGCATTTTTCCCATAGGTTTTTGATGGATGTTCTCCAAGAAGTTCTTCTTGGTTTCGCAGCGCTTTACGTGTTTTCAGCAGTGTCTGGGTTTGTCTGTTGGCGTTTCTCACCTAAATCTAACTTGTACGCCTTCGTATTTGATACAGGTTCGACCACGCAATGTCGTCAGTCTTTGAGATCCGACGAGACACTGCTTTTTGCGCAGTGTCAACATCAGCGATAGACCCGAGCGAGTGGACGGACACACGGACGGACAAGTAAAAAAACTAATACTGGGGAAAATAATATGTATGCATTGAGTTTTAAAATTGTTAATTAAGCATGTAACCTAACACGTTTTAACCATGTGATCTTGACTCAGCAAAACAGACGTATTTCCTGAACTATTAAACAAACACTGTGCGAACAGCTCGTGTATTATCAGCCGTAAGGGCTGGACATATTGCACGAGATATACGCGTGTATCTCTTTTACACAAACGCGCGTTTTCTTACAGTGAAAGATGAGTTGTCTGGAATTTTCATCTGACCGATGTTAGCAGAGGCTTGGTTGCAAACTCGCAAACAATGACTTTCCCACCGTCCCCCTCTCACCCCACTTAAAAAAATCAAATTAATGCCATCAGCGTTGGAGTCCAGCGCACAGTTCATTATTTTCTCGAAACAAAAGACCATTTAATGACATCGGTTGCAGGATACTTATATCCAAACGACCTGCCATTAATTTTTCCTTCCCGTTCCAGCATCCAGAAAAAAATAAAGGACTGTTTATTCTGTTATGGTCATTTCTGCTCTGTAACTATGAACAGCTTTTTTTCTTACACTTACACTTCTGTGAGAAAAGATACGTTCGATTAACCGTTAACTAACGCAGAAAACAGACTCGGCAAACGGCTATAAGCGTTCGATTACATTAAGGCTGCATGTTAAATATAAGGCAATGAACAGGCCTACCGAAACAATCAGAAAGGTTTGGTTACATCGAATGTGTCCCGTTGTCAATCATAATGCTGAAGCTGTGTTGCACGTGTCAGATACCTGGCTCCGTATGCAAGAAAACTGAATAGCTTACTTATTCTAGAATATCCGCCATGACAGGAAAAAGTTTCTTGAATTTCCCATGCATGAGAACCGAATAGCTTATTTCCCCCTCGTTATTCGGTAATAGTTGTTATTTGGAGGTCTAAGGAGAGAATACCTTATTGCAAGTTCTCCGAAACAGCGGTTTCAGGGACAGAAAAAAATCCCTATTCGGGAATAAATTTAGTACAGTTTACATGCATAACGGGCCTGAGCCTGATTTTCAGCGTGTGCGGTTTCCTTACACCGCAGATGTCTTGATCACCTGCATCTTTCTTGTCATGTTTTGCGCCGACATGTCACAGGTTACCTGAGCGCTGCGCATGCGTAACGTTCACAGAAAAAGGGTATTCTTGGACTGCTCAAAGCGACCTCTAGGCTAAACGCGAAATAAATAAGATAAATACATGTACATGTTGTCAATCATCTATCCCAAGGATACTGTGTCTCTTTTATATGTTTATGAGCCGAAGATGAAAAGATTTTATTTTTGCTGTAGCAACATTTACATCCGGAACTCTCTCCGTCCCCAGATAAAAATTTGACGATAAGATGTGACAAAGAAAACAGTTTTCAGCATTACGTTTCCTTGCATGTTATCTTCACGAGACCAAAAACTCGCCCTGCTTTATCGCTACTGAGAGATACGGATGATAACGCTTGTGCATTTTCTGCCTTTTGCGATAAGGATGATTAAAGGAAATGTGTTATTTTCTATTATAGTTTTAGTTCGGAAGAAAGGAAGACAAAATACAAAAGAAAGAAAGAAAAGAAATCATTCTATCATAAAAAGGTAGATTACACGTAAAAACGTATATCGTATAATAATTTATCTCCGGGGCCCAATCGGTTAGCGCAGCCGGTTGCTAACTTGAAGTTTGGAGGTTCGAACGCACCTAGAATCGTCTTTTTAAAAAAAAGAAAACACAAAAAAACAAAACGGGTGTCACTTCTTTTGCTCTCAGCATTTAAGGTAAGTATGACATAATGAGATCATAACACACAATTCTGTTTTAGAATATTATTATAACCTGTGTCCGGGATGGTTTTCTGAACTGATGATCGAGACCAAAGATGAATGGAAGGCTGCAGGAAAATGGTTTGCCCAGTTAAGAACAAACTAACAGCAGCTAGCAAGACGGTGATGTAGCTCAACCTCGTTTCACTCTCCAAATTTCTCATTTCCTTTTCTTAATTACATTTAATTGCAAACCTCCTTCTCCTCCGACCTCCGACCCCGTCACCACGACGTGTCATCTGCAAGACAAAACCTTAAACAGCGACATCCTAACCAAACAGAAACGTCTCAAGAAAAATAGTTAAGACGTTGCCCTTGGATACAGTTCAGTGACAGGGTTTAACCCTAACCCTAACCCTAACCCTAAACCCTGACATACCCTTCTAATTCAGCCGCTTGAATTTAGCTCTTCGCTGTTGTGTTTACCCCCAAACCGCGTCGAACTGTGTGAAGCCGGCTTAACAAATCCTTGACACGATGTCTGCTCAGCGTGCTCATTGTGTAACGTTTGTTCTTTATAATGATTTTTATAATTAGAAATTTTCATTTATGCCTCTCTGTTCTACGGTTAGATGTCTATCAGAGTGTGGGCGCATGAGTTTCGGCATCCCGATGCATGCCCGGCATGTGGTCGCATGTCGCTTGGTAATAAATAAAGGCTTCATCTCAAGTTGACTGTTAAACCTCAGCTTCCCAGTCTCATGAAAAGATTTGGGCTGGAGCTTGAAGATCGATGAACATTCATGATGGAGACATCGGTCTTTCTGGACAGCTCCGGTAACCCACATACCTCACAATAAACTCTCCACTTATTGACTCCGGTCGTGGGTACTCAAGACTTCCAGAGCTAAGTTTCAGTTGTGAAAGGGGTTCACGCCGAATGGTTTTGGCTGGCTTGTGCAGGGTTTGCTTGGCTCGACGAATGCGAGGCTCGCACGGCGCGACCAAGTCATATCAAAACAGTCCTAAAGAACTAAACCTGCCGTCTGCTTTAAAAACTTCCTCTAGTTTCGATGAAGGATTAATTTTCTCTCCAACATACAACTCGTAAAAATATCAGTGAAATGTATGTAAAAATTATTCAATCCAGTTAAACTGATAAATTAAGTTCTGTTGCAAATAACTAGACTAGCTTCTGATGACAGTTTTTTTGCTTCACTTTTCTGGGTCGTGTTTGACGTGTACATTAAAACTGTTATAAAACATTAAAACAGTATAGCCATTTGCAACATATGTTTCATCTGATATCGAATACGAAATATCCCTCACGAGTTTTCCCGTCAACAAGTCTTTTTCGAAAAATCTTTTTGAGAAGGCTTGGCCGAATTCTGATGTAATTAGATCGTGTTTCTTTTGCATATGGAGGGACCAGTTTTTACCACTGTTTTCAGCTGACTTTGCGAAATTCGTGATAGCGGCATAACATATGCAAGTTTTTTTTAAAATGGAAACGACAGCCAGGAAAATATGGATTTTTGTAACCCCTCTCCCCTCCTGATCGTGTTCAGCTTCCACACAAGTCATCTGAAGGGTTTAATCGACTGGAGACAAAATTTACTTTTCTTATTTCTGTTGTAAAAGCCGCCTTTGTGACGAAGAAAAAAAGCAGCTGGCCGTGAAAGAGAACTTCTTCCTTACGAACGCGAAGCCACTGAGCCATGGCGACTACCAGAAACAGCTGTCTGCACAAGGGTCGAAACGCATTTCACCAAACAGAAACATCCCCCCTCCCTTCAGCAGATGCAGACCTTGTGTATTGTTTGACGCACTGCATGAATGCGGCTGTGGGTCGAACATTGGCTCCAGGGGGGTGGCAAAGACGACCCCCCTTTCCCAGAAAAAAGAATGCCACACGTCAGCAATTTCCAGGGCTAGACAGCAGGTCTGCTAGTGCGTTCTGTCGGAACGAAAATTTCCGAGTCGTTAATAATTTCTGCGCATTGCTCTGCCGTCTGCGGACTTCGCTGTTCAGGTAAACGCGCCGGAAATATGTTTCATGAGTCTGCGAACTGAGCTACACCTTTCCTCTGTCGCTGGCAAAGGAAACGTTTTTGTCCACGAAGAAGGGCAGAGAGAGGCAGAGATGTTAGTTTTCTGTTCTTAAGTTTTCACTGTCGTTTCACATTTATTTGCATTGTCGTCTGCATCGATCAACCAGTGACCACTTTGAAATGTCAACACCTGCAAGAAAGGGACGACACGCCCTCGCAAGACCCCCCACCCCCCACCCCCCGCATGTGATCAGCTTCTCAGACGTCTTGGTCAGGTAAAACGTGAATATGTCCATCAATAAAAATTTATTGAAAGTAGTCCTTGGCACGTTATGTGTTGGAGCAGTACAGACCACGTCAGTTCTCAATAGGGACTAGGACTGGGACTGGGGGTGTATTTATAAATATACATATCCCTGGGGGTGTGCATGCATGCGTGTGTTTGTATGTGAAGGAAAATGCCAGAAAATAACTTGGTGCGCGGGGAGAGAGAAGGGAGGAGAAAGTGACAGGGCGGGAGAGACATAATCGCGCCAGTTAAGCACTTACCCGCGCAGTCACAATGAATATGGGTTTCTGTTTACAAATAACGAAATCACCTGTCCAGATGAGATCTCTTATTGGCTTCTCGATCGTTTCGTGTGCAGCTAGAAATTTAGGCTACATCCGTCCAGACTACAGCCGTTTGCTAATCACAGATAACTATAAACCAAATATAAAGCGCGTGTTACATAACAGTTCCTGTTTGCCCTTCCGTTTAGAAACTCGATCGGCTGCATGAAAATTCCTGTTTTTTGTTCTTACGCGATGATATTATCTGTTATCTCCGTGTATTACCCGTGGACAGATCATACTAAAATCCATCCCGCCCAACCCAGGTGAATTAGAATTAAGTTCTTTAAACGTCTTTTCTCGATAAACTGGGGCCGAAGCAGCGAAAACGTGAAGAGATTTTTTTCTCGAAAGTTAAAAGGGGGAGGAATACTTGCAACCAGATAAAGCCCAGGGCACCAAGATGGCGGATGTCGTTTCCGGGTCAGAGGCCAAAACGTCGCGGAGCAGCTTGCTACAGTGAACATATCTTATAGTTCGGGTCAATCGCAAAGTGGTCAAAGTCCTGGGCTAGCGTGCATGAGCGTTCGTAGCTGGGCTTCCAGTCGTAAGGGTGGTCGTAAGGCCCATTCACCCTGTGTATTTTATGTGCAACTTTACGACTGAACAAAAAAAAAAAAAAAAAGAACGCTCGTGCTAGCCAGCCCTGATGTTAGCACCTGAAAGCTAAGTTGTCAGATTCGCCTCAAGTCATGTTCTGCCCCCCCCCTCATTTTTTAACACTTTGTTCGACGTGGAGATAGGGTAGGTGCTAGCTTATAGGGTTGGAGTTGGTAGGGATAAGGATGGGGTTAGGGTTTAGGGTTAGTTACGAGCTTCGGTAAAGAGATGCCTGACTCAAAAACGCTGTCAGTCATTTTGGCGCCCTGAACTCCTCAACCGGAGGTGGAAAAATAATGTGCCCCCTGGACAATAACGTTTTCCAAAGCACGCCGTCGTCAGTAAGCGGTTTCACGTGCTAGGGATGTGTCCCAAGGTCACATTTACTGCCTACAGACAACGACGTCTACCACAGCCCGTCCCCTCTCCGCACGTGCAGATGCACATGAAATACACAGCGGGGACAGCCCTTGTGACCACAGCGAATAATGCTGTCACTGTGGCCCCGTATGCAAGAAGATCGAATACCTGACTTATTCTTGTCATGGCGGATATTCTAAATATGTTCCTTAAATTTCCCATGCACGAAAACCGGATATCTTATTCTCCCTTCGCTATTCGGTAATAAGTAATTCAGTCGTCCCATGAACCAAGAGCTTATTCCAAGTTTGCCGAAACAGCATTTCCAGAGACAGAAAAATCCGTTCGACATACTTGATGATTTCGAGATAAGTCCAAAATATATATTTCGAAGAGCTGACATTTTGCGTATTGCAGATGAAGTTCATGCTGGCACAGGAGCCGTGAATCGGCATGGAGCTTAGCACCACTGCTACAGGTCAAGGTCACGCTGACCGCTGACACGCAGTCAACTATTTTGCTCCAAGTTAAAATATTTGTTTTTAAAAACGATTTTTCAGGGGGACTGCACCCAACAATGCAGGTCCCTTGACTGTCAGTTATTCAACCTTACTCCTGTTTGTGCTGGACTATTTTGGTTTGCGGATTCACTTTTGCCAGCACATTGATTACAGAGAAGAAGTGAAGTGCTGACTATGACGCATGCGCACTCAAGGAAAATTCCTACCGTCGTAAAATACTCTTTAAATAATTATAGTTTCCCTATTCGCGCCTTGCGCGTGCCGAATTTTATTTCGGTATCAGAAAAGAGTTGT
>SMGT01013569.1:7328-47648 GCA_004794575.1 Lanistes nyassanus
GTTCACGAGGAATAACATAATGTCTTAGCCGTTGTACTTTCGTACAATATTTATGTAAAAAGTAAACTTTTAAGGAGCTTAAATAAAAGCAGATTTCAGAGCAAGTACAAGAAAGCCTTTACTTGTCATCCCTGCCAACGAAAAAGGATTTAAACCCTCTTTTTGCGCATAAAAATTCTTCATCTCAGTAACATCCCCTCCCACACCACAATAAATAGCTCTACCCTTTTGGCTCGCGTTTCCTTTGTAGGAAAAAAAATCTTAGCTAGTGGACTCTACTGTTTTCTCTGTTTTTCCATTGAAACACCTGAATAGGAAGACTAACTTCGATTGCAGTTTTACTGAATCATTACAGAGCAGCATGGCTTAATTTGCACTGTCTGCAACCTGATTCCTCTACACAGCTCGCTCACCTTACTCCTTCCTCTATTCTTTATTTTCCTTCTCTACACCAATTCCTCTTCCTTCTTCTGCATTCCAGAACAAACTAATCCATGAACAAACTTAGAATACGTTTGAGGTAGAAGCAAACAGGCATTAAGTCAAAAACCACAACAAAACGCGATTATTCTTATAAAGAAATACAGCTTACAGAACGACAGCTGTGCTCATAGAACTCCTAGACTTTATGCACCTTCTCTGCGTGATCCCAAGTTCTGAAACCTGTGGGCGATTTGGCCACAAGCTTCTGGACCTTTGGCTTTGTTGTCACAAGTTCTGAGACCTGTTTCAGCTGTTTCTGGGGTCACAAGATATGAGATTACTGTCTGCTACCTTTATCACTGTAAAAGACCATTCCTTCAAAGTCAGGGCATATACGCCCTAACATCCATCTTTCCCCTCCATCGAGTTCTCGTTCTTGATCGTGCTGGCTTCAAGTATACCGACGGTATTTGTGTCGGAGCTGAAGCACATGGGTCTTGTTTTTTTACAGAAAAGACTCGGTCTTTCTATATCAGACTCAAACTTTAAGAGATGAACAAAGAGATTATAGCACCTGCCAAATGTTACGTCGGGATAGAGTGTACCATTCCCCTTCCCAATGCAACGGGTTTCGTTTTCCTAAATTGAATCTGAATTCTGAAATACTTGGGGAAGTGGAATGCTGAGTGCTTAGATCGCTGGGTTCCTAACCCGAAGGCATGGTTCCATTGCCGTGCGCCTTACCACACTCCCAGCAGCTGACTTGCCCAGTTGTGAATGAATATTTGATCCGTGGGTCAGGGAAGGTCATGCAGCAAAGGAGAGGAGACGGGCAACCAACGCGCGATCCTGGTCCAGAGAAAAATGGGGGTCTCATAACCCCAACTCCCCAACGACTTAAACAGGTCAAGGGCAAACTTTACCATTTTGTTGTTGTTGTTTATCTTATTAAAATACAATCTGCAATGCAGTAAAATTTGCTAATTTAATAGGATCTACACAACAAACAACAACACACAAATAAAATAAAGCATGCATTTGCGAACGTGCACAACCACAGGGACGCACGCACGCACAAACACACACATCGATGAATGAAATAGACTTAGGTTAAGAAAACAGTTAATCTGAACCAAGTAAACGCACAAAACACAGACAGTCGACGTTTCGGACCATTATCCCTTCGTCGGGGAAGTGAACAAAAAGTAAAAACACACAAAAAACTAAACACAAACAACGAGAGAATTATAGGTGAACACTTGGTAGCAGTCATTCGTTATAATATTTGAAATAGACCTATGTCAGCATGTACGCGGGTCTGTGATAACTATTACACTATTACCGTATCTGAATTGCCAGGCATGAACTATTACCACTCATCCACTTGTTACACCACAGCTGTCCCTGTAACCAATTCAGGTATTATTAATCGACAGAACCTACAAATCTATGACATATGACATCTCCTCAAAAATCACTTCTCTTATTGCCTTCTTCGTCGCTGTAGTCCTGCAATCGGCCTGCAGATGGAGTCGTCGGGATGTTCTCTAAAACATTGTCCATCCCACCGCTATATATACAAATTACACGCTTTACTTCACCCCTAAACCTGGTGCCGCTAAGACAGTACAGGTAAAAATTGACGGCGCTGTTTATGTACCAAGACAGGTTGCACATTGCCCATGTGAACCTCGACTTTGACAGAGACCTGCCTACGTCTGCCTGGAAATTAGGATCGAAAATGATGTAAACACAAATAGGCACTGTAAACACAAGAAAAGCGAAAGATGCCGAGATAAGAGTGACTGTCAGTGACGAGGCCTTTTTCTGGCGGCTGGTGACGTAGTCAGGTGTACCGGGGGTCATCGCACGGGCCACCTGTACAGACTGAATCACCTTCCACAGCAACAAGGTGTTACCCAGGATTAATATACTGAAAGGAACAAGTGACGTCATCACCAGATCGATCCAGGGGAATATGTACCAGTCAAAGTATTTTATCCCGTCCTCGTCAATAGTTTCACAGGCAGCCTGTGTTGCATTGAACCTCATCATCACAGCAAAAGCATGCAGCCGGTAGACGTTGAGAGACACGAAGACGATTATAATTACACCTACTACTAGTCCGACCATTCCCTCAGTACGCGAAAACCTCTTGTAGTGAGGCATCATCACCGACACAACTCTGTGTGTCGTCATAGAAACCACAAGCCACGCCGAGATCATTCCACAGGAATTGATGAGAAAGACCTGAAGCTTACACAATGCATCGTGAAACACTACGACGTCAATGCCAGACACGTGAAGCAGCCATTTCCGAAGCAGTCCAACGTAGAGGATAATGAGATCAGACACAGCCAGCGCTGTGAAGTACAGGAACATGGAGTTGGACGACCGACCCTCGCTCATTCGCCTAATGATGACGATAGTCATGAGGTTGCCGAAGCTCCCCAACACGATGATGACAGGCGGACAAAACGTCCACAGAAGCTCAGAGGCTTGTGAGTAAAGAAATGATTCAAAATCCGCGTCTCCTTCAAAGTCTAGGTTCCTCTCCATCAAATCTTCAGAAGAGCTGTTCTCTACGTGAACTCTTGCTTTATTAGCCATAACAGTAGTACATATAATCTTCCCTTTTATACCGACATACGAGACGACGTGGGCAAAGAAAATTTCTGTTTCACCGATAGAGCGAAATAATAATGAAGGGATGAAAAAAGCGTCTGTCACGTACATCTTTCGACACTGTCGTGTTTGCTTTTATAACTACCAATCGTTCTCCCTAAAAGAAGCGTCAGCAAAGAACTCTGCTTTTCCTAAGCAGGCTTTACATTTAAATTTGGTAAGACTGGAGTTTTTATAGAAACTAGCAATTACTGGGAAAACAAGCCGGGTGTTTGTACGCTAAGTTTCTGCTAGTTATGCTATGGAGGAGAAATTTTCCCATTTGTTTTATGTGCGATGCCGTGTTTTTAAGTATAGATCGATGATTGTATTCCGAGAAAACGTTTTATCGTCGTGTTCTCACTAATTGGATATTGCGAGCCAGCAAGACATAGCTCTGACACATCTTTTACTAACTTTCTTTTTAAAGCTTATGCCTTTTCAGTTTGTGTTTTATTGTGTAACTTGCGCTTACTCCATGTTTGAAGTTGGATGTTGTCTTTCAAAAAACCATCACAAAGGGATTTACATGGCTCATAAACAGTGCCTGCAATATCAGAACTGTGCAATTCCCTTATCGTCTTTCCCAAATAAAAAAAATCACATTCTTAAAATCTATTTGTGCCTCATCTAGTCTGCTGCACCCTTTAAACAGTATCACAATGCTAACTGGGAATAGTGGATATTTCAGGTAACGTTAAGATTCCACAATTCTAGCAACCTTAAACTTCTGTGCATTTCATTCTTTTAACTGACAATTTAAAACAGTTTTGTTTATCAGGTATCTTTCTTGATTTCTTTCAAATTCTTGTAACATTTTTCTTTTATGTGCTAGTACGTGAGCATCTGAGAGCACTTACTTCCCACAAAACCATCATAAGCTGTAAACAGCAATTACTGTTTTTAGGTGAGCGTTTTATGAGTTGATTTATACTAATATTGACACGCAACAAGTCCCATCCCCCTGGACCTGATCAGTAATTAAAGCGACCAGTGAAGATGGCTGCTTTCATTCACTTCACAGCCACATCACTGTCACTACTTCATACTTAAAACACAACACTCATGCTCAAACTGTTCTCACATAAAGACTATACAATGACAGTGTTTGATTTAATGAATCCTTTAATGAAAGAAAATGCCCTTAAGAAGAACACAATGGCTTGGTGCCGCTGACACAGTACAATAAACATCAGGAAAAAATATATTACAAACCATATAATGTCTCCGAAGGACCGCCTTTCTAAACTTTTTATGACGGGAGAGCAATTTTCTAGGTCCATGGTGAAAACTCGTCTATTTGAAGAGCTTGGGAACACGTACGAGTGTACGTACCACTGGTAGACCTACGGTGTAGGAAATATTGAATACGCTGTATTCTGATGAAGAACTTAGCCGCCCAGAGGAGTCAGGTGTGCAGTGTCGTGAGGACCCTAACATGGTAAACGAAATATTAGTTTTTTGAAGTTCATGGGAAAGACTCGAAATCGAGATCGGGAAAATGGGAAATCTCTGTCAACAAAACATGTAGGCACTCGCTAAAATTTTCGTGCCCTTTTTATCGGAATTAAAAATTCGTGATTTGGCCTAGTGTCTCTAAAAATCTTTTTAAAAAAAAACAAAACATTGATGTTCTGTTAATACGCACATAGTAAACGACATATCAGCTAATGATCTAAAAAAATTGCTTCAACTGTCAGGAGAAAATTATAGAACAAGATTTTATTTTTGTTGAATTTGGCCTGTGTAGGCAGCTGCAACTAATTATCTTTAAAGTGTTTTTTCCTGCAAACGTTATCTCCGCACATAAGTACGGAGAAGTATTTACACAGCAAACAGATTGAGCATAGGACTTACCTAAGGTCTATACGAACGATTTTGTAAGCTGCAGATTGAAAATTGAACAACATAACTTCGATGGTGTGCAACAAGCAGCACCTACAAGCCATCAGAGCGGACAGGCAGCTAAATATTCGTGGCACGGGTGAATGAAGCTTCCACAATGTTTAACTCCAAGAAATAATCTGTGACCACTCCTGGGTTCGAACCAGCAACATTCACATGCTACCTGCAGAGCTATCCAGCCGCAAACTAAGAACACGAATGGCTTTCTGCGATGAAATGACAAAGATGACACAAAATTTTCTCTACCTTATCAGCGGGTTTTTTTTAAAGCTACATGTGTTGATTCCGGAACGGAGGTAGCGCAGTCCTTGATTGAAATAAGGAAAGGTTGGATAATCGTCCTTCAGACTTTTCTGAGTGAAAAACTTTGTCCCATCAGGCAGACGCGCAGAAGGCAAAGGACTACATACAAAGAAATAAACGTTTCTATTATCACAACACTGCATGGAATGCGCAAACCATGTTATATCCCAAAAACAAGTCATAGGCAAGCAACAACAATTCTCTTTATCGCATTAAATTTATGCTATTTATTCTTCACTTTTAAATTAGACAACAATCTCTGTGTAACAGTTACTCTGCAGCCACTGGCGTCTCTGCATACAGTCGCTGGGTTGTACTGCTTTCCAAGAGTTAAAATCATCGACACAGTTCTACTTTACAGTCTCTGATTGTACTATTCTGCTGCTGTTAACAGCTTCTAACGTCAATCGTTAGCCGTTCTGTCTTAAGAGTCCCTTAAAATCCCGGCATGCGATCGGTCATATGACAATTTTCGAGAGTTCCTTGGCTCTCATCTTCCGTGGAGTCTACTGCTTCAGGATTGACTTCCCCGACAATTACGAACATTTGTTAAATTGAAGTAAGCGAGATGTAAATAAAATATAACCTAAGTGGGATTAAAATGCATTCATCTGCTCCTTTAAAATGAGAAGGCATTAACTATTACCTCTGCAGGATTTAATGAGAAAGTATATCATCTCACAGGAAATTTACGTCTAAGAGGACACAAATCGCGTAGATAAGAACAACTGTTGTTAAAGCTTGTGGCTAAAAATAGATGCATCACACTAGGTATATAAGTTCCACAACGTGTGAACTACAAAATACTTTGTACAGTGACGAAAACTGCATGAAAACTGCATAGAACGCTTGCTTTATGTTAGTATGTCATCTGTCTTTTACTCTTAACATGCAGGGCCAAGCAGCCCTTGGACTTTGCTGCTTCCTGTAATTCGTTTGACCAGATGACTCAGCGCGTTTGATATTTCCGTGAATTTGCCTGCACAATTTCAGACCTAAACTGATTTATTTACCTGTTTAATAAGAACAACTGTAACGTGAACCTAAGTCACATTTCCTTTCACCACATGTTCACATTATAAATTAGATGTAGAGGTGGATACATGATCAGAAAACTGTAATTTACAAGAATACTTACCAGAATACCGCCGTACAGACAAGCAGAGTTTCTTTGAACCAAAGTCTTCGTCGACTGCATATTTAACGTTTGCAGCCGTACGTGTGCGTGTGTACGAGCAAATGAGAGAGAGAGAGAGAGGAGGGGGGACCAAACCTAACACTGAATAAACACATAAATGATATTTTGTGCCAGACTTTACAAGTAGAACAAAACAGCATCCGATATGTCATTTACATTGTGTGTGCCCATATTGCTTGTGCCACCTGAAAATTTGATGGCAGTGCCGGATACACGGCAAACAGCAACAGTTCTTTTTCAGAGTCACTTCGGTTTTTTAACCCCAAATGTTTGCATGATCAAGACTTCTCTCGACCGCTTTCCACTATTTTGAAATCAAGGCAAGACAAGGTAAGGTTTTTAAGAGACCGGAGAATGGTGGGCGCACGTCAAATTTAAAACGACACAATACTGTATAAAACATATTAATGTGAACGATACCACATGTAACAATCAGTGAAAAGACATCCGCTATTACACCCGTCGTCCTTCGTACAAGAATCACAAAAGACGAGAAGGGATATCCTTTCCCTTTCTTCTAAAACTAACATCGGCCGAAACGTCTGTTTGCCACTTGGCCGAATCCCACGGTGAGTTTTTAAAAATTCTGCAACTATTTGATATTAACATGTTGCTGGCCCTTTTCCCCAGAAGTTAGCAGATTTCACACGTGTCTTTGAATATTTTGTTATTTCCACAACCTTGTACTCGTGCATGTTAGTGACTGGGGCTTTTTTCATTTAAGAGCTTCTATTTTCCTAACTTCCTGGGTATTATATCCATGAGTTAATGTTTGCAGTGAGGGTTAGTATTCCATATCAATCTGTAATCTCGATCTGCTTGCTGATCAGTTGCTTTACAGAAGAAAACACACCATAGCTACTCACCGAAATAACGAGGTTATTTTAGGATCAGCTTCACCTGCAATCAACCTTTATTATGTTTTCATTAAGTTTTCGGACTGCTTGAAATCACCGCAATTAGTTTTTAGCAAAAAGTTTGATGTTCTGGTCCAGGTCAGACGTGCTGAGCGCAGCTCTTACCATGAAAGAAACAACTCATGCAGCGCCGCCACATGCCACACGCAAAGGCTAAATGCGGCACACCCTCTGTAAATGCCGATTGTTTTTTTTTTGCCGCAAGATATATGCGCGCCTTTCTTCCGCGAGACCCATGCGCGTTTTGTCTTTGTGTAAAGGCATATTATGGCGCTGTGTCGTCCTTGCTGCGTGTTTCAGGGCTGATTGTATGGATGTTCGTATCTGCAAAAGTAAAAGATCCCCGTAAAATACACAGGGCGGATGGGCCTCTATCTTGGTGTGAGATGAACTAATTCCCATCGTCCTGGTGGCACAGCCACCGCCGCCGCCGCCGCCGCCACCACCACCACCACCACCACCACCACCACCACCACCACCACCACCACCACCACCACCACCACCACCACAACAACAACAACAACAACAACAACAACAGCTGTATGCTGACCCGGCCAAGACAACCCAAAATGGAGCTGTGACGATCCTCAAATTCTTGGCAGGAGACCCGTCGAAACTCATCTAAAAGCCACACAGCCTTTGTTTGGTCCCAGAAAAGACCGATATTAGCATGTTCCGAATGTCTGCGTGTCTGTTTTGATAGGACGAATCTGGTTCTACTCACTGAACACTCCATTACAGTGAAGACAGTTTAAAGGACACAGAAAATCTAGCAATGAGGTCACTTCAATTTGAAATGGCACACTTTTCCACAGCTTTGAGGCTCATATTTTTACAGTCCTATTTATTGTTTAATATTACTTGTTTGCGCGTGTATTATTATTATTATTAGTCCTCCATCCACAGACGAAACAGCATAGAAAATCTAGCAGTTAGATCACTTCATACGAAATGGCACAATTTACCAAAGCCTTGAGACTCACGGGTTTACAATCCTATCTTTTCTTTTTAGTATGAATGTTTTACGGGGTTTTTATTGATGCAAGAACGTTCACGAGCGTCTTGGAAGCTCTATTATAAGAGCAGAATTCAAAAATCACTTTTTGTTAGCTCATCGTCATTGTCCGTGTGCGGACTGCTAGCGGTGTCTGAGATGGACATCACAGAGGTTTTAGTAGTTGATGTTGTTTCTCGAGCAGACCGAACACAAAAGAGACGCATAAACTCGTTTCTGAACCTGGAGCCGCTAAGTACATACAGGTAAAAATTGACCGCACTGCTCGTGTACCAAAACAAGTTACAGACTGTCCAGGCAAGCTTCATCTTCCACGCAACCAAGCTGCCGGTGCCTTGGTCAAAGAATGGGTCCAAGATGCTGCAGGCACATATCGGCATCGTAAGAACCAAGAACGTCAGTGACACGGTGATAAGAGTGACTGTGAGTGACGAGGCCTTTTTCTGGCGACTATTGACCTGGTCACCACCACCGGCAGTCATCACACGGGCCACCTGTACAAACTGAATCACCTTCCACAGCAACACGCTATTGCCGACGATCAAAAGACTAAACGGAACCAGTGACGTCATTACCAGATCGATGTACGGATACACGTAGGTATCAAAAAACTGTAGCTGTTCATTGTCAGTGTCCTTACAAGAGACCTCTGTGGAATTAAATTGAGGCACTACGCTATATAAATACAGTATGTAGGAATTGACTGAAGCGACTACAATCAGAATCACACCTATGACTATTCCAATCTTTCTCTGAGAGCACGACAGACTTTTGTGGTGCGGCCACACTACCGACATCACTCTCTGCATCGTCATGGAAACGAGAAGCCACGAAGAGGCCATTCCACAAGAATACACCAGAAATATTTGTGTCTTACACAGAGAAGAGTGAAACACTCTTAAATCGTAGTCGAGGGTATACTCAACCCACTTGCGAAGCAGCCCAGCGTACAAGATGATCAGATCAGACACAGCCAGCGCTGTGAAATACAGGAACATAGAGCTGGACGACTGACTCTCGCTCATTCGCCTAATAACGACGATAGTCATGACGTTGCCAAATGTTCCGAACAAGATGATGACAGGCGGACAAAACGTCCACAGCAGCTCAGACGCTTGATAGAAAACAATCGACTGTAGGTCTTCCCCATCATCAACGTCAATGTCAGACTCCGTCATAGTTTGCATGTCAGTAGTATATCTAGTCGAGATATCTTCAGGAAAACATTCCCAGCAATTTTACAGTCCTCCAGTGTCCTGCCTCTCCAAGTGTTTACATTCGTTTACCATGTACACAGTCGTTTTTATTCTTTGGAATGACTATGATGAAGACTCGCGACGCCTCAGGTCCCTATAAAGGAAAAGTAAACAGTAACAGACCAATAACGAAGAAATGTCCTTTAATTTATTGTTCATTGTCAGCGTACATCTATCACTTATCTTTGGTCTCCACTGGCAAACATAACGAACGATTCATGAGCGACAGATCCACGCCAAAGCGCTTTCACTGACGACTTGGAAAAAGACTAAGTACGTTTCCATACTCAACTCTACGAGCTTATATAACCTTCAGGCATCTTTCCACCACTCGCTGGGAGCAAACAAACCCAAAACCAAAGAGTTTGGAAATGTTGATCCTAATTCCTGCTGAGCAAATATGGTTCAATGCTGGGTCGCTAATGATACCTGCCGTGTTACGTTTCCGTATACGAAAAAAGCGTTTGAATATACCTCTATAAGCGCGCGCGTGTGCGTGCGTACGTGCGTGGTTTAACTTAAAATCTCTTTTGAAAGGCTCGGGTGTTGTTATGTCATTAATAAGCGCTCAGTTGAGATAGCACTTGTATTTACCATAAACATGTTTTAACCTTTCCGACGTATTTTTAGTTAGCTGGATCATCCTAATCACAAAGCGTACACTCCCATTTGAAAAGTCTTTGTAAACAAAGAAAATTCTAAGTAATAATCTTCTGTATTACTCAACTGTTTACTCAGCAAGTAGGTACTGTTATCAATCACTACACTTGCGCCAACTTATTCTGTAGGGCTAGACAGACTAGATAATGATCGACTGCGCGTAATTTTGTCTTGTTATCTTATAGATAAATGAAACAGAGTGTATACGTTAAAGGGAAACAATTAAGGCGATCAATGAAACTCGTCTTTATCAAGAATTTCATCTGTTTGCTTGGAGCTCATGATTTTCTTTGACGTCGTTCTTGACACTACATCATTACAAGACGAACACGCATTTTGGAACAGTTAAGAAGCTTCTTTATCGAGAGCTAAAAGCGTTATATTTTAAAAGAAAATATATCTAACCAATTAACTCAAAATGCAGCAAAAAGGTTAATATATTCTATCAGAGTACTCCAAATATTTTAAAGATTCTGACATGTTTAGCGATCTTTGCGATTTTGAGATTACGAAATTCCATTTTTTTTTCTCCTAAAAATATCCTTTTTGTGACACGCGTGGTATACATTACTGCACCAAAGTGCGGCAGATTATTCTGCCCGACAAAAAAGATCATAGATTTTGAAAACCAAAACCATAATACGCTTATGCATTGGGAACATTCTGGGAGCAAGTAGACTTGCAGTCTTTGCGTCACGAAGCATTGGCTACACGGATTTCAGCTCCCTTTGAAGCAGTCTTGCGCCGTTGGATAGACGTCTAAGATGTCTGTATATATGATATATGATGCAGCCCTTACTTGGGTCTGCGAGGAATGTACTATTAGGCTGTGTATGCTTCACGCACAAGCCCTCAAAACTTCCTGAATTAGGTTTACAATCTGACGCACATCGAAGTGGTGTTGGTCAGGAACGAAAAATCGAAACTGTGCAGTTACCTTAGAGACGATCACAATCAAGTGAATAACGATAAAAAAAAGTACTATATGCAGAAGGTGCACTCAACAATACTGCTTACCGCCGAACTACAGGTGCTGGGTTTCGATTTTTCATTTACATGTGTGTATTTCAGCTGTGGAAAATCTTTAAATCTTTGTTACTTTCTTCAACTATATACGCCGTCACCAAAGTCTCCAATATATTTCAGCTAAAACAAAAGTTTAACCACAGCTTTCTCTAGCTTAAAAAGTCTCTAATAAAGACAATCGTGAAATATCAAGAATATTCATCCATGGGGCATCTGGCAAAATGTTTAAATCAGGAAAACAATGAGAGGGAGGAGGGCTTTCCCTATACTACGGTATCAGGTCAACCATCTTGTGACTGAGGTAGAGAGCATGAAAAAGCGCAGAATAACTGGAACCAATCAAAATACAGTATTACGTAAAATATGCTAATCTCGTAGGGTCACCACTGAAAACCTTGCAGTTTCCTGGAAGATCTTTACTGCCTATACCCCACCCCACCCCTCCCCCAACCCCCACCTATCCCCTACTCCTAGCCCCCACCCTAACCCCACCCCTTCCCCTAAATCCCCCTCCTCCCGGAACATCCCCCTCTCCCTCCCTTCCCCCGCCCATGGAAAGACCTTCGAAATATAGCTCGCCATTTGATTGGCTCCGCTTGTTACACATCCTAATTAGAGCTCGTCATTTGATTGGTTCCAGTAGTTCTGCGCTTTTACATGGTGAGAAGGTGGGAAAACGGGAGTTAACTGGAGTACACGGAGACCACCTCGACAGCCCCCGAGGCCTAGCCCTAGAAATATGGCTGCGATGGACACAGAATCCAAACCCAAGACCCTCTCCATCGGTGTAAGAAAAAGTAACCAACACGGAGGCAGGGGATGGGAAAGGGCGGATGACAAACGACACAAAACTGTTGAATTATCGTCAGCTTTCGCAACGTGTTTCAGTACACATTCAGTCTCAGGTCATTTCTGAAAATCTCCGATGACAGGTGTGAGGTGAAGCTGCAAACTTTTATTTCAGAAATCTTCTTGCACCACATCTCCCAAAGCTATCTGTACAATAATCATGGCTAAACATGAACGCAAACTGGATAATGGCAAACACAAGGAGAAAATGCTTATTTTTTCTGTTAATAGTGAAAGCACTCCAAGTAAAATGAACAATCATGTACCTTTCCAATGAATGCTGCTACTCAATATGTAAGTTGTAAGCGAGTTAAAGCGATCCAAATGCAAAATTCTTTATTCGTGTTTTGATTTTGTTAATCATATAAACTACTTTAGATAAGACTAGCCCAAAAACATGTTTGTGAAGAACGTCAGAAGATTCCAACACATTTGAAGCGTTCTGTGTTCTTCTAATACATACTTGAAAAAATGTGTGTTTGCAGTATCTGCACTCCCCTCTTTAGTCCTTCTACAATTTGACCTTACTGTCTTTCCTGTAACTTCACATAAGATCATCTGATATGCACTGCCTGGAAGGATTTTAGAGCAGAAAATCCCTGATTTAAAATAACCCCAGGAAATAGCTGTTAATAAAACATACACCTTTACAACAGCAACAATCGCAAACTAGATATTAAAGCAGATTACATTTTTGTGGTATTGCTGGTTTTTTTTGGGGGGAGTAGTTATTCTAGTGAGAAAGTGCTTGGACACTGCTGGATTCGAACTTGCAAACTTGGAGACACAAGTCTGATGCTGTTTCACCAGGCCCCCACTGTTACAGCTATCAGTATGGTGCCTATTTTTACTAAACCTCAAGTTTCTACAGTACTGCACACACAAACCAAACCTGGCAAGCAATACCATCAATGGGTTATAATTCATGGAGGACTGTTGTAATGTTATCAGAAATAGTTTTCACTACAGTAACAGTAAAACTGCTTAGAATCAGCTGTGAAATACTAAAGATAAAATGGTAGAAAATCTTCAAAGGAAACCCCTTATTTAAAAGTTACCCTGTAATGGTAATTTATCAGAAATATTTTAATTACAAGTAACAGTAACATGGCTTAGCTAGAATTTGTTATGAAATGCTACAGATTAAACAGTAGTAAGTGTTCACAAGAAAGCTGTTCTTTAAAAAATGTGGCTTCGGTCTAGCTGTGGAGCATATGATGGTGTGGTCATATGGCTGTACACGTCTGCCATAATTTCCTAGCAACAAAACCCTGCCAAGTTATGCTTTTATTCAATTCTAATGAAAACCGATTGGGTTGAAGAAAAAAAACTGCTAGTAACAGAACATGAAAAGGACATCATTATGCATGGCTAGAAGCCTTGAAATCCACATAAGTGACATGTACTATCTACACACATTTCTATACACCTGGGGAATGCTAATGTTGCTCCTCAGCAACAACCCCTAACAAACAGGTCTCTTTGAAGTGAGACACAATTCTAGTTGTGACCTGCCAGCAGCTGTCACACTAGCACTGACAATAGCAGCTGCCACACTAGCACTGACAATAGCTGGTGTCAAACTAGCACTGACAGTAGTGGCTATTACAATGGCACCAACAAAACCAGTCTGGAACAAGCTTCCATTCTGATTCTGGCACCCATAGCACAAAATTTTAAAAATTCACAAAGGTCATTTTTGAAGGTTGTGCTTAATTACTGACAATCTGAACAACTTCCCATAGCAACCACTTTGCACCAAACACAATTCCTTGGCAACATTGCTCAAATTCAGTAAGCAACACCATTGAATACAGTCCTATTACTCCATAATTAAGCACAGCATTACGCAGTAGCTAGTTATACATGCAATGACGGTATCAACTAAACCCACTGGATATGCCAGACTGTCACGGACAGCAGTGACATAAGGGGACCAGACAGACATAATCATACAGTGATTACACTAGCACCTCCCCAACATGGATAAGGTGCAAAGAATTACAAAAACAAGAAAGTGTAAACATCACAACCAAAGTTGATTCCTGTCAAAAAAAGAGGGAGGGAGACTCTCATCCCTGCCAAAATGCAACATCCACAAAAAAAGAACCTGATGGGAGAAATACTGAACTGGTATAAACTGCACGGCATGTCTACAATCTCTCAATGACTATCCACAACCTTGTAGGAAATAGATTTGTACAGTTTATCCAGACAGACCTCCTCATCCTGTTTCTTGCACACCCTATTTAGGGCTTCAAAACATGCCTGACAAAAGATCTGCACAGACAGATGTTACTGGAATGCACTGAAGTCAAGGTCATCACAGGTTAGGCATAATTCCTCTGCCAGCAAAACTTGTATAAGAGGTGAAACAACAAAGAAATTGCAAATTGGATAATAAATCATCTAATGGGTATGAAAAAAACATCCTGGACATGCGTAAGGATCGACGTCCCAAACCTCATTTTACCTTAGAATACATAATGTAAATTCAACCTTGCTTTTTTTTACGCATTTCTCAAAAATGTTTGCCCAGTAACTACAAGAATGAAAGGTATTCTACAAATGTTTAATGTGTTAATCATTAAATTGTAAATGAATGTTTTGCTTTGTGCAAGGATTTTATTTAATGTCTGAAAAACAGCCTCTCTTTGGAACTAATGATAACAAATTATGTATTCTATCAATGGTTGAAATTCTGAATGATGGGGGAAAATGTATGTGACAGACTCCTAAAATTTCTTCAGCACACAGACAAAATACACCAGTGCGCATAACGCATTTGAAAGTACAAAGAAATAAATTTAACCATCATAAATGTTTTCTTATATAAGCACAAATGTTCAAAACCATCCATCATAACAATAAGTCCTTCAGTTCTTTAAACACATGGTATGCTCATGCTTTTGATTACACATATCCTCCTTCAATTCTACCAATCTTCAATCAAACTGCGAGTTCAAAAGCTGTGACACTAAGTTTGGGAGCCATCCTTCTGCACACATTCAAAGTACCTGTACTCTGTACTCACCCAAGGCAAGGTAGCACAGACCAGTCTAAAATTACAAGGATAAGCAATCATCATACATCTCCGCATCACTAAAATGTATGTACAGCGAGAAAGAATGACTGAAATGTGTTGCTGCTTCTAATAAGAACAATTGTAACTGTACAGCTAGGATATCTACGCATGCTCAGTAGCAATTTTTTAAAAACTAATGCTGAGGATGACAGCGGCGTTAACAGCCCGATAACTCACTCAGGTATACATTGAAGTCCACCATAAACTGCCTAAGAAACTTCAGGAAACAATATGAAGACAACTACAAGCACCTTCATTTTAAGGAGACCAATATATGTAAGCACCTTCAGCGACGTGCAAGAAAAGGCTATAAAGTCAGTTCTCAAATGTAGTACCCACTTCTGCTCAGTCAGGAGACTAAAGAATGATGTCATTTGTGAAAAATGATAACACTCTGGGTCAAAGGTAAGAGCCTGGGTTAGCCTCTAACAAAACAGGGATAGGTAATGCTAGGAGAGGTTGCAATTTACTGAGCCTCATTGAACTGGACAGGAATTTGGGATTTGTCCAGATGGGTGTCAGAAGTGACTGAAGATGGGCAGACACTGCCCAGAAGCTAATCTTATTATGGGCATGTCTATTTCTGTGTAGAGTTTTGAAAAAAGAAATAAAATGCACTTTCGGTAAAAAAAATTCTAAATTTGGCATCTTCACATTTAGTTGATAATTGAATCTTTATATCATCATTTCCCACCAACCACAACAAGGTGTTACATTTTCCAGTCAGTAGTAAATTGTACAATACAACAGTGCCTGTCACAAAATTATTTGGATATTAACAGCACAAAGTCTTTGTAAATTAACCTATAAAAACTGAAGTACTACAACACCAAGACATTCTCACAAGTTGCTAGACAGGACTTGATGGATCTAAATGGCAGCACCACCAAAGCAATAGATTAGGGCTAGTTTTCTAGAGTATCCACTCCAGGGTTCAAACAAGTATAACAAAATGAGAGCTGGCACATGTGAAGCCAGCACTGTTTGTTTAGTTGTTGGAAATAGGTAACTCACAGATTGTAGGGTAGCTTAGCACATAAAGGTGAATGAAGTTGTCGTGCAGGCAATGGTGAATGTGCTGGCGGTGGGGGGTAAAAAAAAACTTCGTGCAAGTTTGCAGCACACAGGTGCCAAAGAGATGTACACTGCAGGTTGTCAGCTGAGCATGGCTGCATCAGCAACGAGCAGGTGGACTCTTGTTGTTCAGAGACTAGAGTGGGCACCTGTCAGCAGTTCATGAATGTAGTGGCGTTTAGGTAAGCAGATCAGCTCCACATGCTTAAAACAAAGCAGGTAAGCAGATCAGCTCCTCATGCTTAAAACAAAGCGTGCCATAACACCAGGCAGGACTGACAGGTTTCGCCTGCCTGCTCAGAACAACAACTTAAGGGTCATCAAAGGTTAGATGACGTGGGACAGGAAGCTTAGCTGGATGGTGTGCTCACTGGAATTTTACAGGATGATGTCGCCAAGGTACTATTACACTTGCAACAACTGGTCGGTGAACATAAGTAACCTAAACACTGGAGGTGGCGCCTGTCAGCAGGTCATGAGTTGGACATCCATCTGCAAGGGTGGGGGAACATGAGGGGGTAGATCATGTGACAGAGATGGTGCTGCAGAGAGAGGAATATAACTGGGAACCCAGCGACAAAAGGAGAAGACACAAAGAGACCAGAGAGATGAGAGCAGACTTGATTAGACTTAAGCCCAGACCCTGGGGCTTGCTTGCATGGCCACCAGGCTTCTAGAGTCTTGGCCTCAGAAAGCTATGTAGCGAGATCGAAGACAGAGGGGCCCAGTGGGGAGTAAACCAGAGGGTTGCTCCCTACATGCGCCTCTGATAAAACAAAACCTGGTATTAGGAACACAAATGCCAGCGAGATGTGAGCACAAATGAATGGAGTGTGCTACAGTCAACAGATCACCGAATGATACAGTCACCTGACAGAGAAGAGATGCAAGTAGCCACGAGACAGTGAAGTAATTAGTTGCATGGTTAAACTGGCCACCACCTGCAACGAACTAGAAGATTAATAAAGTTTGTGACCTTCACTCCTAGTTGGTTGTCGGTACGACAGTGGAAGGAAGGGTGCATGGAGAGAGGAAAGTGATGGGTAAGTGAAGGGCAATGAATGATAATGGTAATGTCACACAAGCATTTGGGAAAATATACACGTTTAAAAGTCACAATGAAAAACAATTTATCAACCATTCCTGCATGAGACTGTCCCATCAGAGACTGATTATGTATGGTAGTATCCTTTATATTGTATTTTTCTTTAGTGAATAACAGTTTTGAAGTCTACAGCTTCTAATATAATGCGCAAGGCAGAAAAAAATTACTGGCCATGCTGTAGTTTTTAGTAAGAATATTTACAATGGTCATCCACAGTATCGCAACTGACTGTAAAATTAGGGCTTTAAACAGAAAGTCAATGGGCAGCCAATTTGCATACGCAGGGTGTATGGGTGTACAGGCATGTAGAAAAACATTTCAGAAATTTTCAAACAATGCAAAAACTGAGTCTAATTAGTTATGACCAAACGTGTTATCACAAAAATATTGATCATAAAGCAGTTAAAACTCCTTTTACTTTCAGATTCTAGCTACCAGTCTATCATATCTGCTATGCTGCATATTTTATCTGCACAAATGAAACTCATTTTTTATCATGGAAAGTAGGTGGCTGTTTGTATAAAGAGTATGAGAACTGTTGATATTGAACATGTAATTCCAGTACATGTATTGCATATCATTCCTATATCCCTTTGGCTTCTCTCAATCTGGCTTCAAAATTTGTGTATCCACATGCATGCATATACTCAGGCCCTCCAACCCCTCCCCCTCAACACATAACGAGAAATTCCTAAAACAAAAAAAAAACCCGTTTTTTTACAAATCCAAAACGATGTTTCCAAATGATACAAATCCAACGGAATCACCACAGTTCAAGATCATGGTGATGACAACGGCCACAAGTCCCAGATATCAACACTGTCTTGTAGTCCGAAGATCCAATGTCACAAATTAACTGAGAAAGAATCCTGACAGCAGATAGCATCAGCTTAGTCAAGAAAATATGTTAATTTATATAGAGATTCAGGCACACATAAGTACTCTCCTCCCCCCTCCCAACTTACAGTAAAAGTTTACCAAATGTTAAATATTTTGAAAAATTTGTTATTATTATTTTTATATTTGACCTGACACTTTCATTCTTGAAATTTACTTCATCTACACATGCACATGCAAACATACACCATCCCCCAGCCCCCATATGCATAAATGCATACCCCCTTATATCTCAGATTAAATATATAGTGTAATACAATTTATAAATCAATGATAAAAAGCTCTGCAGGGTCAAGAGAACTCGGTAAACAACGGAATTGAAGAAACCTACTTTACATTGCTGGTTACCTTGGAAAACATGCATTTTTACATCTAAAAAGCCTTGAGTTATGGAACAAAATATTTGTCAAGAACTTCTAGTCCTGTTCCAAAAACCAATGGACATTCATTTTTTCCCCCTTGCATTACACCACAGAGGTACAATGCCTGCAAAGTTAAGATGAAGGTCTCATGCAGCTGCACTCACTTGGAGAAGCAAATATAGATATGGATATTCAAAGAAACGGAAACCTCAGTTGTAACACAAAGAAATTAAACAATGAAGCCCCCCTCCCCCCCCCCAACCAAAAAAAGCCAACAAAAGATTTTTTAAAATTTATCAAATGTTGACTGGCAGTTGTGTTTTTCCCCCAAAGCAAAAGTTACTATCACATGCAGAAACTATTCCAGATTTTTAAAACTTTCCCTGCCACTTCCATTGTCAATATACTTATACATAATACATTTGTATCACAAATTTACCTTGTATTCTTTACCACTTGATACTAAACACCTATATTTCTTTACGTGTATTTTTACATTACTGAAAAACAATATTGCAAACCTTTCATGTATCAAACATAACTAATTTTGACCATGTGTTTTGTCATGCTTCGCATAAGAATGCACAAAAAGGTAGCAATAAAACAATTTCCTATGTGAAGAAGGCAACACCTTTCTTTAAGGATAACAAAAATGGTAAATGATCTGAAAAGACTTTGTGTTTGGAATGTCACTATCTGACAACCACCAAACTGGAACATTTAGACTTTCCCCATATAAGCAAAATGTCAACAAAGACAAAAAATAGTGACAAGAAACACTCATAAGACTCTGTATTTATTAATACATTGCACAAAGCTTATTTCCATTTTTATATCTCATTGAGATAAACCTTGATGACAAGAATTAACGAAAAGTGACTCTTTGCCAGTGTTCAAAAGATCACAGACATGACAGTATCGCTGATAAGTCTATGTACACTTTGGCTTACGCTAAATCATCATCTTTTGTTTCCTTCCGGATTTTAGGCTGTGTTATCTGTGCGGCTGTCGCTGAGCTCTATGAAGCTAATTGGTTCTCTAGACAGCATGGCCGTCTCTGGCTGATCAGCATTTGGGGTCTGGGAGCTCGGCTGTTCAGCAGGTTCACAGCTGCCTTCCATTGGTTCATAGTCAACAGGACTGTTACGCTCCATGCACCTCAAGCCTCTGGGAAACAGTGAACATAAACTGCATGAGTGATCAACTGCATCCTTATGGAAAGACATTATAACATCAACATTAAACTGGAGTCATAAGCAGATCTAAGATTCAAGTTCAAATAAATGAAGCAATTTGATTCAGTTTGCACATATGAAAATTTTGATTAAAACATTTCAAATCAGCAGTGTTTTTGTTTCTTTTTTAAACTGTTATTTGAAAATGACAAAATACCCACATGCAATCAGCTTTATAAAAATACTTAATATTATACAATAGTGGTAAAATAATAGAGAGAAAATTTGTCATCAATTATGCTGCAGTGGAAAGAAAGATTTTTCAGTTCATTATGGTTGTTTGGAGTTGTTTATTTTTTGTGGGGGTTTTTGGGGGGCTACTTTTCAGTTGAGAATCAAAGAAATCTTTGTTTTCACTTGGCTTTTTGGCTTTGTTAGTTGATGGGCTATGCACTTGGTGGCCAAGTACAAAGATTTTCTGTGCTGTGCCCCCAAAACATCCAGTTTCCCTTGTTGAGTTTTGTGAGTCACACCAATAGCCACAGCGTACAGCTAATAGGACAACAGCTATGGTAAATCATTTTGCAACTAGATTCAAAAATAAAAATTTTCCTGGCTGAATTCTAAAGCAAAAGAAAAAATGGTGATTTGAAAGGCCCTACATAAAACTGCATGAGTTGGGTTCATATACATATACAGACCTGTCTACCCCTGTGTAGCAAAAGAATGTGATAAAAATTTAATGAGACTAAATAAACAGAATATACTCCATTCTGGAACCAGCTACAGACAATACCAACTTGCCTCGTGAAATATTTTGCATAACAAGCACATTTTTTATGTAGACACATACAAGATGTTTTTTAATGTACAGATGTGTGTCTGGATGTGTGCAGGTGAATGCTTTTGACAGGAGCTTGTCAAAATGCTCAAAGTCAAATAGGTGAAAACTGAACAGGTCTATTTAAGTAACAATGGGGATATATGCGCTTATCAAAATCAGATTCACAGCATGTTTGGTTAAGAGACATTTCCAAAACAATGCCAACTGATTCTATAACACCAGTGTTAATATTATAGCTTGGTCAACCATGGATATTGTCCCCACAGTGCTCAGTTTACCTTGTTACAAGTGTAGGCTATATGTATCCCTGTGAGACCTAATTTTGGCAATGTAGGATAACATTTTAGTACTTACAACATTGCAGGACAACACCTTGTTGTAATATCATATTACCAATCCAACAGGAAGTACTTGAAACGCTCAACATAACCATATGCAGACACATGCAACAAAGGGAGCTTACCATACCCAAACATGTAGCAAAGAGAGGGTCGAAAGAAAGGGACCTGGCAGGTCCTCAAAAAGATCTGCCAACCCTTTCTTTATAATGACGCTAGTTATTTATTGGTAATATCATACCATGTTGGTATCACATTGGTAATATCATAACAACAACTCTTTATCACACTAAACCTTTCACATTACAAGCTTTCAAACGCTGACTAGCTATGTTTGAGCGCTGCCAGTACCTTTGTTGGAGTTATCTTTCGATAATTTAAGTGCTCGGTCCTCATTTGTTCTTTATTAATTATAATTTGCACCTTGCACCTTGAGGATTTCATGTATTTGTCCTATGTTGTGTTCGTCTTTGAATCCTAGTTGTCAGTATACGCTTAGTGAGCGGGCTGACTACATTAACATGGATTCTCTGTATGCACACTTTGTGCACCGAGGGTTAGCTGTGTGAAGAATAGCACCGTTATAAAGAAAGGGATGGCAGATCTTTTTTAGAGGATCTGCCAAGTTCCTTTCTTTCGGCCCTCTCTTTGCTATGTGTTTGGGTATGGTAAGCTCCCTTGGGCACAGGCGTCTGCATACGGCTATGTTTGAGCGCTGCCAGTACCTTTGTTGGAGTTATCTTTCGCTGACTAGCTCCAAAAAGTGAGACAGTATGTTCAAAGGCAAACCACGACCATAAAATGAGTTGAACCACAAATGTGAAATACCAGCTACTACATTGGATACAAAATGGAAGAATAAAAAATCGTGGGTTTTTCCCGGGGGTATAATTTTCACATGCATGTTGTACTACTTCCTTGTATCCTGGCAAAACGCATGTACAAAATATAGCAAACTTCTATAGGTAAACATTCCAGGTGTCTGTGTGTGTATATCTTTATAATGTAATACATTCCCAATTCTCTGCAAACTGTGTATCTTACACCATCTGAAGATGGTCACCAAAATAGTACTGTGGTAAATGGTGGTCAAAACAAAAAAGTAAAAGTATGTGCTAAGTTGTATCAGCCTGTGGTTTTGGGGTTACTATTATTGAATATTTCAAATACCTTGCCATTTTCGTCACATATTACTGTTACTATGTTAGGTCATTTATAAACGGGCGCCATAACACTCCTACTATTGGCAGGATCAGTGCATGACAGTACTATAATCCACACATGAAACATTGTCAAAAACTTACAATGTAAATGCTCCAGGCAAAAGCAACAGTAGAAAAGCCACAATGAACACCAAGCCTCCATATACGTGAAGTGTTGCAGCATAGATAGCAGAGAAGACAAATGGAGCCAAGAAATATGTGATGCTCTCGCCACAGTGCATCATCGCAAATAAGGAACCTGCAAATCCATTAGGATATATTATATTTATAATAATAGTATATATGTGTGTACCTACATTAAATAATTCAAGCACACAATTACATTTTGAAAACTGCACAAAGAAATTAAAGATTTCTATATCATTATTTTCTCTAAAACTATAGATGCTGATGCTGTGTAAAACGTTATCTCACTAATGACTAGTTACAATCTGCTGGTCAGTTAGTAATGTTCTGAAGTGGCAATAAGTTTTCTCTGTATAACTTATCTCTTGAAATAACATTTTCTAGTTAACATAAGAGAGAGAGAGAGAAAGCCTGCATATGTGCATGCATGTTTGCTTGCATGTGTCCACACACACACACACACATTATATATACTTATATACATTTTACACATGAATAGCTCACCAACCTTGCTGAGAGGGGCAGATTCCTCTTGAAACAGAGGCTCTCAACATTGGGAATGGCAGGAGCTCAAATGCCAGAAGAAGAATACCTGTTCACAATAATAATAGCAATAATATAAGAAAAATTATTATCTGAATTTTTGTCTGAAAATAAATCTTGCTTAGTTGACATCAGCATTAAAAATTAGTTTAATTTAAAATAATTATTAAATCTTTAAGAGGAAGCATAATACTTTTAATAGTATTAATAAAAGTCTAAAACTTTTAATCTAGGCTATAAAAAAGTAGAAGAAAATTAAAACACAAATCATCCATGCAGTGATTTGTTATTGAAATTGGAAATTGTATTACATTTATATTATTTTTAACTCATTGCAAAGGCAGA
Organism: Lanistes nyassanus; assembly: GCA_004794575.1. Classification (NCBI taxonomy): domain Eukaryota; kingdom Metazoa; phylum Mollusca; class Gastropoda; order Architaenioglossa; family Ampullariidae; genus Lanistes; species Lanistes nyassanus. Next base: position 30,662 of record SMGT01013569.1, read on the forward strand.
TCACAAAAGAGAAAAACAGCCATTGCAGCTCTAGTTTTATTTAAATATGTGCAATATATACACTGTATATCTTAGATGTGGGTGGATGTATATATGTGTGACTATAAATATATATTTGTATATGTGGTTCTGAGTATGACTATGTCAGTATGCATAACTTCTGTATATAACTCAATTTATAACATGCTGAACTCTCAAGGTACAGTATATTCTATATATACTTTAGATGGAACAAAACTTGCATTTTAAATAAATAATATTGTTATATTTACTTTTTAAAAAATATTAACACTTGGTATTAAATCCTGTAAGAAATTAATGGTTACAAATCATTAACAGCAAATCAATGTCTACTTCTAGAGTAAAGATGGTAGAATACAGTATACACTAATGCCTCCTCAACAGCTTTAGAAATATCATTAAATTTCTCTAAAAATTACAAGGGCAGATATAAAGTACATGTAAAATGTGTATTAGTGTAGTATATTTATTGCAAAAGACAATAGTTTCATTGTAAACAGTATTGAAAAGTATTCTGTAAAAATGATAAGGGAGTACATGCAATGCATGTAAAATGTGTATACTTACTGAAAAACACTAGAGTTTCATTGTGAACAATAGCAAGCCAAAGTGTTCCAACAGCTTTGGATGCCAGACCGATGAAAACAATGCTGGTATCTGACAAGAAACGCTGGAAAATTGGTGTGCATAGAGCTGTGGCTATGGCAGCAACTGCCATAATTACAGATAAAAGGAGTCCAATCTTCACCCATGGTGCTGCACCAGTCACAGAGTTTCTCCAAGAATACAGGTACGGCTGCCCAGTCAGGTATAAAACCAATGTGTTCTCTTGTCCAATGTGCACGAATGCATAAGTCTGAAATGCCAGAATCGCAAGCCAGATTTTCACAAGTGCTGAACTGTGGCTGCATTTGAAGTATTTCAGCATTGGCTGGAACATGTCTTTGAAAAAATTGCCAGTGTTTCTATTTCTCCTAGCATTACGCTGTGAGTCTGGAGTGCTGGACACGGTTTCTTCAATAAGGAACAAAGAGATCAGCAGAGCAATGAGACTGCAGACAAACGCAAACCAGAACGGTCTCAGAAAACCTGCATCCTTTACCCAGAAGCCAACCATCAGGTTCCCGACGGCATAAGCGCCACCATTCAAAAATTCTTGTATTGCCAGCCTGGACGATCGCTGGCTAGGCTTGACACTGTTGATGGCATAAAAAGAAGCTCCGGCCAAAAAGGCTGTCATGCTCCCGCTGAGTCCACGGAATGCGGAGGCCAAAAACAATCCATCTACATTCCATCCCGTGTATTGAATGAGAATGTAGATAAAACAGTAGATAGAGCTACCGAGTGATGGAAGCCATAACATAATTCTGTGGCGGCCAGTACGATCACTCAAGGCTCCAAGTATGATAACTGTGATGATGGCTGGGAGTCCTTCTGCTATTTGGAGTCCAAGAACCACTAGCACACTTTCGTGATGTGCACTGTTCCACTGTTCCCCCCTCCCACTGTCATTTGCCACGGTCTGTGTCAGACTCATAAAATCAAGTCCGTGCTGATTGTAGATCTGTGTCTGGACATACTCTTGAAACAGTGGTAGTGTCATGTGGCGTGCCAGAAAAAAGAAAAATAAAGCTACCTCAACGAAATATCCGTTAACACTGTCTATTGTTTTGTAAACATGGGACAACAGTTTCCATTTCCAGCTAGTGGTCGCGCTTGAAGCTTGCTCAGGTTCAGAAGAGCTGGCGATCCGAACCCTACTTCGCTCCGTCGCCGAACCTGACATGTTTAACGGAGTGGTCCAAACTTAAGAAAAAAACAACTAAACCAAGAGAAGTACATCCGGTGAGTCATATATTCTAGTACTTGGAAGCGTACTGGCGGCAACAACACGGATGCAGTCCTGCAGTGTCTCTCCCTGATAAGTCCAGAAACGCAATTTCCGTTTCATTAACGTGGGATAACTCTTCTTCCTCTCAAACAGATTAGTTACGCTTTGCTCTTCATTTCAAACACTAAGAAACCACAGACGAAACGCAAAAGATTTTAATTTCACAATATAACACATCCTGTTAACAATTTTCTAATTAACTGCAGATGCCCACGGCGTTTTAGTAAATCTGGAGGATAATCAACTTCCGAGTGAGATCGCAAAGCTTAGTTGCGTCCCTTGTGTGCGGGAGGGACCCATGTCTCACCTAACTAAATATACACACTACACTCCTTCAGATTCAGTCTCAAGTATCTGAACAGTGATGTGGTTCTCATTTGTCCATGCCCTGCATCGAGAAAAAGACGTCGATACAGTCGTACAACACATACAGCGACAAGCCCTCCAGCGTCGGCCGTATACACTAAAAACACAGCTGTCACTTGGGAGTTGGGTGACTTGCTGTTGCTCGTTTGCTGAGTTCCTGCTAGGCAGCCTCAGCCTGAGACGAAGGAAAGGCACCAAACTTCTCCGTGGAATGGCTGTGCATTCTTGCAGTTACTGTTGTACCCCTGATAGATGCACAGATTGAATCAGAAGGCCCGCAGGGTTATAAATAAGAACAAACAAAAGCACGTAGCGTAGTAAATCGATCAGTGTGATATATAAAACCAATCTAGCTCTAGCGTTAAAGAAAGCTGCATGACCGCGGAAGTTTACGGCTTATTAAAAAGTCTTGATAATAGTCTTCTTTGGGTCTACTGCTTGCCAGAGGAATATGCTTCAATCAGATCTGAAGTATTAACATTTATTTATATAGAAGATAAAACTGCATCACCCCACAGTGCCTTCTACTATTATTCTTGGTATTTTTCTGAAAAGGTAAGACGTTTTGATTAAAAAAAACTACAACTGCTTGACGGTTAAAAAAAAACAAAAAACAACCCAAATTTAAAACTTGCCAAGCTCGATCGACCACTCTGATCGTACGTGCAAGTCTCAGGTGAGCAGTGCGTTATCTCGCGTGGGCAGGTGAGCGTCCTATAGATTCAACATGGCGGCTCGTTCCAGCGATTATGTGTTCGATTCACTTTTATGTTATCTTAGCAATCCTCTCTTTCAGGTGCCCGTTCTTTCTTTCATGGAAAGCAACTGCTTAAGTAAGCTGAATATTCGATAAAACTTCATATGAACTTTTTTTTGTGTGTAAATTACCAAGCTGGCAGTGAACACAGTTTCGGCGATTATTATTATTAGTTTGTTGAATACTTCTATTACTATATATGTTGCATATGACGCCAGCTTAGATTTGAACAATATCATAATTGCAGAACAGAGTAACTAGCTGGTTGTAGAAATAAAGTCTATGCTTTTTTGTCGAACGCAAAGTGTTGTGGATACTAACCCCATCAATCTCAGTAGAGTATAGTGATCGAAGTGCATGCTAATAAAATAGTAATACTTAAAGAGTGCAAATTTTACATCCACATAGTTACAACAGAAGAGTGCAGACACAGTAGATTTTACGTGTACATAGTAACAACAGAAGAGTGAGGGAGGTTTACAGAGAGAACCTTGCATGGGTGGGGATTGGGAGAGTGGTCTAAACATACCTTTTTCTAGATGTTTGTTCTACTTGCTAGCATATTTTGTGATTTTATCTGCTTAGTTTTTGACACCAGCATGGAAGACTCACCGGAATACAGAAGGGTGCATGAACAATATAGAAACCTGGTAAGAAGTGAATCAGTTACTCTCCAAAGATGGAAATGTGTGTGGGTGTGTGCTTGTGCATGCATGCATGTGCTTTAATAATGGAAGTTTTTATAGATGCATATCACATGTCATATCACTCATCTATAATACAGATTATTAATTACAAAATTACATGTTGCTTCATAGCTATTTTTTAAACTATTTTTGTTCCAGGTAGATGATCTTTTGAAAGCATTCCAGGAAGACAGTGGGCTAACCCATAATGCGATAATTCAGGCAATGAAAACTTTCAATGCTGATGCTGAACTACAGTCATTGTTTCAGGTGAGTATTCATCTACACAGTTTTTAAATGAATGATGTATGCACACGTTGTCTGCATAAATGAATGATGTATTACTATATTTCATATTGCAAGCAGTGCAGTGAAACCATGTATATGTCATTCATGGGATTAAGAAATTTAGGAACAGCTCAGAACACAGCTACTCTCACCTCTTATCGCTCCACATACCCTGTTGCACACTTTTTCCTCAAAGTTGACTGGCTGCCAGAAGCTTCATATCTGTCAAACTAGTGCAACCATTACTGCTCTTTAATTTACATAATTTTTTGTTAGCTTAATGTGAGTACCAACATCTTGACTTTTTTCCTACTAGCATTATGGAGGCAAATTAGCAAAATAAATTTAGGTTGCCACTGCATTAAGCCAGTTAGTGCACACAGTTTCATGGGTCCCATGATTCTGAGTTCTCACCTATAAAATGCCTTCTATGTTATTACATGGAGTTATTTTCCAAATCCATTTTGTACAGGGGCTTTTTGAGCAAGTACTTGCAATGGATGAATTTCCCATATTTGTTCACCTGATGATCAACAAAAACATTGAACTGCAGAAACAGACACTGCTGCTAATCAGTGCTATGCACCTTGATCAAGAGCCGGAAGGACTCGTAAATATAAAGCAAGCACCAGAGACTTCTTCCATGATGGGTTCTACACAGGATGAGGAGGAACTCTTGAAAGCCGTGCTGGAGTAAGCTGGATGTTCAAAGCAAATTTCTCATTCCCTGGTTTTGGTTTGCTTCTCATGTACAAAGCCTAGCTAGCTCAGGCATTTTTTTTACAATTTGTGATAGCTGTTTTTAATATGCCATTTAGGATCTCTTCTGGACACAGCCAAGTGTCAAAAAAGAGTACGAATAGTTCAGAATAGATTTATAGAAAGAATGCGTTTGGCCCTACACCCCATGCACCATAATTTTCAGCTTTGTATATTTAGTATTTTGTGGACAAAAAAAAAATCCCAAGCTGCTTTCAGATGAGGCTACAACTGTACAAGGGGTGCCACCTCATAGCAAAACAAACATCGGACAAAAGTGCTGTTTCTTGTACTAGCATTCCAGCTTCCATAAAATTACTAACACTTGGTCTGGGATGGGAGACAAGTAAGATGAAAGGTGGGAACTTCAAACAGCAGTCATCAACTGGAAAATTCTTCTTTCCATAGTTGGGAAGACTGTCTACAGATCCATTGTATTAAACGCCATACAATTTCAGGCTGTCCAGACAGGAGTACGAGATGCAGAAACAAGTCAAGATGCAGGAGGAGGATGACTATCAAACTGTTATCATCGTTTCTAAAACGGAAGCATTAGGTCTGCAGGAGGAATTGAAGACAGAGCAAGAAAAATTGAAAATGGCAAGACTGACACCATTATTCTTTCTGCTGTCATTATTACTCTGTAGTATATTTGATTAGCACACAGGAACCTGTAGTAATTGATACTTTTTCATTATGAAGATTGATTATTCACAAATGTGTGTGTTGCCTTCTTCCATTTTCACCACAAAAGTTTGGTAAAACTGGCATGGATCAAGTATTATTGTTCTTTTTAAAAGGCAGTGAAAAATGTCAGCCAAGTTGAAAACAGTCCTTCACTAGCGCAGAAACATGACAGCGTATCACCAGCCCAACAACCTGGCTTGACCTCTGGCACTAACACAAGCAAAGGCATGGATGACAGAGGAAAATATATCAATGAGCTTCCACCAGTAACAAAAAGTAAACCAGCTGTACGTGGTCATTATCAGTATTCTCTTACTTTCCCATTTGCCTTCATGGAAAAGCACTTGATAAAATGTGGGCATAAATGTCTGTGTTTTTGGTTCATTAAAGGAATGTGTTAAGTATGTCTGCATTTACCTTTAATCATGTTCTAATACAGAATTCTGTGAAGCAGCTACTCACAGATGTGAAATTTGTTTCTTGAGAAAAGTATTTGTCACTTCTGGTACACTTTTATGAGGAGACTTCAATGATTTTTGTGGGACTTTTAATCACTTCTGCTCAAAATGTTTGACTTGTATGGTGTTCAACAGCAAGCCTGCCTTGACCTTTTGTTGGTCACTGTTCTTAGGCAACAGCCCACAATTTGCAAGCTACATCACTAGTTGGGGTAAATAAGTACGACTCGAGGGTTCTGCAAAGGGGCCAGGAGGAGGCAGCTGCAGAGTGGTTGAAAGCCACTGAAGAAGACATCCAGTCATCTGATGCCCATGCCAAAGCTGTGCATGCAGCTGCTGTGAGTGTAATGCCATGCAGTCAGGACCAGTTTGTAAAATATGTGCATGTCAGAAACCATAGTTTAAATTACTTCTGATCCTCTTTGTTTTGTAAAACCAAAAGCATTGGGAAGTGGAGGGGAAAATACAAGGTGTTGCCAACGGAAATTCGTGTTTTTTGGGGTAACGAAGCATTTGCCAATACAGTCCTAGTTGTCAACCTTTCATGTTGCCCATCAGTGGAGTGGAGAGAAAGGAATCCAATTATACTAAATAGCAAACATCTGCAATTAACATTTTTGTAAATCTAGCATTTGAACTTTTAAGAATCATCCTGTTACTAATGTCTGAAAATTTCCAGCTACATTCAAAGTTTTGTTTATGTAGGCTGGCACAGCAGGATTGACAGAAGAACAGAAGAGGCGTGTAAAGTTCTTGAAGGAGCAGAGGGACAAGCTGATGGAGATGAAACGTAAGGAACGAGAAAAACTGCTTCTCTCTGCTGCCTCCACTCAGCCAATGCGGCCAGCTGCAGCTCGTGCAGCACAAGTGGCCATCAAAATAGAGAAGCAGGAAGCCCATCCGCAGATTGGCGCTGAGGACGACAAAAAACTTGCAATGCGAAAAACTATTGCAGATCGTATTAAGTCTGAGTTGATGGGTAAGAAGTAAATGGGGAAAAGAACTTCACTGTTTATACTCTTTATTTTTGGGGGGATGGGGAAAGAGGTGGAGTACTGGTAAAATTTAATTGGTGTGAAGGTTGGGAACATTCTTGATACAGTGACTGCAGTCAATGTTATGGAAGGAAATGTCTCATGTCTGTAACTACACACATCCATTGTGGACAGAGCAGCCAGACATCAACTGTGACGCTGCGTTGTGGTAGCCTGGTAGAGGAGGCAGACTACTCTTAGTTTTGGCAGGCATGGGGCAACCGTTCACTGACTAGTTGGTTGGTGAGCACTGCAATGAAGGCAAGGGCAGAACACAAGATGTGAAAGGTGTTGGATGTAAAGGAAGCACATATGTGACATCCCTATAACTGGAACCACATCCAGAGAGAAAATGCGCTGAGCACAATGCCCAGTCCTGTGAACCCTGTCCTCCATGCCTTGGTGCCAAGGACATGGCTGTTGCAGCAACACTACCAGTGACCCCACACTGAACATTAAAAAATAAGGATAAAATTAATGTGCATCTGGTGTTGCTACTTTCATATTTACTAGTAAATACACCTATTAAACACACTGAATTATGGCCAGATACAATGTGTTAGCAACAATGAAGAGATTTGTATGCTGTACATTTCCTCTTTAAGACGTGCACAAATTTTTAAAATTTAAAAATTAAAAATTTGAACCCAGCAACAACTTGTTAATTGGAATGGATTGCATTATTGTGAGGTAGGGAGAGTGGATACTTGTATTTTGATGATCTACTCATTTTATATTAAGGGAAAGCCTTTATAAAACAACCCAATACAACTTTTTATTGTGGAAGAAGTGACAAAAATTTCACCAGAACCTCAGTCTATCGCAACAGGCAAATGAATTGTATCCACTAACTTTTTCGGTTTTTGAAATGTGCATTTGCACTTTAATGACCTTAATTCTTTTATATATGTGCAATAAACTTTTGACAGCCCACCAGTTCTTAGTAACTCTTAGTCTTACATAATGGGTGAGTATAATTTGACAACACAAATTGCCATATAAATGACAGAGGGGAATGTGGAACAATAGGAAATATTGTAGTGTTATGTGTATCACCTGAACTAGACTGGTTATCATGCATACAAAAAGTAAAAGCTGCAACCGTGCAAACTAAATTATGTGCATGTAACTTGTAAATACTGATGAGCCTATGTTTTTGACTTTAACACAAGTACTCAAATTCCCATGCAAGGAAGAAACATCAAGTCTTAAGGACACGTGCTGTATTCATATTTTAATGATAAAATCATGCATATCCACACAGCAATAGCCACATTTATTCTTGTCAAACCTCCTACCTCACCATACAGATTCTCTCACTCTCTCACATGCATGGTCTCATGCAGCCACAGTTTGATTTCAGTCTTTATGCTTTCTTTTTCTGGTACTAGAATCTGAAGGGTCCTTTGATCCTGCAACATTAAAAAAAATGAATACGCCTGATAAAGTTCTTCAATATACATACTGGTTCAAATTTACATGCAAGTCACTTACAATGTTTACATAGGTTGGTTTTTTTTTGTGGGGGGGGGGGGAGATGGAGAGACAATTAGAATAAATCATTGATCACCACAAAACTAAGTGTTTACATCCAAAATACTCTGGATTATTTTTCTTTAGCGTCCAACCTTCTGTACTCTGAAATGGGAATTTTTTTATGCTGCTGAATTTTAGCATTTAGAAGTAGAAGTACAATAATTCAACCATCAATTTTTTTTACAGCCAATACACATAGTTGATACTCATCATACAATGTTGCACAGACAATGCACATAACTAGTAACCAGCACTCACAGCTAGTTAAACAAAGGTCTCCAGAACATTACCGGATAAAGAAGCATCCTGCACACTACTACTGGAGGAGCTGTGCTGCTTTTGCCGAGCTTGCTGCCATATCACACTTTTAATGAACCGTTTTGCCGCTGCCTTGTCAATCTTTGGTGCATTCAGACTATCCTGGGCTTCCTTCACTCTATTCATGTAGCTGCGGATTCTTTCCTTCAACAAGAGTGATTCACTGCTCGTGTAACAAACTTTCTTTCACATAAAGACATCATACCAACTGTTATGACCAAGCTGTAGGCTAGACACAGACCCAGTCAAATGCACTTTGAAATTTTTTTTCCCACAAAACCACAGTGCAGAAATGAGAGGAGCTGATGAATTCCAATAGGCAATTCTTCTATAGTTATTTCATGTATGTTTAAATGTAAGCAAATTCTAATGAGTGCAAATTTCAGAACTTCTAATATTTCAGCAGTTTCTGTTGATATATAAGTATCAATAAATTATGAATACAAATCGTTTTGCTCACAACATTCAGCCTACATTTTAAGAAGCAAAAAGCTCAGAAACTAACCATATGAAAAGAATTTAGAAAGAGACAACCATATTCTTGTGCTGTTCTGGTATGATTAGTTTAAATGATGTGTGAATGAGCTTTTGTGTGGCACTATACTTATTGCAAAACCACATAAAATCATAAAACTGGGTGAGGATCAGCAGCCATTTTGTGACATGCAAATGAGTTAATATCTGAATGATCAGACATCTATTGTAGTTACATCAAGGAAATGCAAATCAGTTCAACGAAGTTTACTCAAGCCATTTCCCTGTGATATTCTACACTCCATATGTATATCTAATACTAGTAATAGTAACATGGATGGGAAAGTTTCAAAATGCTCAGTAGCCTGAAAAGATTTGTAACTTTTGGAATACAACAGTCCACTGAAATATCCCTCCCCCCACCCCCTCCGGAAAAAAAAAGTTATGTTAGCATTTTTGGTGTGGCAGTCTCTGTTCAATGCATTTTAAGACTACAAAAAAGTAAACACACTGGCACGTCTCCATTACAGCCTTCAAAAATCATGCAAAATTTTCTGATGTGGAACGGGTCTTCGGTAACAGAAATTAAAAAAATTGCCAATATCTTCAGTACACCCCAACACACAGCTGACATGAGGGTCCGTGGTATCTGGAAAATGAATATTTTAGCGATTCCATTGACTGTAAGAATATGGAGTTATACTTCATTACCCATTTTGGCACCAGCAGGACTCAGCCTCAAACACTGACCCCCCCCCCTTCTCTTTCTCTCCCCTGGCTCCCTCTCTTTCCCACTCTCTCACATTTTTCTCTCTCTCCCCTGCCCACTCTCCACCCACCTTGCTACTGACTGCCCCTCTTAGTCCCTTGGTCATTTTCCTGCTAACAACCCACACGCCACATCTACCACAGCCAAGTCTTTTTCTTTTTTGTGTGATGAAGGGGTAGTGCCCCAAAATATGTAGATTGTCTTTCTTTGTTTTAGTTTGGTCCAGTTCCCTTGTTTTTAATTGTAATTTGGATCCATATGCTGCTATATATAGGATAGTGACGTATTTTTAGAGAGCAAGTGCCATCATAGTTCCCACTCCCTGTCATCTTTTTTACAAAGTAAGAAGACAAACACATGTGATATCTCATGCTGAGAATGTAAAACTATAGTGGTTCCCAAAAGTGGCAAGGAAACAGGAAAAGCAGCAGTGATTGCATCCCTTTTGCTTAGGAATTTTCAGCTTTCATATATGGTTGTCGCATGATTAGCCATGTTTGGTTTTCAGCCAATAGATGCTGGGGGTTTTTTCCTGGAAATTGCCAGCTTTCAGTATGCCAATGGCAGGACAGCTGTACTGCTCTTCACTATGGAGGCCTAGTACTATTTATGCATATGAATATAAATGACATGTCTAATTTCTTACCAATTCTTGTTTGACTGGATGGTCTTTGGGATTTACTCCACACAGATTGAGATACACTGAAAGAGTCAAAGACATGTAATGATGTATACAGAATGTTTCAAACTACAAAAAAATCATGCAATATATTTCAGATCACACACAAATCATAAAGTACATATTTGATAATATACACATTTTTCTTATCTGTATACAATTCTTCTCTTTTCAGAGGACTGATTAAACAGTTTTACTTTTAGTCATCAAAAATCATCTCTTCCTCTTTTCTCACTTCAGCCATAATTTACAGCGCTGTATGCACACAGCCTGGCTGCACTTGGTTAATTACTGACTTTTGCTACCAAGGTCAAGGTGTGTTAGATCACAGAGCCCCAATTTACAGCAGAATATTTCTCTTCGTGAAAATTGGTGGAGATGGAGGAGGAGAATATAATTACAAAATATTATGATCAACATGAACTTTTAAAATTCATTTTATTATGGACTACATAAAGAAAAAAAAGCAATCTTACTCCAAAACAGTGAGTTTACGATGTATGCCACAACAAGATCCATCTTTGCACAATCTAGGGGTCCTAGCTGTAACAGCAGAAGGAAAAAAAAACAATAATGCTGAAAAATAATAGTTTTAAAAATACAACTCAACTATGCGTTTACGGTGTTCACACTAGATGATAGATCTAAATACAGCTGCTTTCATAAATACTGCTGATATAATCAACTTGGAAATTACTCATAACAAACATCGTAGTGAGGTATAGCGAGTAAGTGGATTCCAAAAGAAACAAAAAATATAAAAGAAACAAGTGACTGCCGCTTGGAGGATAAGCCCAAATTAAATGTAAAACAAGGGAACTGTACCAAGCTAAAAAAGGGACAAAGACGAAGACAATCTACATGTTTCGGGGCACTACCCCTTCATCAGGACGACACAAAAACGACGAAAAAACGAAAAGGAAAAAGACTTATCTGGTGTTATGTGACGCGTTGGCTGCAAGGCCTTGCCTCTCTAATGAAAGGCCTTGCAGCCAACGCGCCACATCTACTGCAGATAAGTCTTTTTCCTTTTCGTTTTTGTGTCGTCCTGATGAAGGGGTAGTGCCCCGAAACATGAAGATTGTCTTCGTCTTGGTCCCTTCTCTAGCTTGGTACAGTTCCCTTGTTTAAAATTTAAACAAAAAATAAACCAAGAGGGTCGACGGAAGCGTTTACAAGACTGTTTTCACATGTATCTGTATAATGGAAATACGATGTTCACATTTTTAAAGAAACGTGCAAAAAATAACAGCTTTAATTAGAGTTACATCACTATCAATATCACTCACTCTGTGAGTCAGTCACTCAATGAAATGAATGATTACCTTTTCGATCAACTCAGAATGTGAAGTTGCAAGCAAAGGTTGTAACAAACCATCCAAGTTTGATAAAGACAGATCAAAAGCTGCCAGTCTTTCTTTCACTTCAGCAGGTATACCATCGTGCTGAGCTTTCTCCATCGTTTATGAAAGAAGTTTTCCTTTCGTAATATTGAATAAAATTCTCACGCCGTACGTCGTAGACCTTTCCGTAGCGCGTTGAATGAGCCAAGGGACGCTACTCTAATTTACGTGTGGGCAATAATTTGTCTAAAGCCACTGTTTTAAACAAATAATTAGTCAGTCATCTTATTTATATTGATAAGTTACAAATAAGGCATTAACAGGGTATCATTTTAAGATAAAATTTGATATTGTTATCTTCGGAGTTGGACAAGGCAGGGGAGATAATCGCAGTAGTTGAAGGCTTCAAATCTTACGTTGCTGTCCCATGGCCAAACGAAAAGAAACATGCACCCACGGTTACGCTTAACACCAGCGCGCGCGGTATGCAAGAAAATTCGTTCCTTCTGCTGAGACGTGACAATCTTGGCATGCTTGTTTACTGCTTATCTCAGTGAAGCTGTAATGCCAAGTCGCGTATAGTTCATTCTGTAAGGTCTTCTTTCTCGATATTTCCTTTCCTCCCCGATTTCGTTCAATCATGTCACTGTGCTTTGCACAGTTGTCTTGCTTAGTTGTTCCGTAACTGATCTACACTCGACGCGTGCTGGTCGATTCTGCTGCCTTTTCTTATGAGATTTGTCTCATTGTACTGGCGCGCTGCTAAATAATAGATCTGCACAATAATGCTTTATACTGGTGGGCTGCGATAAATTTTCACACTAAAATGATTAAGCTGGGAGTTCACAAGTTGAAATTTTTCAAGTCTCAATAATCAATCACTTAGAGAAAGGTGTGGTTGAAGGGGCAAGTGGTCAGGCTGAACCGAGCTTGCATGTATTTCGATCATGACTTATATATCCAGTTCGTAGGGAGCAGATGTTTGGCTGTGAAGACGATGGTGATTACGTGGGTCTCGTTATACTGTGATTAAGGCAGCGATTAATATAGCGACGGCGACAATTTAGTCGATGTTTATTTTTGTAGTGGTTGAGAGTACTTCGAGTGCTCATTCAATAGATAGAGCATCTTACCCTGTTCCAGTCTTCTTTCATTCCCCCACGTAGAATACCAATAAAACACCTACAAGCTTCCCGCATTACAGTAAATAGCAGAGAGATATATACATGCGATCGCGTGGCCGTATTCGCTGAGCAGTGTGCGGGAACTGCATGTACAATGATGGATGCTCTGGGAAGAGCAGGATAACAGCGCACCCCTTGATTGATCGCGCCTGTCTTGCTTGCACAATCTGCAACGCGTATTGGCTTTGAACCTGGCCTGGTCCCGGCTGGCAAACAACTGGAATTGCAAGATGGAGTGCGAAAAGGGAGGGCGCTAAAGCAGCCGATGTTATCGCCCTCATCGTCAGCGATCCACAAAGGGTGGGCCGCAGTGGTGACGATGAAAAGCACCAGTCAACCGACGCGGGACACCACACCACACGCGGCCCACCACTACGTCTGCCTCCCGATCTGCAGGCGTTGCCTTACTCCCCTGATGTTCTTTCTCTACACACTCCGCTAGTCATGTATATCCGCAACAAACATCAGGTACAAGTATGCAAACGCGGTTTCTTTACTCAATAAATTAATCATGATCGAGTGAGGAAGGTCGAACACTTTTCTAAAGCAGAACGCGTGTTTGCTGCTTTTCGAACAGCTGAATGTTGCTTTTTTCTTTTCTTTTTTTTTAAGTTCTATTCTCTGAATGTCATTCACTGACCAAAATCTTTCGCGTGCCGTAATATTTTCAACCTCGAAGGAAACTATAAAGATTAGAATGATGCTGTAAAAGAGTTAACCGGGCTAGTTATAATTAAACTGGAAGAGTTCAGGGCAAACGCCGCGTGGCAAGGTTAATCCTAAACTTTTCTGGACAAGGCACTTCGTTTTCCGATTTCTTGCGTGATCTCTATAACCCTACTTCCGTACCCAGCCTGGTTAAAATAAAAATACGCTTTCGAAGTCAAACCGACACAAGCTGGACACTGCAACGTGTGGGAGTCAGAGAAGGGTGTCTTCCTAACTGATGGAAAGGGAGTTTTATTGTTACTAAATATGACTAAAGGCACAGAAATTGTTTTGTTTCTCTGGACGGCAGAGACACAATATAGGTTGTCCAAGGACCATTTTTTAGGTCATAGAGGACTAGGGGTGTATGTTGGCCAGCATCACCAGAAGGATTCCCATCTCCTCTCCCTCGGTGACTTACCTCCCTTGACCCATGGGTCGAGTACCCATTCACAGATGGGTGAAAAGTGTGCAGGGACGTCAACCAGCAACTTTGGGTTCGGGCCCTCTAGTAACTCCCCCCTCAAAAAAGAAAAAAAGGAAAAAGATTTCATAAAAAAATTTCCTCTTGGTGGTTCAGCTCCACGAACAAAAGCAAGACTGAATTAACTCCGAGAGTACGAAATAACAGTTTTGGTATGAAAAAAACAAGCAGGCGAAAACTTGTGCCGAGCATCCATCTTTGCGCCTGAATTTTACATTTGTCTTATTAAGGAACGATTTTTCTGTAATTGTATTTATTTATGGAGTAAATTGTTCGAGAGAAACATACTAAGCTGTTCAACATTCTTCGCTGAAATAAGTGAGACTTGTTTTCGGAAGAAAAGAGCGAATGTTTAAAAGGAACACAGGAAAGGTACAGCACAAGTGTAACACCTGTAACAAGTGACACCTGATCTAAAACCTGAGAATGGAAAAAGAACTGTTTAGTGCAGAGGAAAAGGAACTTATAAGAGGACAAAATGAAGATGAACTTTATCAAAAAGTAAACGACAAAAATGATCATAGATCCAGACGAACAAACCCAGTTTAAAATGTGTCACTACGACACTTACAGCTACAGAGAGTTGGTGGTCTCAGTTTTTGTCAGTTTAATAAGACAACGAAAAATCAAAGCCCGCTTACTCACCCACTATATATTATCTCATAAAACAAAACAAAAGGGGCAAAATTCTTGGAAAAAATCCATAGCGAGCCTATTCAACGTGCAGATACTACCACATCTGTGAATCGAGACGGAAGAACTCCTTGCGTGAACCCGCGATGTAATCTTCAATGCATAAGAATTCAATTCGTTTTCAAAATGCTTGTCCTACTTTGTGTAATTCTTAGGAAGGGAGGGGGGACATTAGCAGAGCTTTTAATCGCTTCGGCGGGTTCGAGAACGAAAAAGCACACATTTTTCACGCTTGGTGGACATCATCAATCTAATCGAACTTAACTCATATCTCTACATCGTCTCTGGCTCTTTGATCAACTCTTGTGGCGCAGTGCCATTGGCCTGCTGCTGAAGGTGGGGGCTGAGTGCGAATAACTTGTCTTTTTTCTATTTTTCAGCCGTCGATAGTTTTTTCCCCCTTTCTGCTTCTTTCTTTCATATGGGACTAACCGCATCAAGATGCAGACATAGCTATTTCAACCCGGAATTAAGCAAATGGCTGATTGGAACAACTAAAAAAAACAACCGTAGAAGCATCCCCTAATGCTCCCATCCCACTCCTACCCCCATCCCTTTCCCACACTAATAATCTGAAATTAAAAATTTCTTGAAGCGCATTGTACAAGCAAATAAATAATGGACAACCTCCACTGATTTAGTTAATGAAAAAGGTTCGGAAAACGCAGTCTGATTTAGTAATGACGATATACAATTTTTTTTCAGAGTGCTCACTTTAATCAAAGATATGTAGTCCCCTACATATCTTTGCTTTAATGAATCCAATTTTAGGTACTGAGCATTCATCCCAAGAGGACGTAGGGCAACTCAGACCCTCACACACACTACACGATACAACACACCTACACGCACGCGCGGGCACATACAGTATGAAAGAATTCTTCCCGCGTGATTAACTGGGGGCACACACGTTACGAAAGATTATCGGGGCAAGTGTACATAAATATAGGTGTGTACATAAATATAGGTGTGTACATAAATATAGGTGTGTAGATAAATATAGGTGTGTACATAAATATAGGTGCTATGCAGCTACTGTCCGCATGTGCGGTGGTCGCCATTCACTTCAATCCGGGAAGCACACAGATTGCGGTATGTCCGAGGCAGACGAATACGTCAGCCAGTTTGTGCGTGAGGTCATGGCTGAGTGCTTTCTTCACACATTCTTTCGAATTTTCTCGTCAGGCGTTTCTCCTGTCTGCTTCGAAGCTGTTTACTGCAGTCTTTCTGTGCTAAGCCATGATTTCTTAAGTTGGATACTAGGTAAAAATGACTGCTTCTCCACAGGCACGGTTTGCGGCGCCAAGATGGCCCTTGTTGGTCTAGGCTGCTAAAAATCTGCAGACGACTGCTTTTGGTGTTCCCGTCTGTTCCACCTCGGTAAGGAATCGCGCTCGTGCATGTACACACATGCGTGCATGGTTGTTTCGGAGGCTCCATCTTACCGATCTAGCAAGATGCTTATAGATCATCTAAAGCCTAACTTGCGCACAACTCAAGACTCTTGACAGGGGCTGGAAACTTTTATCAGCGGCCTCGTCGTTTTCTCAACGACAAGGACTACACGAGGCTCATGTCACGCCAAGCCCAGGTTTCTTTGCCGACAGAAAACATAGCCGCGCTTCAAGGGGCGTAGAGGTCATTTTTCAAGCTCGTGCCTGCTTCTGCCTCCGATCACTATAGCTGTGATGAATGTCGTGCCCGGTGCCAAGACAGAGATATTGGAAGATTACGTACAGAGGCCAGAGCCTCTGCAGCAACCGCCACTATTCTTCTGGATGAATGGCTGATTTCTGGTTTGCTTTCGCAGACTTCTGGATGTTGAAGTCATATCCCTCCCCCCCCCCCCCCC